>BLBF01000006.1:7422083-7448719 GCA_015471245.1 Laticauda colubrina | reverse complement strand
TCTACTCTACTCTACTCTACTCTACTCTACTCTACTCTACTCTACTCCATTCCGTCCCATTCCTATCCATTCCAAAGGTAAGGATGTCACAAGAGCTTTTGGGGGTTAGGAATAAGAAGGGAAGATACACATTTAAAGGTCTCCAGCCATCAACAAGAATCATGTCAGTTTATAATTTTGATATGGCAAAATTATATGAGATAATTTGAGAGCCAGTTTGGTGTAGGTGAGGGTCGACATATTATCCAGAGCAGCTGAAAGACAGGACAAGAAGCAATGGGTGAAAACTAATCAAGGAGAGAAGCAACCTAGAACTGAGGATAATTTTTCTGCCAGTGAGAACAATAAACCAGTAGAACAATTTGCCTCTAGAAGTTGTGAATGCTCCAACACTGGAAGGTTTTAAGAAGAGATTGGACAACCATTTGTCTGGAATGGATTAGGGTTTCCTGCCTAAGCAGGGGGTTGGACTAGAAGATCTCTAAAGTCCCTTCAAACTCTGTTGTTATCCTGTTAGATACCAGGAGACTTGTGAGCTCTCACCTTGCGTAGGTGTGAAAGCCATCTGGGGTGACTTTGAGCCAATCCCCCCTCCTCTCTCTCAGCACACCCCAGCCCACAGGGTTGCTGTTGTGGGAAAAATAGGGGGGGAGAAAGGAGCATTATGTATGTCTGCTGCCTTGAATTGTTTGTAAAAAATAAAGGCGGGATAACACGAACAATAAATAAAAGGCATACTTTTTCACCCAGTATGATAAAATTCCATGTTAGGTCTTGAGGACCCTTTCTTACTCCTCAGGTACCAGATTTATGTGTTGGAGGGGTGATATTAGCTATAAATGGACATTGTCACTTAGCTGTGCTGTTCTGTAAATTATATCGCAATCATGCACCAGAACAATTGATTATTTCCTGGTTAATCTGATGCAACAGAATGTTCTTTAACACCCAGGGGTGGGCTTAAATTTTTTTAGCAGGAAGTTGTCTGCCCGGTTGCTGGGTAGGCATCGCTTAGTCAGCCTCCTGATGGCAACTTATAAAATATTATGTTTACACATTTTATGACAACAGAAAGAAGAGGGGGGGGGGAGTTTCAAAGAGCAGGCGGCAGTGTGAAATCGAAAGTACATTCCATTCATATTTTCTTCAAACACTGATTAGATGACTGAAGCTTCTGCCACACAAAAATCTAATTGGAGAGCATGATGGATGACTCTCGGCTATGGACATGTTTCACTGGATGATACACCCAGAGGGATGGGGGTGGGGGGTGGGAAAGCAGGTTCAAGGGTGACAATGAATTACATATCACAGAGTTGGCTACGCCCAGGTAAATGCCGGACATAGAATGTTACCTTCAAATAAATCTTTTTTAGTTTTGGGAGTGTGACTCGAAGCTCATGATTTAATTGGAGTAACTGCCAGAATCCTGACACCTGCATCATGGTGGGGTGGGCGCTTTTGCCCTCCATGGGCCCCGGAGGCTTTTGTCGTGCCTCCGGGAAGGTGAAAACAGCCTCCTTAGGTTCCGGAGGCTCTCTGGAAGCCAGAAACAGGCCCCTTTCCAGCCTTCCTGAACTTCCAGGAGGCCCATTTTTCACTCTCCCCGAGCCTCCACACGCGCCCTGCGCTTAACTGCATCCAAAATGGGTCATGTGGGGACTCCTGGGAGAGGCCGGGTGGGGTGGGCATGGCCAGCCAGGAATGGGATTTGGGGGCTCTCCAAACTTTACAGATTCTTAACTAGGGGCTCTCCCGAACCCCTGTAAACCCTCAGTAGCCCACCCCTGCTGGTTAACTTGATGCAAAGGAATGTTCTTTAACATCCCTGTCAGATGGAAAGCAAAAAAGGTTCCTTGGGAAGGGTGGCACGAGATAATATACTTGAACATTTTTTTGCTTTTATTTTTAAGAAAAAGGGGCAGGGCTGTGAGGCCTTCAAAGAGAAGAGCAGTCCCACTTGCGGCTTGATAACCATCGCTATGTGAATTCATCAGTGACATGCTTACAAAATAAAGATAAAAGTTATGGAGATAAGCACGTGGGTTTGAAATGCACCCGTCCTGCCAGAAAAAGATAAGAAGGAAAAGTTGGGCAGGAGAGGAGAAGAGGAGGCTATAAGAGCCTGAAGTGTGAAAGGAGGAGTTTGGAAAAATCGAGGCTGAATGGCAAAGAACTGGGAGAGGAGTGAAATGGGAAGATAGGAAGCTGATAATCTGAGGTGAGGACAAAGAGTGGAGGCCACGAGGGGGTGATAAGCTGGGGCGGAGAGAAAAGATGGGAAGGGTGTCAGCATTTGTTGGAGGCATGAAAACATTTTAGAGACAGTTGAATTCCTCTAAAAATAAGAAATGAGTAACTGATGGATTTTATGCACTGAGTGTGGGAGAGAGTGCGGGAGAGTAAGACAGGGAGGAGAGGGAGTGGGAAAGAAAGGGAGGGAGGGCGGGAGAAGGACAGAGAAAGAGGGAGGGAGAAGGAGAGGGAGGGAGAAGGAGAGGGAGGGAGGAGAGAGGGAGGGAAAGGAACAAAGAGGGGGAGGGAGAGGGACAGTAAGAGGAAGGGAGGAAGAAGAGTGGGAGGGAGAGAGGAAAGAGGGAGAGGGACAGAGGAAGAGAGAGGGAGAGGGAGAAAAAAAAAGGCAGGGAGATGGGTGGGAGGGTGAGAGAAGAGGAAAGAGGGGCAGGGAGAGGGAGAGGGGGGAGTGTATTTTGGAGGCTGGAGGACTGTACATGAAAAGATAAATTCAGTCTTGAACTGTGGTGTTTAAAGACTAATTTGTAAGCTGGATTCTTGGGCAATTTACTTACCATCTAGAAATCTAAAACATAGTCTGAATCTACTTCCTGTAGTTTCAACCATTGGTTTAGAGGTGTATGTGGAGTGGGGAAAGAACCCTGTTTTTTTTCTTTCTTTCATTTACTCTGACCTTTAGGCTTCCTGATACAATCTTTAGATATTAATAGAAGATAATATTTGTAGCTCATCAGGTTGGAACTGTGGGCCTGGTTGCTTTTTTGCAGACATTTCATGACCCATCTAGGTAACATCATCAGTGCTAACCCTATTCCTAACCCTCATCCTCTTGGCAGCTCTTTGCTGAATGTAGGATTATAGGATCAAAGGGCTGAATGGACTTTGGTGATATTCCACAGTCCATGCCCATTGGGAACTAGGTTGCACAAGCAGCAGATGAGCATGTGAACACGTAAAGCTCCATTTGCACAAGTGGTGGGCACATGTGCGAAACCTGCCACCATCATCATTTCTGCTGCTGGTCCATGGAGCCAGAAAGATTCAGGACCACTGTTCTAGGTCAAGCCCCTGCTCAAGGTCAGAGACTTAACTTTTTGCGCAATTTGGGGAACCAGTTGATCCCACCACTGGCTGGCCCCACCCCTTGCCCTTCCCCTCCCAGCATTCAGGCTCTGGCCATTGCCACCACCACTTCAGCCTGCCTGCACCGTCCCATCTTGCTGTGAGTGACATCAAGTTGGCCACACCTACCCAGCTGGTCACTAGGGACAACCAGTTGTTAAATTACTTGAATTGCATCACTGCCTACACCCCATGTAAAACAGCTGTCTAAATCTTTTTAAACCTTCCCTTTGCCTTCCAAAATAACCTCTAATTCATCCAGCATTAACTTTGTACCATCAGAGGATGTGATTATCATACACTCGAAACTTTCATCCATTTAAAACTTCATCCATTTAAGCCTTCATCCATTAATCATGCACTCAAAACCTTCATTAATCAAAATATTGATGACCACAATCTCTATGACTCTCCACTGCACTGTAGGTTGATGCGGGATCGTTTACAAAGGCTTTCCGAATGTTAGCATTCATCCCGTTATTAATGCTTCTAGTGGTTGTAAAAGATACCCATATTTTATTGTGTTATGGATGAGAATATAGTGTCAAACGCTTTTTCTAAATGTTGTACCATTTCCTCAGTCTTTTAAGCCTGTATTTCTCTCAAAACAAAGGCAGTTGAGGTTAATCTGGTAGAATATGTTTGTGACAAACACATGCTGGTTCTTGTTCATGGTTACCAAAGGAACCACATGCTGTTCAATCATCTGCTTGGAGGCCTGGCTCAGGATAGGTGTCAAGTTTGTAATATCCAAGGGCATCTTTTTCCTGTTTGAGGATAGGTGCAACATGATTGTAATGTATTGTATGTTGTATTGTAGAGAAGAGCACTTAGGTGGGGGGAAAACAAAGGTACTATAGATTAGATGAAACCTGGCTCAAAAACAGTAATTGTGAGAGGGACCTTGGAGTCCTAGTGGACGATCATTTGAACATGAGCCAGCAGTGTGTGGCAGCATCCAAAAAAGCTTATACAATCCTTGATTGTATAAACAGAGGCATAGAATCAAGATCACATTGAATTTTTAGTAGGACCACACTTTCAGTCCTGCATCCAGTTTTGGTCACAGAAAAGATGTTGAGATTTTGGACAAAGTGCAAAGAAGAGCAACTAAGATAATTAGGGGCCTGGAGATTAAAACATAGGAATTGGGTATCTTTAATAAGAACATACTACAATTCCGATTGACCAAATATCCAGTAGCAAAGCCACTGAAAATTAAAAATATGGAATTTAGCAGTTCGAAAGCACATAAAAAATGCAAGTAGAAAAATAGGGACTCCTTTAGTGGGAAGGTAACGGTGTTCCGTATGCCTTTGGTGTTTAGTCATGCCGGTCACATGACCACAGAGACGTCTTTGGACAGCGCTGGCTCTTTGGCTTTGTAACAGAGATGAGCATCGCCCCCTAGAGCCGGAAATGACTCACATGTATGTGTGGGGGGATCCTAAACCTTTACCTAAATCAGGGGTCTTCAAATTTGACAGATTTAAGACTTGTGGACTTCAACCCCCAGAATTCCTCTTCCAGTCATATTAGCTCAGGAATTCTGGGAGTTGAAGTCCACAAGCCTTAAACTTGCCAAGTTTGAAGAGCCTTGACCTAAAGCCTGACCATTGTAATGTTTATGCTAGACCCCTAGATGGCACCATGGAGTAAATACATCATTTATGAAATGTAGATAAATTTCATAAACAGCTTTTTAAAAAAACGATAAAAACTAATATGAAGAAAGGAAAAGAAGAAAGAAGAAGAAAAGGGTCAAAGGAATGACAAAAGTGTAAAAAGAAAAGATACAAAAGATATAAAGAAGAAGATATAAAGAGGCTTCCGATTTTCTTTGCAGCAAATGCAAATATAATAATTTTGTCATTGAAAAATGCCTGTATTTCCCCACCCCTTGTCTTTTCTAAGAGGATACACTTTTTGCTAAAAAAAAGTGATCTTGGAAAAGGCTGACCTGAGGCAAATCTGACAAAACATCCAGGTATAAAAATAGGAGCAAAAATAAACATGTTTCTCTCTAGGCTCGGTTTAAAAATAGAGAACATAGTCTTAAAGGAAGCTGCTTGGATCTGTTGTTGGTGCTTCTAAAAGAAATCTGTTTTTTTTTCTTAGCCAAGTTAAATCCCTTTCTCACTAAAAAGTTTTAAAGAGAGACAATTGTACGTATTTATAATTCTATTTATCATGCTTCTATCCCACCTATTCAGGATAAAACAACCTTCGGTTTTGCCCTCACAATAGCACAACCAGAGATATTAAGCTGGAGTCTAACAAAATTAAATCTAGTGTAAATAAAAATATGGTTTTACATATAAGCTACTGTAGAAAAACCAAACACACAGATAGGTGGTGCCTGGTTCAACAGTAGTAACTGTGAAAGGGATCTTGGATTCCTACTAGACACTGTAAAATGGAAGGTAATTGGAAAAAAGGTTTAATGATAAAGCAGAACCACCGAACAAATGGTTCTCTAGTGCAGTTGAGTTGGGGATGAGGAGTATTTGTACCTTCTCTTGGGCTTTGCACTTGAGCTTCCTGTTCCTATGCAAGAACATGTAATCTATTGGCTGTTGTCAGATTCCTATGGGATCATGTTTGCTGAGCTAAGTTTGGTTGAAGTTTGGACTGTTCTGGGGGTGATGCAATAATTCATTTTGTAGCTTACCTTTGTCCTTACCTTAGCTTTGTCCTGTGTTGGATCTTGAGTGATGGCTACTTCTAATCCTACCATCCTGCCTTTGTTTCAAAATATCCTGTCTTGCATGGATTACCAAAGCTGCATTTCTAAAAGCTGGCTTCAGTATCTGCTGGGGCTATTAAGGAAAGGGGTGGGTTGCTTTCTGCCTCTAAAAAATATGTTTCTCCTTTGGGGAAATATAATAATCTACCCTTTTTAGTATTCCTCAAAATATTTCATTCTTCTAGGAACGGGGTGGCTTTCCACAACCACACTTGAAATACTGCATCTAATTTTGATTGCCATTATTTTTTTAAAAAGGCCTTGAAACTCTGGAAAGAGCACAGAGAAAAGCAACCAAGGTGATTAGGGGACTGGAGGCTAAAACATTAGGAAGAATGGTTGCAGGAATTGGGGATGTCTAGTTTAATGAAAAGAAGGTCTAGGGTTGATATGATAGCTGTGTTCCAATATTTGAGGGGCTGCCACTAAGAAAAAGGGAAGTCAACCTATTCTGCAAAGCACCTGAAGGCAAGACAAGAAGCAACAGAAGGAAACTAATGAAGTAGAGAACTAACCTAGAACTAAGGAGAAATTTCTGGACAGTTAGAACAATTAATTAGTGGAGCAACTTGTCTCCAGAAGTTAGGTGTTCTGGAGTTGAAAAACATTGGATCTGAAATGCCGTGGATATCCTGCACTTTCCTGTTGATTCCTCAAGGATGACCCTGTCAGTCTCACTTATCTTCACTCTTGCTTATCGAAGTACAGTTGGGCACGATTATTTTTAGATACAGCCTGTTTAAAAAAGAATTGAAAAAAAAAAATCTCATTTCCTCCAAAGGGCCATTCCTTATTCCAAGAAGATAGTGTCTCTGTGTCATTCATTAGCACATTTATTGTTGGTTTAAATAACAGGGCTCCGTTAGACTGACCTTCCCATAATGAGACTTGTAGATGCTGCAGAGATGCTGTCTCTGTTGACATATTGAGCTGCCATGGGACAGATGCTATCAAGAGCTGCCAGGAGAAAGCCTAAGGATTCTTCTCTAACCATCTGGATGTCAAAAGCAATGTTGGAATGGAAGAGGGATGAGTCTAATTTATTGACCTGTTTTGAAAGATTGACGGACCTGGCCGTGATGAGCCTTCAAAAAAGAAGAAGAGGAAGAAGGGGGATTTGATAGCATTCGTCAAATATCTGAAAGCAAATCACAGGGAAGAAGGTCAAGAGCTCTTCTGAGGGGTCCCAGAATGCAAGAGACCATATAATGGTCTTGGATTCTGATTGAATTGTAGGGAAAAATATCCTAGGAGTAAGAGAAGTTTGATAATAGAACTATTATTTCCTGAGGAGCTGGTGGGGTCTTCTTTGGGCTCAAGGAAAGTTTGGACATCCATCGGTCAAGGATGATTTAATTTGGATTTCTATACTGAGCAAGGTTTGCATGTAATGTTTGAAATGTTCCAGGTAGTTGAGTTGAATCCTGGTTTTTTCTCTCTCTCAATGCTAACTAAGCAGAAGATAATTATAGTTGTGTTCCTTGTACTTCTCCTTCTTCTCTTCCTCCTTTTCCTTCTCTTTCTTCTCCTCCACCTCTCCTCCTCTTCCTCCTCCTCTTCTTCCTCCTTCTCTTCCTTTTTTTCCTCCTTCTCCTCCTCCTCTCCTCCTCCACTTCTTCATCCTCCTCTTCTTTATCCTCCTCCTTTTCTTCTCCTCCATCCTCCTCCTCCTTTTTCTTTTGTCCTCCATCCTCCTCCTCCTTCTTCCCACCTCCTCCTCCTCCTCTTCTTCTTCTCTCCTCCTCTTCTTTTTCTTTCCTCTTACTCCTCCTCCTCCTCTTCCTCTTTGACCACTTTGGCTGTTGAAACAAAGGTGGCTACAAAATCAGCTTGTCCAAATTACCTTGTCTTGACATTTGGGGGGGGGGTAGTATTGGGTGTGCATGTTGATATCTACTATACCACAGGTGGGGGCCTCCTGACTAAACCCCTTTCCTGGGGGTATGTGCGGAAGGCACCTATCCGATGTCTACTGAGATGCTGGCAGATTTGGTCCTGTAGCCATCAAAGAAAATAGAATCACGTCATTTAAGTCAATGAAGTTGGCAGTTACATTAAGTGTAGGAAATATATATTTCCACCCACCTTGAATTACTTATTATTTGAAGTCACCTTTCTTTCATGTTAGGTCAAGCATGTCGGCTTTCATCTGTGGCTTCTTTCTGGCTTAAATAACCTCATCCTCCCATTAGGTTTCCACCCCAATTATTCCTGCCATTAGAATCTGTTCAGGGAGGTTCACAGATGTGCTGCTGGATCACAGGGTGGTAATTATGAGTGTGTGTACGAGAGGTATACAAATCAAAAATAAAGATCAACACGCAGGCTTTAGAAAAGCCACATTAAAATATCAAAATCTAACATCCTGTTTATTACACTCTGGCCAGAAAAATGCCTTTCTTCCTACAAAAACTACTACTACGACTACTACTAGTAGTCGTAGTAGTAGAAGAAGAAGAAGAGGAGGAGGAGGAGGAGGAGGAAGAACTATTTTATTGTCATTGTACAAGTACAACAAAACTGTGGATGCACCCCAGCAACTGTTCACAATACAATAAAACTAGAGCACTTAAAGATGAAGATAAAAAGTAGAGTACCCTTGTCTCCATTTGCAACTAGAGAGTACAATATCTATGAATATACACAAAATATACATCCAACACTGACTCTGACGTTTTGCCAAGTGTAATACACAAGAGATGGATTGTACTGTAAAATGTTATTATACATCTGAATGAGGTATTGCAATTTCACATCTTTTCACACCTTAATAAGGTAGTGAGTGACTTTGTATTTATTTGTGGTTCGGATGGCCCAGGGAAAGAAATGATTTGTTAGTCTCGTGGTGTGGGATTTTATTGACCTAAAGTGCCATCCAGACGGCAGTTGCATAACTCCATTTTAGTTATATAACTCCATTTTAATTGGGAACGCTCAACATTTTGTTGAATTCATTTTCATACTCTTTATTCATTTTATTAATTATTAAGAAGTTTATACAGCCATCCAGCAGTGGGATCCTACCTGTTCCACGACCACATAACGCACAAATGCAGCTTTCCCCACACCAGCTGAGGCCTGCAGTGCCAATCAGCTGAGAGGATAAAGAACAGAAAAGCTGAGGGCTGGTGGGAGGGCCGATCCTGTGCTTTTCTCTTCTTTCTCCTCTCAGCTGATTGGATTTTTTTTCCTCCTCTCAGCTGATCATTAGAGGCTTTCTTTTTTTTAACTACCGGTTTGGGTGAACCGGTCCAAACCAGTAGCATACTACCACTGCAGCCACCCCTTTACCAGTAGAACTCTGGGTGACAAGTAAACATAAAATGTAATACACAACTGATTAAAAGAACCAGATCCCTGTAAAAAGCCTTTACTGTCATATCCCACAGATATAGGTAGTCCTGAACTTACGATTGGGATTGGAATTTCTGTTGTTAAGCAAGGCGGTTGTTAAACGAGTTACAGTCAATTTTAAGATCTTTTTTTTTCCCAGTGTGGTTCAGCAAATCGGTGAAGTTGTTAAATGAAGCATGCTTGTTGGTGGTGAGTTGTTAGCCACTGGAAGCTGGTTGGGAAGTTTGCAAATGGCAAACCCATGACCCTGGGATGCTGCAACCATTATAAATACATGCTGGCTGCCACCCAAAGTGGCAGTGGAGATGCTGCACTGGTCAGAAGTGTGAGGACCGGTTGTAAGTCACTTTTTAGTGGTGTTATAACTACAAGCAGTCATTAAACAAGGAACACAAGAGAATAACAATTATAAGGGACCTTGTTCTACTGCAACAGAGGGAGTTGGATGTCAGTGCCTTATATATTTTTTTATTTTTCCCCTTTCTTCCACACTTCTCTCTTCCCCTTCCCCTCGCCTCTGTGTCCTACTATTTGCTTTGTATTTTTGTATTTTATACTATAAACTTGTAGAAAGTTAGCCTCCAACTCCTCTCCTAGAAGAATGAAACATTTTGAGAAATATTAAAAAGGTAGACTATTATATTTCCCTGAATGAGTAATGGAGAAACATGCTCTTGGAAAGCAGCCCCCACTTTCCTTAATAGCCCACAGCAGATGTCAGCACTTAAGAGATATAGAGATATCTAGCTCTATTCATGAGCAAATTCCCTGCAGCAACATCTGAACCATAGGATTAGCCCTCAGCTACAATAGGAATTGCCCAACAAACCCCTTCATTGCATCAGCCAAACTTCAACCAAACTTAGCTCAGACAAACATGACCCCTACATGGCCCCACAGGAGTCTAACAACAGCCAATAGAATACATGTTCTTGCATAGGAACAGGAAACTCAAGTCAAAAACCCAAGAGAAGTTATAAAAATCCCTCACTCTCAACTCCATGTGGTCAGTTGCCCAAAATCACACATTCTTGGTGGTTCAGCTTCAACATTAAATGGGCTGTCAGGGAAATGGGAAGCGATTGCCCTAATTAAACCATGAGCAACTCAAAAACAGGCATAGGAATGGACCTTCTTTCGACTCAGCCTACAGCCTCCATTTTGTCTCCGGTGTCTTTCTCCCAGCTTGGAATTGAACCAAATGGATATTTCTTCCAACAAACTAATAATATATGTTTTTTTAATGACAATCCATGGGTTTGTTTTCTCAGCTGTCTATGGTATTCTCAAGAGTTTTCTCCAATACCAAAGTTCAAAACCATCACTTTTAGTCTTCCTATCTAGCTTCTTCAAGGACCAGCATTTGCTAACCTACACAGGGAAAACCATTTTTTAGATGACTCTGCTTTTTGTAAGACAAGCTATCCTGGTTTATGGTGCTTGCTTGTTGAAATGTAAGCTATAACCAGGGGTGGGCTGCTGGGGGTTTGCAAGGGTTTGGGAGAGCCACTAGATAAGATTCTGTGCAGTTCGGAGAACCCCCAAATCCCACTCCTGGCTGGTCCCACCCACCCTGCCCGTCTCCTCTCAGAAGTCCCCACGCAGCCCGTTTTAGATGCAAGTAAGTGCAGGGCGCACAAGGAGTCGCAGGGGGAGTGAAAAGTAGGCCTCCCGGATGTTTGGAAAGCCCAGAAATGGGCCCATTTCTGGCTTCCAGAGAGCCTCCAGAGCCCGGGAGGCTATTTTTGTCATCCCGGAGGCTCGAGGAAAGCCTCTGGAGTACAGGGAGGGAAACCCCCTCACACCATGGTGCAGGAGGCTGACTGGGCCACTCACACCATGGCCACACACACCCAGCAACCAGGTAGAGAACCCTTTGCTAAAATTTCTGAAACCCACTCCTGGCTATAACTCAGATCTATTTTATATCTGTATTTTTTTTTAACGATCAAGGGCATTGTATAATTCAACTCAGACAGAAATTTTGATGGGGAAATCTAAAATGGTTTTGCTCAAAGAGGTAATAAAACTGTCTGGATTCTGCCACTTCAAATTACATTCTTGAGTGACAGTCTCATCAAAAAGATACGGGAAGGGAGAATAAGTTTCTCAAAGAAAATTAAATGATAGGGATAAGTGGTCCAGCTTCATCATAGATAAAAATTCTACAAAAAGCGATCAAGCTTTGAATTCATCATTGATTTTAACTAAGGAATGGTCTGCAATGAGATGAGTGGTTTTTATTTTAAAAATACATAAAATCACCTGACCTAATTTTGAGTTTAGCCAAAGAAATACAATGAATAAATTAAAAGGGAATATTTTCTTTTAAAATGGGAATTATGTTTTTGAGAATTATTTTAAAATTCTGAACTCATAGTGAAAAAAAATCATATATCGTTAACTATGCCAGCTGGTACAAATTCTTCCTCTGCATTTCTCTCTTTTCCCCCCCCAAAAAAAAAATTATTAAGTTTTTCAAGTCATAAAATACAAAAGAAAATGAAAATAGTGGGGAATAGGGACAGAAAAAAGTTAAGGGGAAAGAGAAAAAGAAAGAAAGAAAAGCATTGACTTCCAATTCTTTTTACCAAAGTAGAGTTAGTTACAAAATTAGAGTCTCAACTTTTTTACTTTCACAAACTATTATGTACTGGCCATTTCTATAAGAACAACTTATCTAATCAGCAAAACCCACAATCAAAGTTTCTTTTTTTTTCTCCACGACAAGCAAAAAAATCCAGTGCAACTGTCATAAATATGAATCATTTGTCAAGTATCTGAATTCTGATCACATGACTGTGGGAATGCTGCAATGATGGTACGTGTGAAAATGGTCATAAGTCACTTTTTTCAATGCCATTGTCACTTTGAATCATCACTAAATGAAGTGCTGTGAATTGAGGACTATCTGTGTATAGGAGGAATTTCCTGGCAGTGAGAAAAATTAACCAATGGAACAGCTTGCCTTCATAACATGTGGGGGCTCCATCCCTGGAGGTTTTTAAAAGATTGTCTGAACTATATGATCTATAATTATTTGTGCAAGGGGTTGGACTAGAAGACCTCCAAAATCCCTTCCAACTTTGTTATTCTGTTCTGTTCTGAGAAGCCATAAAACTAATACATCCAAGAATGAAGCTCTGTAACAAAGTGGGGCATGTTTTCCAGGCCTTCTGTAACTCTCCTTTGTTCCAGTGGGTGGGATTCAGCAGGTTCGCACCAGTTTGGGAGAACTGTTTGTTAACTTTCTGAGCAGTTCAGAGAACCAGTTGGAAGAAATCTCCTTCCAATAGGAGGGGTGGGATTCTACCGGTTCTGTCAGGCTCTGTAGAACTGGTAGCTCTGAAGAGCAGTAGACATAGAACCGGTTCTAAGTCTGCTGATGTTTTGGCTCACCCACCCGCCCGGGCTCTTACCTGACCTATATTTCCTGCTTTTTCAACCTCAGCTGCTATGTGAGGCACAGCTGCAGTTGAAAAAGCAGGAAAAAAGTGCTGTTTCAAATGCTGCTTCTCTGCACTCAGCGCTGCTCAGCTGTCCAGGCAACAAGCTAATGATGATTTACAGGCGCGTGCGCAGCATGCATTGTAAATCACCGAACCTCGTAAATCACAGAACTGGTAGTTAACCCTGTCGGATACCACCCCTGTCCAATAGCCTTTTGTTTTTCCCACTTTACAGGGCTAGTCCTGTCAGGAAGGCAGGAAGGAAACATTCTGGTGTGCCTCTGTTGTTTCTAGCTTAAACTTTATCTTTATTGCCCTGCTTTAAGTGTTTTCAGAAACTGCCTCTCTGGTTAAAGGCCCTGTCACACTGGCCGACAGATGCAAAACGTTTGTAAAAAGGACACAGCGGATGAGAAAAATGTTCCATCCGTTGTTATCCGCTCTCAAAAGGGGCAAAAATTTGCATAACCAGAGCGGACAATACGGAAAGGAATGGATGGGGGGAGGACGTAGGGCGGATGGAAAGCGGATGCTCCACGGAAGCCTAGCGGATGGAAGCGGATGGCACATCCGCAAGGTTTCCGGGGGAGCACAACAAAGCGGATGCGGAATGGAAAGAGTGGATGCAGAGCGGATGCCGAGTGGATGAAGCAGATGCACAGCGGATGCCGAGCAGATGAAGCGGATGCAGAGCGGAAGCCTAGCGGAAGCCTAGCGGATGCCTAGGGGATACCTAGCGTTCACTGCGCATGCGGGGAGGATGCATTGCGTCAGCCCCGCGGATATAAAGGGAAGCAGCTCCCAAGCAGGTCACCATTCGGAGGAAAGACCTGTTTCCAGACATAGCTCTCCAGCCAGCCAGCCAGCCAGCCAGCCAGCTGCCAGCCAGCAACCCAACAACCATGGGGAAGAAACGGAAGCCTCTGCCATGTGCTGCCAGCCCTGGCAAGAGGGACAGGGCCACCCTCCCACCCTCTGGCCCTGACTCTGCTTCTGCTAGGGCTTCTGCTGCCCGGACTCAATCTTCTGGTGCTGGGGCTTCTTCTGATGCTGCTTCTGGAGGTGGTACTTCTGCTGATGCTGCTTCTGGAGGTGGTGCTTCTGCTGGTGCTTACTCTGCTGATGCTGCTTCTGGTGCTGGTGCTGGTGCTGGTGCTGGTGCTTACTCTGCTGGCGCTGCTCCTGGTGCTGGTGCTTCTGCTGGAGCTTACTCTGCTGGCACTGCTCCTGGTGCTGGTGCTTCTGCTGGTGTTTACTCTGCTGGCGCTGCTCCTGGTCCTGCTAGTCCTGCTGGTGCTCCTGGTCCTGCTGGTGCTCCTGGTCCTGCTGGTGCTCCTGGTCCTGCTCCTGGTCCTGCTGGTGCTGCTGGTGCTGGTGCTGCTGCTGGTCCTGCTGGTCCTGCTTTTGCTGCTACTGTTCTTGCTCCTGCTGCTGCTGCTGGTGATGGTGTGGAGGAGCAGCCCCTACAACCTCGAAGCCCCTCTGATGAGGGCCCATATAGCCCTGCCAAAGGGAGGAAGAGGCAGACGCGTGAACGGGAGAGGAGGCAATACAACATAGAAGAGGAACATGAGGAGGAGGTGCTGGAGTGGCTGAGGGAGAACGAGTATCTATGGTGGAAGGGACACAGGCTCTATCGTGACACCAAAAGGAAGCAGGCTGCTTGGAGAGAGAAGGTGGAGAGCCTGGGCTACACTTCAGAGGTGCTCCTCGGCTGGTGGAAGCACATGCACACCTGGTACGGGAAGCTGCACCTCAAGAAATCTGGCCAGGCCGCGGTCAAGCTGACGGACAGAGAGACCTACGTGATGGACAAGTGCAGCTTCTTGGAGTGTGAGATCCGCCACCGAGGAGCAGCCCCTCTCACAACCCTCTCTCTCAGGCAGCCTGCTGAGAGCCAGTCCTCTTCTGGCAAAGAGTCAGCTCCTGTGTCCAGGCAGGTATCTGCAGAGCGTGCCACAACGGAGACACCCCAACAGCTGTACTACCCCTGGCAGAGCGTTTGGAGGACCCCCTGACGCAGTGGAAGAAAGGAGACGGTACTTCCACCACAGCCCAACCTGCATCCACCCCCAGCTCCACCTCCACAGAAAGGCAGAGAGGCAAATCAGAGGGGCAGAGCTACACTGTCCTGCTGGAGATAAGAGACACCATCAGGAGCAGGGTAGATCTCCTCTCTCAGCTGGTACACATCGACACCCCATCCTCCAACCGCAAGCCCTTCCTCACTGATGTCAACCAGACCCTCATGAACATGTCGGAACCCCAGTACCAGGTGGTGAAGGACAGGATCACCGATCTTCTTCACAACCCTCCAGACCAAGATGAACCTGCTCCCACCCAGTCCAGGCCTGCTCCTCCACCCCAGGTGATGTCACTGCCCTTCCAAGGCTTTCCACAGGCCCTCCCCTACCAAGGCTATGGCTACCAGGAGGTCCAGCAGCACAGGCAGCCCTTCCCAGTCCAGGCACAGGTACATCGGACACCACCGGTGCCACTGATGCCACCAATGCCACCCACACCACCGATACCAGCCACGCCAAGATGCCACCCATGCCACAGATGCCACCCACGCCACAGATGCCATCCACACCAGTCCTCACCCAGCTGCAGACCAGACAGCACCACTACACTGCTCCTTCCTCCACCCCACAGCCAAGCCCAGCCTCAGTACATCTGTCATCGGTATTGGGGCTGACACCCCATGTCATGGAGGAAGGGGCTCTCAACATCATGGGGCTGAGCCAGCTGTCTGAGAGCTTCCTCAATACACCATCCCCTGTTGTCTTCTCGGGGCCAGGCACCCCAGTGGTGCTTCAGACAAGCACTCCAGCAGCAGCCACCTCCACAGCACTTGGACCCTTCACCCCTGAGACTGGGCACACCTCCGAGTGACCAAGAAGAGTGCCAGAGACTGGATGGCTACCTGTTGACTTTATTTTTGCTTTGGACACTTGACTTGGGTCATTTTTCTTTTACAGCTTATTATTAATAAAGATTATCTTTGCTTCACACACTTGCTTCATTTATTTTATTAAATAAAGTCTTGGTGGAAACTTTTAGAAATGGTTTAAGCCTTTGCATGCTTGTGGGATGGGTAAGGATACCAGTGGGAGAGGCAGGGATACCTTTGGAATGGGTAATAGCTGTGGGATGGACAGGGATACCTGTGGGATGGGTAATAGCTGTGGGATAGACAAACCTCCAGTGCAAGCATAGTGGGACTCTATGGTCCACCCTCCCAGGTGCCACACCTATGGCCCTTTATTATCAATAATAATGTAATAAATCATCCACACATGTCAACATAAACACAACTCTTTATTAAATGCCCTGCTCATTGTAGGCCCACCCAACATACATGGCCCAATCTCATCAGTGTGATGAGACAGGCTGAAGGAAGCATCCATTAATCATCTACCATCCTGTCTTGCCACTCCACTGCTCCAGCTGGGAAGTTGCACCAATGTCTCAGGAGATTGCGTTGCTTCTTCCTTTCATGTGAAGCTCTGTTGGGGGCCTTGCACATCCTCAGTGTCTATCAGGTTTCGCCCTTGCCTCCATTCCCCAGGCTCCATGTCCACATTGCCTTGTTGGAGGTCCACGAGCCTGTTCTGCAAGACTGGGTAGCGGGTGCGCATGAGATTGTGCAGGATGTAGCAAGCTTCCACGATCCTCCTCATGGTCTCTGGGTGATGCTGCATGGTGGTGAGAAGTACCTGGAACCTGTTGGCCAGGATGCCAAAGGCGTTCTCCACCACCCACCTTGCTCTGGACAGCCTGTAGTTGAAGATCCTCTCTTCACGGGTGAGGAGTCTGGAAGTGTAGGGCTTCATGAGGTAGGTTCTGAGGGAGAAGGCGTCATCCCCCACAATGAAGTAGGGCACATCTTGCGTGTCGTTGGGCAGGGGGTCTGGATCTGGGAAGCCCATGATGAGGTTGTGTTCCAGCCCTTCCTTGAGGTCACTGGCGTTGTATACCTGGGCATCTGAAGAAGACCCATTGCCTGAAGCATCGATGTACATGAACTTGAAGTCAGCATCGACCATGGCGAAGAGGATGATGCTAAAGAAGCCCTTGTAGTTGAAATAAGTGGACCCCGACTTGGCTGGAGCTTTGCAGGCCATGTGCTTGCCATCTATGGCTCCAACGGTGTGGGGGAAGTTCCACTTCTAATACCACTGCTCTGCAACTTTCTTCCATCCTTCTTCAGTGGAGGGGCACTGGAGGAGCTCCTCCAGGTATTCTTCGATGATGGCCTGCACCACTTCTCTGACCACAATGCTGATGGTGTTGTGTGGCACCCTCCAGCCGTACTGCATGCTCCTGTAGGTGGTCCCTGAGGCCAGGTGGCGCAGAGTCAGTGCCACCTTGAGCCCAGGGTCCAGGCTGGGCCGGAAGTTGGTGCTCTGCTTGGTCAACCTGGGTCTCATCCACTCCACAACTTCATCAAACATGGCTGGAGGCATCCTCATGAAGTTCTGGAATGCACGAGGGTCTTTGTTCCTGAGCTCCACCATCAGCTTGTTGTACAGTCCGTACTCTGCTCTTCTCCTGATCCATCTTCGGACCCAGACACTTCTTGGCCGCCTCCTTTTCTTCCCGTAGAACAGTTGAAAGAGCCAGAGGCTTCGCACTGTTGCAGAACGATGGTGGCTACCAAAAGGAGTGTGTTACGATCCATGGTGGACATCAATGGATGCTGTGGAAGAGCAAGTCAGATGAAGGCTGCAGAGGTCTGCACAGCAGGGCTGCTGGACTGAAAGTGAGATCCAGGTGAGTTCCTTCCCCTTTTTATAGGCAATATAGGTTTTCCACTATGTGTCCTTTGGCATCCTCTAGACATCCTCCAGACATCCTTAATATCCGAGATAGGTCCCCTCTGCGAACACTTTTTCTGTTTTAAATGCTTTGTATGCGAGCTGCATCCGCTTTCATCCTTTCTCTGTCTGTGCTACGAACGCTTTGTGTTCGTTCCGCATCCATTTCACTTCCTCCCTGTGTCCGTTTTCCACTGGAGCGGATTTGAGTTGCACGGATGCACAGCAGATGCCTAGTGGATATAGCGGATGCGTAACGGATGACAACGGATGTAGAACGGATGTTCCCCGTATGCGTTGCGGATGCAGAACGGATGTGTTGGATACATGTTCCGCTCAAAAAGTTTTGAGCAGCTCAAAACTTTTTGAGCAGATGGAACCTCAGTCAATGGATGCTTGACGGATCGAGAGAATGAAAAACAGATGCAGTCAGTACAGAATGGATGAATCACGTTAACCAACGGATGGCAAGTGTTTCTCTCCATTTCACATCCTCTTTCCATCCGTTGGTACAGTGTGACATGGGCTTAAGCCTTGTTACATTCTAAGAGCAGTTAATGGTTCTTGGCAGTATGCCCAGACTAGCGGCAGATGCTTCTCTGGAAGTTTTGTTTGTTTGTTTGTTTGCTGGTACTGTTAGAGGTTTGACTGTTTAAGCCCATGTCATACTGAACCAACGGATGCAAAGAGGATGTAAAATGGAGAAAAAAGCTTGCCATCCGTTGGAAAACGCGATGTACTCATTGCCTCTGTTTTGCTTCCTCTCTATCCATCCAGCATCCATCTATTGACGTTTCATCCGCTCAGAAAATGTATCCAATTCGTCCGTTCTGCATCCACTACGCATCCGCTAGGCATCTGTTACGCATCCGTTACACATCCGCTATATCCGCTAGGCATCCGCTGCACATCCGCGCAACTCGCATCCGCTCGGAAACAGGGAGGAAGCGGAACGGACGTGGAACGGATGCAGAATGGATGCAGAATGGATGCAGCACGGAAACAAAGCATTTAAAATGGAAAAAACGTTTGCAGAGGGGACATATCTCAGATATTAAGGATGTCTACAGGATGCCTAGAGGATGCCTAGCAGAAAACCTATATTTCCTATAAAAAGGGGGAGCAACTCATCTGCATCTCACTTTCAGAACAGCAGCCCAGTGGTGCAGACCTCTGCAGCCTTCATCTGGCTCTTCCTCTTCCACAGCATCCAGTCATGTCCACCGTGGATCGTAACACAGTCCTTTTGACAGCCACCATCCTTCTGCAACAGTGCGAAGCCATCTACAGGCTCTGTGAACTCTACTACGGGAAGAAAAGGAGGCGGCCAAGAAGCGTCTGGGTCCGAAGATGGATCGCCAGAAGAGCGGAGGACGGACTGTACAACAAGCTGATGGTGGAGCTCAGGAGCGAAGACACTCGGGCGTTCCAGAACTTCATGAGCTTGTGGAGCAGCTGACACCCAGGTTGACCAAGCAGAGCACCAGCTTCCGGCCCAGCCTGGAACCTGGGCTCAAGGTGGCACTCACTCTGCGCCACCTGGCCTCAGGGACCACCTACAGGAGCATGCAGTACGGCTGGAGGGTGCCATCCAACACCATCAGCATTGTGGTCAGAGAAGTGGTGCAGGCCATCATCGAAGAATACAAGGAGGAGCTTCTCCAGTACCCCTCCACTTAAGAAGGATGGAAGAAAGTTGCAGAGCAGTGGTATCAGAAGTGGAACTTCCCCCACACCGTTGGAGCCATAGATGGCAAGCACGTGGCCTGCAAAACTCCAGCCAACTCGGGGTCCACTTATTTCAACTCCAAGGGCTTCTTCAGCATCATTCTCTTCGCTATGGTCGATGCTCACTACAAGTTCATTTACATCGATGCTTCAGGCAACGGCTCATCTTCAGATGCCCAGGTATACAACGCCAGTCACCTCAAGGAGGAGCTGGAAGGCAACCTCATCGTGGGCTTCCCAGATCCAGAACCCCTGACCAACGACACACAAGATGTGCCCAACTTCATCGTGGGGGATGACGCCTTCTCCCTCACAACCTACCTCATGAAGCCCTACACCTCCAGACTCCTCACCCGTGAAGAGAGGATCTTCAACTACAGGCCGTCCAGGGCAAGGCGGGTGGTGGAGAATGCCTTTGGCATCCTGGCCAACAGGTTCCAGGTACTTCTCACCACCATGCAGCATCACCCAGAGACCGTGAGGAGGATCATGGAAGCTTGCTGCATCCTGCACAATCTCATGCGCACCCGCTACCCAGTCTTGCAGAACAGGCTTGTGGACCTCCAACAAGGCAATGTGGACATGGAGCCTGGGGAATGGAGGCAAGGGCGAAACCTGATAGACACTGAGGATGTGCAAGGCCCCAACAGGGCCCCACATGAAGCAAAGAAGCAGCGCAACCTCCTGAGACACTGGTGCAACTCCCCAGCTGGAGCAGTGGAGTGGCAAGACAGGATGGTAGATGCTTAATGGATGCTTCCTTCAGCCTGTCTCATCACACGGATGAGATTGGGCCATGTATGTTTGGTTGGCCTACAATGAACAGGGCGTTTAATAAAGAGTTGTGTTTATGTTGACATGTGTGGATAATTATTACACTATTATTGATAATAAAGGGCCATAGGTGTGGCACCTGGGAGGGTGGACCATACAGTCCCACTATGCTTGCACTGGAGGTTTATCTATCCCACTGCTATCCTAACCCCTCCCACAGCTATTACCCATCCCACAGGTATCCTAACCCATCCCAAAGCTATCCTTACCCATCCCACAAGCATGCAAAGGCTTAAACTATTTCTAAAAGTTTCCACCAAGACTTTATTAAAGCCCATGTCACACTGCCCAACGGATGCAAAAAGGACACAGCGGACAAGCAAAATGTTCCATCCGTTGTTATCCGTTCTCAAAAGGGGCAAAAATTTGCATAACTGGAGCGGATAACACGGATGCATGGAGGACGCAGGGCGGATGCAAAGCGGATGCGGAACGGAAGCCTAGCGGATGGGAGCGGATGGCGCATCCGCAGGGCTTCCGAGGGGTCTCAGCAAAGTGGACGTGGAACGGAAAGAGCGGATGCGGAGCAGATGCAGAGTGGACGCCGAGCGGATGAAGCGGATGCACAGCGGATGCACAGCGGAAGCCTAATGGATGCCTGGCGTTAATTGCGCATGCGGGGAGGATGCATTGCGTCAGCCCCGCGGATATAACGGAAGCAGCTCGGAAGCAGGTCGCCATTCAGAGAAAAGACCTACTGCCGGACGGATTGGCTGCCTTGCCTGCCCTGCCTGCATGTCTGCCTGCCAGCCTTGCTGCCAGCCTTGCTACCAGCCTTGCTGCCAGCCTCCCTGCCAGCCTCCCTGCCAGCCTTGCTGCCAGCCTCCCTGCCAGCCTTCCTGCCAGCCTTGGTTCCTGCCATCCTCATCAGCTCCTCCAGAAGCAGAAGCAGCAGAAGCCCCAGCCCCAGAAGAGCGAGCCCGTGCTGCAGAAGCCCCAGCAAAACCAGAGTGAGGGCCAGGGGGCGGGATGGTAGCCCTGTCCCTCTTGCAAGTGCTGGCAGCAGATGGCTGAGGCTTGCTGTGCTTCAGCATGCTTGTGGGGTTGCTGGCTGGCAGGGAGGCTGGCAGGAACCAAGGCTGGCAGCAAGGCTGGCAGGGAGGCTGCCACCAAGGCTGGCAGGAAGGCTTGCAGACAGGCAGGCACCAAGGCTGGCAGGCAGGCAGACAGCAAGGCAGGCAGGCAGGCTGGCAGGCAGGCTGGCAGGCAGGCTGGCAGGCAGGCATGCACCAAGACTGGCAGGAAGGCTGGCACCAAGGCAGGCACCAAGGCTGGCAGGGAGGCAGGCACCAAGGCTGGCAGGAAGGCTGGCAGGCAGGCAGGCAGGCAGGCTGGCAGGCAGACATGAACCAAGGCTGGCAGGGAGGCAGGCAGTAAGGCTGGCAGGCAGACCGGCTGGCAGCAAGGCTTGCAGGCAGGCTGGCACCAAGGCTGGCACCAAGGCTGGCAGCAAGGCTTGCAGGCTGACATGCAGGCAGGGCAGGCAATGCAGCCAATCTGTCCGGCAGCAGGTCTTTCCTCTGAATGGCGACCTGCTTCCGAGCTGCTTCCGTTATATCCACGGGGCTGACGCAATGCATCCTCCCCGCATGCGCAATTCACGCCAGGCATCCATTAGGCTTCCACTGTGTATCCGTTGTGCATCCGCTTCATCCGTTCTGCGTCCGCTCTGCATCCGTTTCATCCGTTCCGCGTCCGCTTTTCTGAGGCCACCCGGAAGCCTAGCGGATGTGCCATCCGCTCTCATCTGCTTCCATCCGCTGGGCTTCGGTTCTGCATCCGCTTTGCATCCACCCTGCGTCCTCCCCGCGTCCGTGTTATCCGCTCCGGTTATGCAAATTTTTGCCCCTTTTGAGAGCGGATAACAACGGAAGGAACATTTTGCTCGTCCGTTGTGTCCTTTTTGCATCCGTTGGGCAGTGTGACATGGGCTTTAGAAAACTTTTTACACTGCTTGGGGTGTACTTCCAAGAGGCAGGATGCAAGCTTGGCAATCAATCTGATTCTTTTTACTGTCTTTCTCTTGGCATTCTGTCTGATTTTTTTCCTGCCTTTCTGGGAGCATGCGATCTTTCCTTAAATCTGGATGATTTCCTTAAGATATCTTGCGAGCTGAGTGAGACCAGCTGGTATTTTTAAGTGGTGCAAATGGATCTAAGGATTGCTTCTCCTGGGTGGAAAAGGGTGCTTTGTCAGTTCACTGAGCATAGGAGTCTCTTGTCTATGGGGATTCTTCAGTCATCCAGGTCATGGCTGTCCCAAAGGTTCTTTTTTCAAGAGGCAACTAGACTTTCTTGGTTTCCAAAAAGCCCAGTTGCCTCTTGAAAAAGGATCAAGAGTTGGCTGCTGATAGTTATCATTGCATTTTAACTATTTTAATTTCTCAAGGTGCTCTGGAACCCTGCCTGATTTGTAACTCTGGGTTGCAGGTATTGCTGATGAAAAGGAAGGCATTCAGACAAGATGGCTTAGGTTTCCATGATAGTTGTGACAATTATTGATCTTCAGTATGTATTCCCCATCTCTAATGCAGATTTTTTTTGCAAGCAAAGAAGCTTTTTGTATTTTTCTAGGTAATCCTTGTAGTAATCATTCAAGGTTACAATGACACTGAAAAACATGATTTATGACCAATTTTCACACTTACGACTGTTGCAGTATCCCCACGGTCACGAAAGTCCAGACGAGGCGAAGCGCCCCGTGATGTGAATGATGTCAAGTTGGCCAAGCCCTCCCTGTCACATGACCACCCAGCCAAGCCTACCCAACTGTTTATTAGGGCAGAGAACCGGTTGTTAAATTATTTGAATCCCACCACTGCTTTGTTCCCTATGTTTTATACTCTGTAAGAGAGCTCAGTTGTTGTGTTTCTGGAGACCATTTGTTTTTCTGGCAAGTTTATTTCCCGAGCAATATTCAGCTCAGAATTAGACTATTTCCTTTCCCGACAGAGGTGAATTTATTAAGAAAGAAGCAAACGGCACTCAGACAATGCCCAGTGGGTAGATTATTATTACAAATGACACATTTGCCAATGAATTCTCAAGGAGCCAGGTTAAACAGACCTTTTTTATTTCCCTCCATCCTGTGTTTTTTAAGAGGAGGAAATGGATCAAGCAAAATAGACTTGCTTCTCTTATTAGAGAAGGCAACTTATCAGCTCAGACTAGTTTTGGAAGAAATATCCATCAGGTTCCAAGACAGGAGAAAGGCACTGGAGACAAAACGGAGACTGGAGGCTGATTGGAAAGATGGTCCATTTATTGGTGAAACAGAACCACCAACCACATGTATGATTCTGGGCAGCTGACAACATGGAGTTGAGAGTGAGAGGTTTTTTTATCTTCTCTTGGGCTTTGTACTTGAGCTTCCTGTTCCTGTGCAAGAACACGTATTCTATTGGCTGTTGTCAGATTCCCATGGGGACATGTAGGGATTGTGTAGGGGTCATAGCTGACTCTATAGGTTGTCTGAGCTAAGTTTGGTTGAAGTTTGGAGGGTGATGCAATGTCCTTAGGAGATTGTGCAATGTAGTGAGTTTTGTGTCTTAATGGGTTAATCCTATTATGTCCTGAAGGGTCATGTCTTAATCCCATTATCCTGGAGCTGAAGGTCTTTTGTTTTGTAAATAGGCTGGCCCAGTATTTTAATGGGCACAAAATATCTGCTGGAGGGCAGGGAACTGGGGTTCTGAGTTTCTGTCTCCATTCAGTTTTTTATTTCTCTTTTAGGGGAAATACAGTATATATCCTGCCTTTTTAAAATATTCCTCAAAATATTTCATTCTTCTAGGAAGGGGAGGGAGTGGCTTCTCACCCTAGTCATTATCCAGATGATTTGGGATCACCTTCAAGAGTGGGGAAATCCAATGCAATGTCTCCCTTTGCATCAGCTAATTGAGAGCTGACCTTAAGATTTTCGTAAACAATGAATAACATCTGCTGATATTTTGATGATGCTATCCATTGGAATTGCACCCAACTTGTTTTCATAAATCCTTAATGCAATGAAAGTGACATGTAGATGCTGAATCCAGTTCTGGTCACCACAATATAAAAAAAAAGATTTTGAGACTCTGGAAAGAGTGCAGAGAAGAGCAACAAGAATTATTAGGGAGCTGGAGGCTAAAACATACAAAGGATGGTTACAGGAATTGTGTATGAAAAGAAGGATTAGGGGAGACATGATAACAGTCTTCCAATATTTGAAGGGCTCCTATAAAGATGAAGGGGGTCAAGCTATTTTCCAAAGCACCAAAAGGCAAGATGAGAAACAATGGATGGAAACTAACCAAGGAGAGAAGCAATCTAGAACTTACTTAATGTTGAGAGCAATCAACCAATGGAATAACTTGCCTTCAGAAGTTGCAGGTGCTCCATCACTGGAGGCTTTCAAAAAGAAACTGGATAGCCATTTGTCTGAAATGGTATCAGGTCTCCTGCTTGAGCAGGAGGTTGGACTTGAAGACCTCCAAGGTCCCTTCAATTCTATTATTCTATGTTCTATTTCATCACAGCCTCCTTATCCTCTCTTGCAGAGGCTTTAGAATAAAATAACCAGGTTGGAAGGGATCTTGGAGGTCTTCTAGTCCAACCCCCTGCCTAGGCAGGAAACCCTACACCACTTCAGTCAAAGGTTTATCCAACATCCTTTTAAAAACTTCCAGTGTTGGAGCATTCATAATTTCTGAAGGCAACTTGTTCCATTGATTCATTGTTCTCGCTGTCAAGAAATTTCTCCTTAATTCTGGGTTGCTTCTCTCCTTGATTAGTTTCCACCCTTTGCTTCTTGTCCTGCCCTCAGGTGATTTGGAGAATAGCTTGACTCCCTCTTCTTTGGGGCAGCCCCTGAGATATTGGAACACTGCTATCATATCTCCCCTAGTCCTTCTTTTCATCAAACTAATCATACCCAGTTCCAGCAACTGTTCCTCATATGTTTTATCTTCCAATCCGCTAATCATCTTTGTTGCTCTTCTCTGCACATTCACTAGAGTCTCAACATCTTGTTTACATTGTGGTAACCAAAACTGAATGCAGTATTCCAAGTGGGGCCTTACCAAGGCATTAGAAAGTGGTATAATGCTTTGTTATTCTATATTCTATGCAGCGTGCCCGTGTGCCTACCGCTCCCTTAAATGGAGCATACGTTTTTTGCTCGCCCACTGTTCACTCAAGGGAGGATGCCCCTGTGTGCACCCACTCACCAGCCATTTCCATGCCCCAGTTGCAAGCCTCTCTGGGCCTACTAATGGGTTGTGGCTCTCAGGTTGTGGACCCCTGTTCCAACGTGTCCTTCTAACTTGTAACTTTCTTGTTGCTAGGTAGCTAGTGTCCCACCATTCATTACTGATCTTGTTCCACTCGTTGCAGCTGCAACTGCAACAACAAGGGGATAGATGGGGAATTCATCAAATTTGTAGATGACACCAAGCTGGCAGAAATAGCCAACACTCCAGAAGATAAAGGCTTAAGATACAGAAGGATCTTGACAGACTTGAACATTGAACCCTATCTAACAAAATGAAATTCAAGGGTGAAAAACGTCAGGTTCTACATTTAGGCAAGAAAAACCAAATGCACAGGAACACATGCATAGGTGGTACCTTGCTCGATAGTAGTAACTGTGAGTGGGATCTAGGAGTCCTAGGGGACAATCACTTAAATATGAGCCAGCAGTGTGCAGCAGCTGCCAAAAAAGCCAACACAGTTCTAGGCTGCATAAACAGAGGGATAGAATCAAGATCACGTGAAGTGTTCATACCCCTTTATAAGGCCACATTTGGAGTACCGCATCCAGTTTTGGTCACCACGATGTAAGATGTGGAGAAAAAAGATGTGGAGACTCTAGAAAGAGTGCAGAGAAGAGCAACAAAGAGGATCAGGAGCCCGGAGGCTAAAACATATAAAGAACGGTTGCTGGAATTGGGTATGTCTAGTCTAATGAAAAGAAGGACAAGGAGAGACATGATAGCAGTCTTCCAATATCTCAGGGGCTGCCCCAAAGAAGAGGGAATCAAGCTATTCCCCAAAGCACCTGAGGGCAGGTCAAGAAGCAATGGGTGGAAACTAATCAAGGAGAGAAGCAATTTAGAATTAAGGATAAATTTCCTGGCAGTTTTGAACAATTAATTAGTGGAACAACTTGCCTCCAGAAGTTGTGAATGCTCAAGTTTTTAAAAAGATGTTGGATAACCATTTGTCTGAAGTGATGTAGGGTCTCTTGCCCAAGCAGGGGGTTGAACTAGAAGACCTTCAAGGTCCTTTCCAACTGTTATTCTATTCCATTCCATTCCATTCCATTCCATTCCATTCCATTCCATTCCAT
>BLBF01000006.1:7393782-7403782 GCA_015471245.1 Laticauda colubrina | reverse complement strand
CATTCTGATCTCAGAACACAATGCAGACATTTGACATGATTAGATGTTCACATCCGACTGTAGGAGGTTCCTAAACTTTGATTTCAAAGGAGCTTCACAGGAATATCTCTAAAGTGGATGAATGGGGAATAGATTTACAGATAATCAGAGTTGGAAGGGACTTTGTAGGTCATCTAGTCCAATTCCCCACCCAAGCAGGAGACCCTACATCCTTTCTGACAAATGGCAGTCCAATCTCTTCATGAAAGCCTTCAGTGATGAAGCTCCCACAACTTCTGAAGGCAATTTCTGTTCCAGGGGTTGATTGTTCTCACTGTCAGAAAATGTCTCCTTATTTCCAGGTTGAATCTCTCCTTGTTCAGTTTCCATCCATTATTCCTTGTCTGGCCTTTGGTGCTTTAGAAAATAGCCCTTCCTCCTCTCTGTAGCAGCCCCTCAAATATTGGAAGACCACTATCACATCTCCCCTGGTCCTTCTCTTCCCTAGACTAGCCAGGCCCAGTTCCTGCAATCGTTCATCGTATGTTTTAGCCTCCAGTCCCCTAATCATCTTGGTTGCTCTTCTCTGCACTCTTTCTAGAGTCTCAACATCTTTTTTATAGCGTGGTTATCTGTAAATCTGTAAAGATCGTAGTTTTATCTCAAAGGATAAAACATCCAGTTGTTCTCAGCATCAGGAGAGTGATGTGTTTTGGTACAAGAGTCCTGATTTCGCTTGGTCATTGGCCATGATGGAGCAGAAAAGACAATTGACTCCATCTCTAGCAGTTCAAACAGCAAAATCCAGATGAGACAGTTGAGAGAGGTTTCTGAATTAAAGATGCCTTTAAATTTATGCAGTCAGCACACCATAATTTTTTTTTTCCAAACCAAGTGAATTATGCATAGTTCTGTTACTGAATTTCAAGGAGGACATTGCGGAGCTAAGAAGAGATTGCTACAACTGATTAGGGGATTGAAGCAACTTCTCTATGCTGAAAAGACATGAAGTCGAGGGGTTTTTTTGAGGAAAGGAGATGATGTCTAAGAAGAAGCAATAATAGAAAAACAGAGTTGGCAGGGTCCTTGAAGGTCTTCTAGTCCAGCGCTCAAGCAGGAAACGCTAGACCATTTCAGGCAAATGGTTATCCAATCTCTTCTTAAAAACCTCCAATGTTGGAACACCCACAATGTCTGAAGGCAAGTTGTTCCACTGCTTAATTGTTATCATTGTCAGGAAATTTTCTCCTTAGTTCTAGATTGGTACTCTCCTTGTTAGTTTCCATCCATTGTTTCTTGTCCTTTGGAGAATAGGTTGACCCACTCTTCTTTGTGGCAGCCCCTCAAATATTGGAAGATTGCTATTATTTCTCCCCTAGTCCTTCTTTTCATTAAACTAGACATACCCAGTTCCTGCAACCGTTCTTCATATGTTTTAGTCTAATCCTCTTTGTTGCTCTTCTCTGCAATCTTTCTTAGAGTCTCAACATCTTTTTTTTTCCATTGTGGCGACCAAAACTGGATGCAGTATTCCAAGTTGGGGTCTTACCAAATATTTGCAAAGTTACACGTGGTGTAAAGACCAAAGTGGTTTATCTCCCTCAACCCTCCCAAACATCATAAGGTTGAGTCACCTCCATAGTACAAGATTCAGAAGAGACTGTATAATTGAATTAGGGAATTGTCTGTTATATGGCAAAGTAAAGCATGCCAAGTTTTAAAAAGGTTAGATGAAGTCATGGAAAATAAAGCAACTAATTGCATTGATGATACACTTTGGCTGTTTGCTAAGAGCAAGAAGGAACGTAGCTAAATAGAGAGGTTTTGCTCTACTTCTGTTCATATCCATGGGTGGGACTATTCCTGAAAACAGATTATCCCCAGCTTGTTGGCAGTAGGTTTCAATCCATATCTCATCCCTACCATCCAATTCAAGAGTAAAAAAACAGGCAGAAAATCAGCCACTGATGACATGATTAATATAATGTGGTTTTGGATCCCAAGAGAATGTCCCAAAGGTGCTATTTCAAAAAAAAAATCTGGATTTTCTTTGCTGTTCCTTGAAGACATTTTGCTTCTCATCCAAGAAGCTTTTTCAGTTCTAGATGAAAAGCTAAATATTTTCCAGGGGAAAAAACACAAGAATGTCCAACTGGCTTTTGCAAAACTCACCTTTGGGACAACTATGACCTGGATGACTGAGAATATTGGTAGCTTAGGATTGAACTATGGGGTTCTTGGCACTTTCTAAACCTGGTTGTTTTTTTGCAGGAAACTGCAAAAAAAACCACACACACACAACCAAACTCAGACAGTAGCAAAGATCCCACATCTAGTGATCTGGAGCAGGGGTTTCCAACCTTAGCAACTTTAAGACTTGTGAATTTCAACTCCCAGAATTCCTCAGCTAGCAAAGCAAAGCAAAGCAGAGGAATTCTGGGAGGAAGTCCACAAGTTGCCAAGGTTGGAGACCCCTGATCTGGAGGGAACATATCTTCTGAATAAATGATTGAATTACACACACACACACACACACACACACTTATTGGGCAGGGAAAACTGTACTGCTGAAAAGTAGCTACAGATCAATTCTTGGCAACAATAGACACCTTCTGGCTAACTTTTGACAAAGCATCATTATCTCCTCCTTCTTCCAATTGAGAAGATATTGTCGTCATGTTAACCCACTGAGCATCTCACTGATCCTCTAAGGATCCTGACGGACTCCCCTCTCAACCATCTCTCTCAAAGTACCTTCAAAGATCTCTTGTCCATGGAAAGATGGTTTAAGATCTAAAGCTCAAGAGTGTAGGAGCCCTCTCTCTCCCTCCCTTTCTCTCTCTCTCTCTTGCAGAGTCTGCAACTGCATCCATCTGCCAGAGAATTTGCATTGTGCTGATCACCATGGCTACCAATATAAATTATGTCAGGGAAACGAAGCATAAAAATATAGACACTACAGCTGGGACCATAAGCAAGGGGAAGGTTGTCAGCCCACCTTTGTTGAGGAGTGTCCTAAGTTGGTCTAGTTCAGACGAGTTACTTGTGGACGAGTGGATACGTAGGGGCAAATAAGGGCCTTCTAGATTTGGCCCTCTGCCTATTAGATAAGGAATAAACAAGATTTGACAAGTTGGTCCATAATTCCTTAAGCCGAGGATGGCTTGCATCCCAAACAATTGGTCTGTTTTCAGTGAAATCACATAACTCAGCCAAACAATGATACTTGGTTACTAGAATACAATAAATATAGCATTCCCAAGAACTAACCCAGGCATCTGATAGGAAAGGACTCACAATCGACCGGAGTGTGATAAAACTCTTTCATGGAAGTGCCAAAGGTACTTTTTCAGGAGGCACCTGGACTTATTGGTTTTTTTTCTTTTGAGGATGTTTTGCTTCTCATCCCAAAAGCTTCTTCAGCTCTGACTGGAGGGTGAGGAATGGAAGGATTTATACTCCTTGCAGACAGCTGGTCATTTGCATCCTTTTAGAGGGTCGTTGAGGCCACCTGGAGGTTTGTCTGTTGTCCTCAGGGTCATTTGAGTAGTGCAGATGGTTCCTATAGTCGGGAATTTTTTTCTCTGAAACTCCGTTCATACTTCCACACTATTTGAAGGGTGTTCATCCCAAATTGCATAGTCTGTAGAGATTCTCAGCCATCCAGGTCATGGTTGTCCCAAAGGTGCTTTTTCAGGAGGCAAATTGACTTTCTTGTGGAAGGCTCTGTGTGGACTTTGTACTCCGTTTGGCTTTGTACAGTTCCTTTGGCACTTTAGTTGTTGGCAGCAATTCAAAGGAGAGAAAAGTGGGTGCTTATCTCGAGAGACTATTTGGGACTCATTACGGGCTGGGAATGAACATAATTCCCAGTGTTGAAATAAAAAGAGAGTTGTTTGGACAATTACGTTCTCAGGACACATGGAATGCCAGTTAGACTGTAGATTGATTTGTGACCCACTGCAGGTCTTAATGCTCTTCTTGTAAATTATTCCTGGTAACGAACTTTCATTAGCATGCATCAGTCATGTGCTCGAGCACATTTGCCTATCTACCTCATAACATCAGAAATTCAACACCCCATGCTTTATGGCCTCCCATATTCTGAAGGATCAGCCGTGTTCTGGTTTCATTTGCAAATTAGATTCCAGGAGATCTCTGATGTACATAAAACTCTCACGTTTTTCTGTGTTTCTATGTTTCTCTAAATACTTTGTTAGCCAAATCAGCCCAGCAACATTCTGTTTCAAAGAAAGCCTGCCCAACGTCTGTTCAAACAGGTGGTCAATTCTGCAATTTTGGAAGAGGGCTAGTAGTTCTTCTTTATAAATGTGGTCTCGTTAACTCTGACAAAAGAACTGGAAGGGATCTTGGAGGTCTTCTAGTCCAACCCCCTGCTCAAGTAGGAGACCCTATCCCAGGGCCGTCAAACTCCCGGGCCGTGATCTAGATGTATCATGCATTGACCATGGCCATGCCCAGTTTAGCGAAGAGGGGAAAAAGTTCCAATATGTCACATGACACCACCATAATGACATGAGTTTCCCCCCCCCCGCCCTATACAATTTCAGACAATTGGATGTCCACTCTCTTCTTAAAAACCTGGAGCATCCACAGCTTCTGGTGGCAAGCTGTTCCACTGGTTAATTGTTTTCACTGTTAGAAAGCTTCTCCTTAATTCCAGGTTGGTTCTCTCCCAAAATTCAATGCAAGTGCGTGCCCCTGTGCAGCTGCACACACCCTGCATGCATGTGTTCCCCCACAAATGTGCTTCCCATGCATGTGCCCTACGCATGCACCTTGACCCCCATCCCCATGCATGCGCCCCCCATGCATGCAAAGCAGAAACGTGAAGACCAACTGGTTGGTGGGAAGCATGTGAGCATCCACAGTGGAGATGAGTTGGGGTGACAGTGCACATGCCCACAGAGAGGGCTCTGTATGCCACCTGTTGCACACATGCCATAGGTTCACCACCATGGATATAGAGCCTCCTGCTTGAGCCTAGGGTTGAACGAGAATAGTGGTTGCCAACTGGTGGGCCGAGGACCACTAGTGGGCCGTGAGAAAATGTTGATGGTCCACAGAGAAATGTCCCCCTCCAAAGCAATTCATCCAGGCTGCACGGGAACACAAGGCTATGCCATCCATATGGCCCACCCACCCACTGGCCCCCACCTTTCAGCCAAGCGCAAACCTTACCTTGAGTAGAGCCATGCAAGCTGGAACTGGAAGGTTAGACCAATGGTGGGGGGGGGGGAATGCACCCTGGGGTAGTTTGCTGACGTTGGTGGGAAAGTCAGTCCCATATTCCAGAGCTGCAGTCATCACAGGACTGGCCCTTTGGTCATCCCAGAGCAGCTCCTCCAGTCCATGGCAGGCCGGTGCACCCAGGTGGAGGAGAAGCTGCTCCGGGATGACCAAAGGGCCAGTCCTGTGACCACTGCAGCTCTGGAATATGGGACCGACTTTCCCACCAACGTCAGCAGAAGTCAGTCAAAAGTCATATTAGTCAAATATGAGTCAAATACCATCAGTCAAAAGTCATATTAGTGGTCCGCGGGATTTAAAATTATGAGTTTGGTGATCCCTGAGATCCAAAAGGTTGGCGACCCCTGAACTAGAAGACCTCCAATGTCCTTCCAACTCTGTCATTCTCTATTCTGTATTTGATTCTGTATATTTCCCAAATTTTCATCTCCAAATGCTGGCAGGGTGAGGGGACTAGATTTTTAATCAATTCTACAGCTGGAATTCTGGTCCAATTCAATTGTGGTTTTGAGTGCTGTTTTTTTTTTTTACCATGTTATCCAAAAGAGCTAATTTACCTATGCCAATTGGAGGTTGACTAGAATGACATAAATAAAATGTTTCTTCTTGTCGTACTAAATGCGGATCCAGTTTCGATTTCCCCTCAATTCCAGTTTGATTGAACAGAGATTCGATTCGGCCCCATTTCATATACTTGGCGCCGGAAGGTTAAATGGACCAGGAAGTTATGACAAATATTCTGAGGATATTTTTGTGTCTTTGGCAAACGGACCTATTTATTTGGACGCCTCGCTCCTCATTGTGTCCCTTTGGGGGAAAAACAATTTTCAGTTTTGTAAGGCATTTATTTGCCAGCGTTTACATTTTAACATGCATTCTCATGAATATTGGCACATTTGGGCAAAATTCTCAAGATGGCCAACCAGCTTGCAAAATGCCGAAATGCATTCCTTTCTTATTTGTTCAGAAGACCATTATGAATTTGGATGCAACAAAACATTCTTATTCACCTCATTTGTTTTGCTTCATTTTGGGTTTAAAAAAGCAAAAAAAAAAAAAGCAAAAACAAAACTCAGCATTACATAACCGCTGTATTTCCTAAGGTTTTTTTTTTTTTTAGTTCTGTTTGGTTAATTGGGGGCGGCGGCTGCATATGTTTGCATGCTTTGTATTATGTTTTGTTGCCTTTTTTTTCCCCTTTGGTATTATTTTTCTCTTGTCATTTTAGCTTCTTGTAGACCAGTCAAACCCCTGTGTTTGGGAAAATTTTTAAAAAAGGGGAAAGTATTAAAAACAAAACAAATGGAAACTGAAAATTAATTCAGTGAATGGGATCTATAGGAACCCGACTCAGTTGTTCAGTAAAAACATGTAAAGATACAGTGGTTAAGGCACAAGGCTAGAAAGCAAGAGACTGTGAGTTCAAGTCTCGCTAAAGCCATGAAAACCAGCTTGGTGACATTAGGCCAATCACCAGAAGACTTAAGCATGAAAGCCATCGAAGTTACTTTGGGCCAAACACCAGGAGACAGTGAGTTCTAGTCCTGTCTTAGGCACGACAGCCAGTTGGATGATTTTGGGCCAATCACCAGGAGACTGTGAATTTTGGTCCCGCCTTACACATGAAAGCCAGCTGAGTTACTTTGGGCCAATCACCGGGAGACAGTGAGTTCTAGTTCTGTCTTAGGCACGACAGCCAGTTGGATGATTTTGGGCCAATCACCAGGAGACTGTGAATTTTGGTCCCGCCTTACGCATGAAAGCCAGCTGAGTTACTTTGGGCCAATCACCAGGGGACAGTGAGTTCCAGTCTTGCCTTAGCCATGAAATCTGACTGGTGACTTTGCACCAATCTCTCTCTCTCTCTCAGCCCAACCCATCCAGTGGTGAGCTGCTGCTGGTTCGGACTGGTTCTTCCGTACCGATAGTTCCGACCACCAGCTGCACCCGCCCTGGTGCTATCCCGTCCTATATACCTCACTCTCTGGCTCGCTCGCTTGCCCTGCCCATGCATCACAGCTGATTTCTGCGCCTCACCCACTCTACTCAACACGGCTGCCCAAGATAGTGTGCAGGAAGCTGTACGCGTGATATCACCATGTGGTTGAAGCTGCGTGCAGGCAAGGAAAGCATACGCTCGCATTTTCGGTTCTGCTTTAGGTGGACCAGTTGTTAAATTATGTGAAGGCCACCTCTGAGCCCACCTCACAGGGTTGTTCTTGTGGTGAAAATAGTAGGAGGAAGGTGAGTTGGGTACATTGGCTGCCTTGAGTTATCTGTGAAAACAAGGTAAACGTAAAGGTTCCCCTCACATATACATGCTAGTCATTTTTGGCACTAGGGGGTGGTGCTCACCTCCATGACAAAGCCGAAGAGCCAGCGCTGTCCAAAGACGTCTCCGTGGTCATGTGGCCAGCATGACTAAATGCTGAAGGCGCACAGAACGCTGTGACCTTCCCACCAAAGTGGTCCCTATTTTTCTACTTGTATTTTTTACATGCTTTTGATGCTAGATTGGCAGAACCTGGGACAAGTAATAGGAACTCACTCCGTTATGCAGTGTTAGGGATTCGAACCGCGAAACTGCTGACCTTTCTGATTGAGAAGCTCAGCATCTTAGCCACTGAACCACCGCGTCCTCTAAAAATAATAAAATAATAATAATAAAGGCAGGATATAAACAAATAAAAATATATAGGAAAAGTACTTCCAGTGAACATATCGTTGTATATTATGGAAAATTATAAGAAGCCAAAATAAAATCCCTAGAGCAGGGATGTCAAACTCACATCATCACGAAGGCGTCACATGACGTATCATGATTTTTTCCCTTCTTTGCTAAACTGGGACTGGGCATGGTCAGCGCATGATTCATCTGGCCCATGAGCCACAAGTTTGACAGCCCTGTCCTAGAGGGGCACAGTTCTTGCTGGGAATGCTTTAAAGACACCTGCCAATATTTGTCTCCTAAGTATTAAAAGTCAAATTTGACCATGCGTTTCCACAGGAAGTTTTCTTTAAGACATGGGAAAATATTACAAGGAACATAGAACACAGAACATAGAATAACAGGGCTCAATTGTGGTCGTTAGTCGAGGACCTCCTGATTTTGGGGTCTGAACTGGTTAATTACAATCCTTTGCTACCTTACAAAAATCCTGGTCGCTTCCTGAATTGGTGTGCCCATTGTGTTAGTTATAAGAAAATAAAATGCTGGCACAGGATAATTTTAAACTAGAGAGAATTCTTCGACTCCACCAAACTCTGAGCATTTCTTATTTCAAGTCTCTCCATGAAGTCCCTTGGCTGCACAGAGAATACCTGATTTATTTGTTCAAGATTTAAAGCCACTTGAAAATGAAAAATCAGAACAGAGCTGGAAGGGACCTTGGAGGTCTTCTAGTCCAGCCTCCTGCTGAAGCAGGAGACCCTATGCAATTTCAAACAAGTGACTGTCCAGCCTCTTTTTAAAAACCTCCAGTGATGGAGCACCCACAATTTCTGGTGGCAAGCTGTTCCACTGGTTAATTGCCCTAGGAAGTTTCTCCTCAGTTCCAGGTTGCTTCTCTCCTTGATTAGTTTCCATCCATTGTTTCTTGTCCTGCTTTCTAGTGCTTTGAAAGATAAGTTGACCGCCTCTTCTTTATGGCAGCCTCTTAAACACTGGAAGACTGCTATCAAGTCCCCCTTAGTCCTTCTTTTCTTTAGACTGGCCAAAGCCAAATCCTGCAACCGTTCTTCATATATTTTAATCTCCAGGCCTTTAATCGTCTTAGTGATCAAATTCAAGTTCATTTCCAGAGCCGAACACTTTCTGATCTGGTGTGCCAATGAGAGTCTAAAAGTGTTTCAAAAGTCATCCCCTCGCAAGAGCATCATTAGACAAACAACAAGCCACACAGCACCTTTGCGAGTGCAAATTTTTAAATGAAGCCATCCTCAGAGGTGCTAAATTCAATCCAGTTATAAATTAAGAATTTACAGTGTTGAAACCTGAGGTCTTGATTAATTTTCAAGAACAGGTTCAGGAAACTTGAGTAACTTGATAAGAGACCTTGGAGGTCCTCTAGTTGACCCCGCTGCTCAAGCAGGAACCATTCCAGACAAATGGTTGCCCAATCTCTTCTTGAAAGCCTCCAGTGTTGGAGCATTCACAACTTCTGGAGTCAAGCTATTCCACTAATAGTGATTGTTTTCACTGTCAATAAATTTCTCCTTAGTTCTAAGTTGCTTCTCTCCTGGTTTAGTTTGAATATTCAGTATCAGTTTTGGTATTAACTTGAATGTTCATTGACTATTTTCAGTCTAATTGGTCTGAGCTCTGTTTCCACAGTCTCTGAGTTCAAATTTCTCGTAGCACCTGGAACTAGCTCTGGTTTTAAGAAACTTTTGTGCAGCATGAATGAAGGACCAAGACTGAAGAACTTGTCATAAGAACTTTTCATGCATCCTGATGTTGGAATACCAGCTTTCCTCCTCATGCACTGGATTGCAGTGTTGTGATATCTGGAAACAAATAGAATAGAACAGAACAGAACAGAACAGATAGAAGAGAAGAGAAACAGAAATGGAATAGAATAGAAACAGGAATAAAATAGAACAGAAATCGAACAGAATAGAAACAGGAATGGAATGGAATAGAAACAGGAATGGAATGGAATGGAATGGAATGGAATGGAATGGAATGGAATGGAATAGAATAGAATAGAATAGAATAGAATAGAATAGAATAGAATAGAATAGAATAGAA
>BLBF01000006.1:7356188-7391099 GCA_015471245.1 Laticauda colubrina | reverse complement strand
CCTTTCCTTTCCTTTCCTTTCCTTTCCTTTCCTTTCCTTTCCTTTCCTTTCCTTTCCTTTCCTTTTCTTTCCTTTCCTTTCCTTTCCTTTCCTTTTCTTTCCCTGTCCATCTCCATCCTCCTTTCCTTCCTTTCCCTTCCCTTTCCTGAGCATCCATGATTTCCTCAGAAGTCTTTTACAACACCAAAGTTCAAACACAAAAATGTTCTTTTCCCCCCACTTCTGCTTCTTTCAAGTTCAGCTTTCCATATTGGTTTCAGGGAAAACCTTCCCTTGAACAATTCTGATTGCACAATTAAACAATCCACACCAATACACAGCACAAGATACAGAGGAATAAAACTTATATAAATCGATAAAAGTAACATCACCCTCTCTCCCCCAAAAAACAAGCATTAAAAGACAAACACAGGATCTGCAACCCACACCTTCATCAAGTATACGATGGCTAGGGGATTCTGGGTGTTGAAGTTTCTCCGCATTTTAAGAGTGATGGGGTTGGGAAACACTGCTCTAAATTATTGATAATTATTTGTTTTTGTTTTTTTTAAAAAAAACTGAGACAATGCAAGCCATTATCATGCTGAGTGTACAGGACTAAAATGGGGAAAAATAAGGGAGGGGAAAATGTAACCCTTCCTCCCCCCTTGTTTCTTTCTCTGATAGCCTGTTAACTCTGATAGATTTGCAATCATCAAGAGTCAATTTAGGAAGAGTCCTGGGCGCAGTTGCACATGAAAGCATTTCTGCATAAACAACCTCGGATTATTCTGATCTGGAATCAGCTGCACAGCCTCTCGTTTTCCACATTTATTTTTCCATTTTAAAGCAAATTGTTTTGTTCGGGAGCAGAGGCAAGATTTATTTTTTAAAAAAGCCTGACTGGGCCAGTAATGTAACTGGGCATGACAGTCCAATTAGCTCTCACCAGGAGCCTCTAATGAAATTGAAGGCAGTTTGACCAGAAGGGGAAATGGATTAGGGAGGGAGGGAGGGAAGGAAGAAGAGGGAAGAAAGGAAGACTAGAGACGGAGGGAAGGAAGGAAGGAGACAGACGGAGAGAGGGAAGGAAGAAGAAGAAAGGAAGGGAAGGAAGGAAGAAGATGGAGGAAGAAGAGAGATGGAGGGAGGGAGGGAGGGAGGGAAGGAACAAGAAAACAACAATGAAAAAGGAGTGACAGGTCACAGCTTCACTATTTCAGGGCCGTATTCCCTGTATGGCTTAGAAGTGACTTTCAATCACCTAGAATTGCACACTACACTATGTTCAAGGACAGCCATGGAAGTTAGGTGGGCAAAAGACTTCTAGGCAGGGGTGGGATTCAAAAATCCCAGCAACTGGTTCGCTGCCTGGTTACTGAGTGGGCATGGCCAAGGTGGGTATGGCCTACAGAAACCTCCGGGAGGACTGTTTTTTTGCCTTCCCCGGGATCCGGAGGCTTCCCTCGGGCCTCTGGGAGGGCAAAAACAAACTCTGGAGGGCTTCCGGAAGCCAGAAACAGGCCCGTTTCCAGAGTTCCAGAAGGCCCATTTTTTTGCCCTTCTTGACCCTGCCCTTACCTGCATCCAAAATGGGCCACGTAGAGACTCCTTGGAGGGGAGGGGCGGGCAGGGCCAGCCAGTCGGTTCAACTACCAGTTCAGTGAACCCGATGTAAATTTAACATCCGGTTCACCTGAACCAGCCCGAACCAGCAGAATCCCACTCCTGCTTTTAAGGATGAGTCGCTCACAATTTTAAACAAAAGGTCACCTCTCATCGTCCCCAGGAAGCCAGCATTGAATTCATTATCAACCCTGAAGACGCTGACCGACTCACTAAATGTGGTAACATCACTCCAGATTGTCACTCACATTTAAAACCCCCATATTGCTTTCCAAATGGCTCAGCAGAACTATGGAGACTAGAATAGGAGATGAAGGGTATGTGTGTGCGTGTGTGCGTGTCTCATTTCGAAGGACAAACCGTGGATAACATTTGCAATTTTTTTCAGCATCATTTTGTTTTTCTTCCTGGGTAGGTTATCAAAGCTCTTGGAATCTAATAAAAGAGGCAGTTTTGCGGTTCAGGCAACAGGCTAAAAAATCAGGAGACTGAGAATTCTAGTATTGCCTTAGGCATAAAAGGTGGCTGGGTGATTCTGGACCAATCACCAAGAGACTGGGAGTTCTAGTCCCACCTTAGGCGTGAAAGCCAGCTGGGTGAATTTGGGAATTCAAATTTTTTAACAACTGGTTCTGTGGGCGTGGCTTAGTTGATGGACGTGGCTTGGTGGTCGTGACTGGGTGGACATGGCTTGGTGATCATGTTATTGACTGGATGTGGCCAACTCAACATTACTCACATCAAGACACGCATCTCCTCGCCTGGCATCTCATGACTGTGGGGATGTTGCAACAGTTGTAAGCATGAAAAATAGTCATAAGCCACTTTTTTCAGTGCTATTGTCACTTTGAATGGTCACTCACTCCACACAAACAAAGTACCAGCAAAGGAGGGGGAAAAAACTCCAGAGACGTTCCATGAGACAGGAAGTCTAGTCCTGCCAAGAATGTAATCAGGGTTAACAGAGAGGCAGTTTCTGTAAGCAACTCCAGAATGTTTCCTTCCTGCCTTCCTTACAGGATTAGGCCAGGAATTTCTTCTATCAATCGGTTCTCCGAACTGCTTAGAATGTTAACTACTGGTTCTAGCGAATAGGTGCAAACTGATAGAATCCCACTCCTGCTTTGGGCCAATCACCAGGAGACTGGGAGTTCTAGTCCCACCTTCGGCATGAAAACCTGTTTTGTTAATTTTGTCTCCCTGAAGTTGCACAGAATCTGGGTCTCCTGAAAAGTTCTTTTATAAGTAACTAGCTTGATACCCGTGCTTCGTTACAAAACTATGTGGTCAGGCTTAGTTTTTGGGGAGGAAAATAAAGGGGGGGGGAATTGTGCCTCTGCCTACCAGCATCCATTAATATTCATCTCACTAGCGTCCTGTCAGTGTGTGAGAGAGTTGAGGGCTATTTGTAAACTGAAACATGGAAACTGAAACAGTATTTTCTATGTGAGCAAGGAGGAGACAGCAAGGAACCTGGGCATGGCTTAGCTCAACTGTTCTGTACTAAAGCTGCTTGGTGCTGTGAAACGAAAACTGAAACTCCTCTGCTTGTGTTTTGTATTTGGAACAGATTTCTTTTCAGGTGGGGAGGGGGAATAGAACTCCTTAGCATCAGAGCATTTTAATAATAATATAAGAAATACTCATGCTCTGATGGTCATTTCGAAAAATCCTTTCTTAGTAAGCACCTAGAAGCCAAGAGGAACATATGTGCCAAATTTCAAGTTTGTAAGCTTTACGGTTCTGGAGATTTTGTGATGAAATGTGAGTGGTATTTCGCTTTTATACAGAGAGATAGAAATATCCTATAATTTCAAGACTGAGTTGAAACCAACCAAGACAAAAAGAAAACTTCCTATTCCCTCTCCCTATAAAGTCTCATTTTTATTTTTTGAAAGACAAAGAAAGTCAAAGAGAATTCAAGTGTATTCTTCACAAAACAACTCTGCTCTTTTTTACCCCCAGCATGTTGCAGGTTTCTTAGCTGGGACCCTTTCTGTATCGGATGCCGTTTATATAACAATTTCTCCCAAGGGGTCTCGAAGGCTAAGAACATTCTTTTTTGGATGTTCTTCTTAGCTGAAAGCCAAATCAGGGCATAACAAATTGGGCTGTCATCCGAACTGTCAAAATCCAAAGTAAATCCTGTAATCAGCATGCTTTCCTAATTTGAACGAAATATGTTAGTTCAATGCATAATTATTAAGACTGCTGTATATCATAGTAAGTGACAGCTTCAAGTCAATGTAGAAAAAAGTAAGTTAAATTGGTTCATACTTAGAACATAGAGTGTAGAACAATAGGATTAGATGGGAGAATAGAATAGAATAGAATAGAATAGAATAGAATAGAATAGAATAGAATAGAATAGAATAGAATAGAATGAGGAATGGAATAGAATGGAAACAGGAATAGAATAAATAGAATAGAATAGAATAGGGATTAGAATAGCATAGAATAGAATAGGGAATAGAATAAAATAGAGAATAGGGAAGAGAATAGGGAAGAGAAGGGAAGGGAAGGGAAGGGAAGGGAAGGGAAGGGAAGAGAAGAGAAGAGAAGAGAAGAGAAGAGAAGAGAAGAGAAGAGACCATAACAGAAATAGAACACAGTAGAACAGAACAGAATACAATCAAATAGAGTAGAATAAAATAGAATAGAATAGAACAGAAACAGAACAGAACAGAAAAGCAGAGTTGGAGTGGACCTTGGAGGTTGTTAGGAATATGAGTCACCTAACAGGTATTTGGGTTAGAAATATATAAACCAGGATAGACATTTTAATACTGTCTCTTTAAGAGCATGCTCAAAACTGCAATTGGGTGTGATTACTCAAACAGCCATAAGATGGAGCCAGAAACCTGGGTTGTTTTAGTCTTAGTCTTAATCTCAGAAGAGAGCGTGTCTCAGTCTCTGTTTCCTTCTGTTGGAAAGTATTGCTGTTCCTCCATTTTTCCTAATTGATTGATATTCATGGATTTAATGTAAGTCTGATACTGAACTGTTTTTGACACTGGACTTTGTTACTGGATTGTCCCTGGATTGAAAAACTGACTGATTTACTTGTGAATGACTTTTGGACTGCTTATCTTGAACTTTATTTAAACTGTCTGGAAGTAAAAACCTACATTTACTGTACAGTGTATCTGTGTACTGTGTGTGTATTATTCAAACATTACTCTCAAATACATCTCCCTGTATGTGCTCACTCTCCTAACAGGGAATTACCTCAACACTGGTTATGGGCCCAGGCCATACCAAGCTCAGATAACTGAGAGTTAATGTGAATGCACAGTACTGTATGCAGACAGCTGTTTACTGTTTAATTGTGGTTTACTATCCTGATAAAGATGGCACAAGTCACTTCAACAAGTCTATCACTGATAACCCAGTTGGATGGAACAAACTATATTTCCTGGTCTATGAAGTGCAGTCTACTTCTACATAGAGAAGGTTTATGGAATGTAGTTCAAGACCCACCAGATGTAAAAGCTTGGGATCCAGATAATGAGGACAATGCCAAGAAGCTTGCTGACTTTAAACAGAACAACGAATGAGCTCTTTGTATAATTGGACTAACACTGAGTGAGCAGCAGCTAGTCCATATTCGTGGAGAAGAATCTGATGCTAAGTGTTGGGAGAATTTGAAGATTTATGTTTGTGACAGTGTAGGTGCACACATACATCTTACATGTAAACTGTTTAGAGCACGTCTTCTGAAAGGTGGAGATATGTTAGCTCATTTGAATTTCATGAAAAGAACTTTCCAAGAGCTACATGAAAAAGAATTGATGTTTTCAGAGCTGCATCAAGTTTACATCATTCTTTCCTCATTGGATGAAAGTTATGATGATTATGTATCTTCACTGGAAGTCCTGCCCAGAGATAAACTGACACTAACTGACATAACTGGAAGGTTGCTGGAAGAAGCAAGAAGACGGCTGGATATGGACCAACTGAGGAAGGAAGAACCACAAGAAGAGGATTTGTCTTCAACTGCCTATACTGTTATGAAATGTTTTTCTTGTGGGGCTAGGGGACATATAACTAAATTATGTAAGAAGGGAAAACAACAGAATACTAGCAAACACCAGAAGGCCAAGAAGAATGTTAGTTTAGCTATGTCTAGCAATTCAACTGTAAACCATGATTTGTGGGTTATTGATAGTGGAGCATCACAATGCATTACTAAAGATAAAAACAGGTTTGTAAAGATGTCTACAAGTAAACAACATGTATCATTGGCAAATGGATGGAAGATTAACGCATCAGGTGAAGGTACTGCATATTGTTCTTGTATAAACAAACACTTAACTATGTTATATGTACCTAAACTAAAATTTAATTTGCTATCAGTAAGGGCTTTAGTTAATATTGGTTATGTAGTAACCTTTAGGGGAGATAACTGTAATAGAGAAAGAGGGTAAAAGTGTTACTGCTACATTAAAAAATGATTTATATGTGATACATGATGACCAGTTGAAGATGGCTAACCCAGTTTATAACAATGTTAAGCCACATGATGAATGTATACATTTACTACATAGACATCTAGGGCACATTAATTTCAAAATGCTCAAACAAACTGTTGAATTGTCAGAGGGAGTAAAATTGAAACCTGTAGCAAGTATTTAAACTGCAATGCCTATAGCCAAGATAAAAGTAAGGTTACATCTGCAAACAGACTTAATGGGTTTAAAACCAAAGAACCTTTAGAGGTTGTTTTTGCTGACATAATTGGTCCTAAAAAACCAAATTTAGGAGATGCCTGTTATATTTTGATATTATGGACCATTACTCATGATACAGTTTCTGATATCTTATGAAAAACAAAACAGAAACATTCCAACATTTCTTTAACTGGCTAAGGTTTGCTGAGAAAAAAATGAAAGGTTACTTTAGTAACTGATAATGGGACTGAATTTGTTAATAAAAGATTCCAAACTATGTTGAAATTGGCTGGTGTTGAGCATAAACGTTCTGCACCTTACAGACCACAACATAATTCGTTTATAGAACGAAGAGGGCAAACATTACAAGCCATGGCTTGCACTATGTTTTCTGACTCAGGTTTACCTGAAACACTGTGGGGTGAAGCCATAATGTGTAGTAACCATATTTTAAACAATGCAGTTAATACAACAACTGGAGAATTGCCATTCACTCATTGGCATGGCAGAAAACCAAAGTTAAGTTATTTACACACATTTGGAGCTCCAGCATTGGTACATATCCCCTCGCAAGTAAGACTGAAAGGGCAACATCGAGCTAAGAAATTATTTTTTGTGGGTTATGAGGCTAACCATAGAGCATTTAGATTCTGGGATCAAGGCACAGCTCATGTTTATTGTAGTGCTAGTGCAAAATTTCTTGAGGTCTTCTAGTCCTCCCTTCTCAGGCAGGAAATCCTGTGCCATTCCAGATAAATTGTTGCCAAATCTCTTTTTAAAAACTTCCAATGATGGAGCAAGTGTGGTGGCAAGTCATTCCACCAATTTCATTGTTCTCTCTGTTGGGAATTTTCTCCTTAGTTCTAAGGTGGCTTCTCTCCTTGATTAGTTTCCATCCATTACTTCTTGTCCTGCCCTCAGGTGCTCTAGATAATAGATCCACCCCCTCTTCTTTCTGTTAGCCACCCAAGTACTGGAAGACTGCTATTGTGTCATCCCTAAGTCCTTCTCTTCATTAAATTAGACATACCTAGTTCCCTCAATCCTTCATCATATGGTTCAGCCTCCAGACCCTTCTCATCTTTGTTGCTGTTCTCTGCACTCTCCTTGGGGTTTCATATCCTGGTGACCAGAACTGGGCAAGTGTGGCCTCGCAGGTTCCTGTAAATGTCATCTCAAGTGAATTTGAAAGACTTATGTAGCCTTTTCATTATTTGCTGCAATTTAATATTTCAGGCAATGTTATGCTATCTGTCAAGTCAAAAGCTTTCTCTGTATTTCCTGGCAGAAAGACATGAATTTCAACTGTCTTGGCAAATGTTTCTATTTTTGCTTAGAAAACTAGTCACCAAGAGTGGAGTTCAGCTGGAAGGCTAGTTTATTTTTATTAATTGTCACATGCGGTCTCACAGTAAGAGTGTGTTCTTACCATGAATCATCACATGAAGAAAACATTTATCAAATGTGTAAATGATAGAAAACTGTCTATTAATTGTAATTACTACAGATGAAGCTAATTCCATACTATGTTGTATTGATTGCAGCTGTTGGGTAGGCTGCTGAGTTGGATAGCCCAAACAAACATTTTTGAATTCTAATGCTTCTCAAGTTTCCATCACCATCTCCTACATTCATTCAGTTACTTGTCTTAAGTAATCACAACAATCTCGAGTTACCTCCATCCTACCTCTTGGAAGGTTATGCACATAACAAGTGTTAAGAGAGGTTATGAGTCAGTACAAGTCTGCATCACGCTTGCTATTTCTTTCAGCTTTGGATTTGATCCCCGTTTCCTTCTCCATTTCTCATCCAACTTTTTATTTTATTTCATTCTTTTTTTTTTGTCAAGCGTGTATTAGATAACAGATATAAGTATACACATGATTATTAATACATGAAATTGGTAAGAATAAAAGGAAACATTAGCACAGGAATGGTAGGCATGTTGGTGCGCTTATGCACGCTCCCTACAGACCTCTTAGGAAAGGGGTGAGGTCAACAGTAGAAAGTCTAAGGTTAAAGTTTTGGGGGTTTGGGGAAGAAACCACAGAGTCAGATAGAGGATTCCAGACATTGACCACTCTGTTGCTGAAGTCGTATTTCCCGCAATCAAGTTTGGTGTGGTTTACCTTGAGTTTGTATCTATTTTTTTGCTTGTGTATTGTTGTGGTTGAAGTTGAAGTAGTCATTGATGGGTAGGACATTGCAATGGATAATTTTCTGTATGACGCTTAGATCAGACCAAAGTTGGCGTAGTTGATTCATTTATGTTTGATCTCTACAATGTAATGGTCCTCCTTGGATTGTCGTCGCGCCTGAACCGATATTTCCTTTCTCCCCCCATTCTGTTTGACTTCTGGCATTGTTGCTCCCAGGATTGATTGCTATGAAGTCGATGAGACAAACTGTGGCCCCAGAGGTGATATTCAGCTAGTTCAGACCAGTTTTGGCATACCAGTAGTGAAAAATTTGACTAGTTCGGGGAACTGGCAAATACCACCTCTGGCTGGCCCCGCCCGCCCACCCCTGCCATTTCCTGTCCTATGTTCCCTTGTTTTTTTTACTTCAGCTGATTTGCGAGGCAGAGCAGATTGCCACACCTCAGCTGAGGTAAAAACAGCTCACCTCACCGAGGGCGGTCTTTGAGTGCTTGCGTGTGCATTGAAACATGCTCTCTTAGAAGCGTGCTCTCATAGAACCGGTAGCACGCAATTTGGAATCCTACCACTGTGCAGCTCGTATACCACAGGTAGCCCTCTTATGTATTATTCTGTAGATTCTTCCACAGGGGAGTAACTGGAATGTATGGGGAGCTGGGAGGGAGTTGAGGAATTCAAGAGCACCATCTGTGGCCTAAGAGAATTCCTACAGCTTAAGGTTGAATGCTGGGAAACTTCCAAAAGGGGCAGACTGTTTCACAAAAAAATAAAATAAAAATAATTCTATATGATTGGTAAACAATGGACAGTGGGTGGCCCCAGCTGTGGGCTTCAAAATTTTTAGCAACTGGTTCTCTGCTGGGTGGGCATGTCCATGGTGGGCATGGCCTACTCGGCCTCCTGCACCAGAGGGTGTTTTCCCCCTCCCCAGTCTCTTCCAGAGGCTTTCCTCGAGTCTCCAGGAGGCCCGTTTTCCCCCTTCCCAGCCGTTTTTTGCCCTCCTTGAGCCTCCACGTGGGCCCTACATTTAACTGGGATCCAAAATGGACCACGTGGGGACTCCAGGGTGGGGCCAAGCAGTCACCGGAACTACCAGTTCGGCGAACCAGATGTAAAATTAGCATCTGGTTCACCCAAACTAGTATGAATTGGTAGCAGCCCACCCCTGGGTAGCCTGGGGAAAAAGGAGACTTTTAATCCAAGTTTCTTTTCATGCAAAAAAAACCCAGAACTGGTTTTGCTTCTTCTGTAACCATGTGAAACTATCAGTAAAGCTATACTCTTAGAAAAATAATGCCCTGGGATTGTTGTTTTTTTGCTGAGTGTGCCAATGGGACAATTAACATCTAACTTCCAGATGGAACAACCAGGAGGTCTGATTCTAATTCCCTCGAAGTCTTTACTTCAAACACTTGTGTTAATTAAGAGGCTTTGGCTCTCGTTGCTTAGGATGTAATCGAAACTAGGAGGGGTAGCAGCTTGGATGTGCCTGTTTTCTGAAAGACTGGCATTCTGCTGATGGTTGTTCCATCACTCATATGTCTTTTCAGGTCAGCGAAGGGATTTCAGCCTTTGCCTCTTTCCTATAATAGAATGCTTCTAGGTTCTGTTGTGGGTTGAGCTGGGTGCAGTGGTGGGATTCAACTGGTGTGACAACTGGTTAGGTGACCGCACACAGCATTTGACAACAACTCTAAAACATACCTTCTGCTACAGCCCCGGTGAGTAAAACAGCTGATGCGCGGCAGTCTACTGTGCTGTGCGAATCAGCTGGGCTGCAAAACAAGGAAATAAAGGACAGACTCGGGTGGGGTGGAGGGACAGGGGCCATGAATCGCCGGAGCTACTGGTTCAAACGAACTGGTCCGTATCGGCTGAAACCCACCCCTGGCTGTGTGAGGAAATCCACATATCCACATCAGCAAAATGACAGTATCTTGTCTCCTGCCTGGGTATTTTTTTTTTGGGGGGGGGGGGGGTTTGATACAACTAACAGCTTGACCCTATAACAGAGGCACAGAAATAAGTCCCTATTGCTGTTAGTTCTATTCTTCTCTAGAAAAACACACGTAAAGCTTTTTCAGTTGCAATATATCATGAACAGGCAGACAGTCTTATGTTCACTGAAGAGTAGCTGTGTTCAGGCAGTTCTTTTCAAGTGCTCCAACAGAAGAGTTTTTTAAGAAGGGTGTCGTGCCCTTGTCAAGAGTCTGAATCTGAGAAGGAAGACGAACAACTGACAAGGGGTGGGAGTGTGGCTCTGTTGGCTGTAGTGGAGGCTGGGGAAGGGCAAAGTCCAGCTGGGCAGAGCAGGGGAGAGATAGAACAAGGGAAAGGGAGTTCAGAGGAAGACCCAGGCCCATCCCCTCTTCACCCTAGGGCACACAGGGAAGAATGGAGAACAGTGTGGGTTGCGTGGCTTATGGGGGAGGAAAGGGCCCTGATTCCCTTCATTAGCCACACCTGGGAATGAAAGTTTAAAAGAACTGAATGCTGACTATGGCAGCTGCTGGGAGCAAACGTGACTTTATCCTGTGTTGTCTTTGCTTATCTGTGTTCCTGATGTCTTCCCAGTTGTGTAGAGTTCTTGCCGTGCCTTCATTCGTGTCTGGAATTCTTGCTCCTGCCCTGCTGAACTAATTACCTCAGTTTAGCTTGATTGGATTTATAGTTACAGTTTGTGTTGACCATGTTTTGGACTTAATTCTCTGCAGCCAAAGGCTGTTCCTGGGAGAGTTTTTCTCCAGCCAGAAGGTAGCCAGGACATTGGGGGCAAAGTTGGAGCTAATAAAGGGACTCTTATTGATTATCTGACTGTGTTGCCTTTGTGCCATGCTCCAAGTCATCACAAAGGTATTGGACAGCCATTTGCCTGAAAAAAAAGTAGGTTCCTCTGCTTGAGCAGGACTAGAATACCTCCAAGGGCCCTTCCAACTCCGTTATTCTGTCAGTATTACCAAGAGCTTTTCTGGATGGGGCCATATTCCCTAAATAGACTGGAATGTTCTGGTGGGGTTCTCAATTGTTATTTCTTATTGGTCATAAAATAAAATAACAGAGTAACAGTGATGGAAGGGACCTTGGAGGTCTTCTAATCCAACCTCAAGCTCAAGCAGGAAACCCTATACTGCACCATAGAGAGTATTTTAACATACTGCACCTCTGTATGGTTTGCCAATTGCACAGTGGTAAATAGGAAAGCACTCCAGAGGGTTAACATCATTGCCCAAAAGATCATTGGTTGCCCTCTCCCCTCTTTGGAAGAGCTTTAGAGCTCCCACTGCCTTAAGAAAGTTCAAAACATTCTCAAAGATCCATCTCATCCTGGGAACTCTTTTTTTGAACTATTACCATCTGGTAGAAGGTACAGGATAATAAAAACAAGGACAAACAGACTGAAAAACAGCTTCTATCCCAGGGCAGTAGCTCTTTTGAATTCTGCTGTATTGTGCAGTGTTGGTGCGGTGTCGGGGGTTTTTGGTTCAATGTGTGGAGGGTGAAGGATGTGTGATTGTGTTTATTTTCATAGTCATGATGTGCACTGAAGATGGTGTTTGATTTTGTTGTACGAGGTACAGTGATAATAAAGTAAAGTAAACTAAACTATACCACTTCAGACAAATGGTTGTCCACTCTCTCCTTAAGAACCTTCCATCTTTTCTTGAAAACCTTCAGTGTTTGAGCACCCACATCCACAACTTCTAGAGACAAGTTGTTCCACTGGGTAATTGTTCTCACTGTCAGGAAATTTCTCCTGAAGTTCTAAAGTGGCTTCTCTCCTTGATTAGTTTCCATCCATTGCTTCTTGTCCTGCCTTTTGGTACTTTGGAGAATAGGTTGAGTCCCTCTTCTTTGTGGCAGCCCCTCCAACCCTGGAATACTGCTATCATGTCATCCCTAGTCAAGGGTGGGATTCTGCTGGTTCGAACCAGTTCCGGCGGATCTCTAGCTCCAAAGATCAGCTGGAAGTGAACCAGTTCACTCCAACAATCATGTGGGCCTGCCCACCCCTGTGATGTACTGACCTTTGTCATCCCAGCTTATCACCTTAGAAGAGAGGATTGCCGCTCTTCAGCTCTGTTACTCCCCCAAAGTAGCATGCCAGGTAAGGATTTCTGCAATGCTCTTCACGCGCGTAAAGCAGTGCTTGGATTCAGCCAGTCTGCACCACTTCAGGAGAACCAGTTGTTAACTTTCTAAGCTTTTTGGTGAACTGGTTGTTGGAAGAAATCATTAGGGCAGAGAACCGGTTGTTCAATTATTTCAATGCCACCACTGGCACAAAGCATACGATCGCCGAACATGATTGCTATGCCGCCAGCATCCCACCCCTGCCCCAAGTCCTTCTTTTCATTCCACTCCATTCCATCCATTCCATTTTATTGCAAAGCACATCCTGTCAGCTTCCCTTCATTTTCCAAACTCGTGTCTTTTCCACTCCACTTGGAAACGTAACTTAATCCTTAGGAGAGTAAGTCAAGGAAAGCTAAAACTGGAAAACATGAAAAAAAAATCAATATTGCACTGTTTTTAAACGTTGCACATATATAACAAGAGAGGGCCATTTGACCTTGGCATTTTTTTTCTTTCAAATTCATGCTGTGCCCTGTCAGAGTATATTTATGAACTAGAATAGAGCATGATAACATGGTCAGCCAATGAATAGGCATAGTACCTAAGTCAGCACCTAAGTCAGAGGACTGTTTGGAAACTGAAACTAGAAGTAGCCTAGGCATGGCTCTATGTTAAGTTCTGCAGCTCTGAAGCTATGTTGAGCTTTGAATCTGTCTACTGAAAATAAAACTGCTCCTGTCCTCTGTATGTCTTGTTTGCCTGATGAACTAAAGTGAACTGATGTCTGTTTTCTGAGTTGCTGAATTGCTACTAAAGTTACTTGCAACATGTTTCTGCCTGAGTTTGCTCCATGTTGGAGAAATCTACAACTGGTTTGTAAAATCTATTTATTATGTTTATAAAGATGTTAAATGAAGATCAGCCATCTGTGTTTATTTTTCTGGCACTGAACCGATGCTGCAAAACTCTGAATAGGCCCTTAGCTGCGTATTGATGTTTATATTAGCAAGAAGAATCTCTCTCTATACTACTAATGGATTTTTCTATGCCTGTTTCACATCCCTACTAAAAGCAATGGATCAGTTAAGTCCATCAGCCTCCACTAGCAGGTAGTCCTCAACTTACAACAGTTTGTTTAGTGACCATTCAAAGTTACAATGGCACTGAAAAAAGGGGACTTATGACCGTTTTTCACACTTAGGATGGTTGCAGCCTTCGGACAAGCAAAGTCGACGGGGAAGCCAGATTCACTTAACAAATATGTCACTAACTTAACAACTGCAATGATTCACTTAGCAAACGGGGCAATAACGATTGTAAAATCTGGCCACTTCACCATCATAAGGACCCCTAGGAAGATTACTTTTATATGTTAAAAAATCTCCCTTTTTACGATCCTGTAAATTCAGGGTAGAGTCGTGGGGACTGGATGGAGCTGAGCATTTACTGGCCAGATGCCCTTCCTGACACCTATGCAGAGTTCACAGCAGATATTTTCTCTTTGCACTCTGAGAAACATATGCCTCTGCCAAGGATTGAACTCTCAACCTTCCAAGTGAGAGGCAAGTGTCTTCATCCCTAGGCCATCACGCCTCTCAATCAGCCGAGGACGATGTATAAGGTGTTTGAAAATGAAATGGTTGTTAAAGCACATCCTTGGACATGATAACCATGACTCACAGATAAGGCCATATGAATTTAGTGAAACAGACATTGTCATGCCCTTGGCAGAGCCTGAATTTTCAGAGGATGACGAGCTAGAGATGGAGCCGATGGAGATCGAGGGGGCGGCTTTGTTGGCTTTGGAGGAATGTGGAGAGGAACAGGCCCAGTCAGCCCAGAGCCCTTCAGGATTGGGACAGCTTGTTATCAGGGAGGAATGGGGGCAGGATGACCACGAGAAGGCAAGCATTGGACATGAGGAGCAACAGAGCTCAGACGATGAGCAAGGATTGCCCCCTCCTGATCCCTGAGCACAGAGAGTAGAGAGAAGGCGGGAACAGCACAGACTGACCCGAAGACTTGGAAGGAGAGCGCCCCACCCTTCTTCAGAAGGCACACCTGGGGAATGAGCTTTAAAGAGACGCTGTGGGGAGGGGCATTTGTTGGGAACAAATGCTGAATTGGTAGAGTTTGGAGTGCCAGTACAGGCATTTGGAGTTTTGAGGACAGCTTGCTTCTTCCTGATTTGGTGGACTTCTTGTTTGTTCCTTGTTGCGTGGACTCTTTTCCCTGTTCCCCTGTTCCTTTGTTTTGCTGGACTGGGCTCAGCCAAAGGCTGCTGAGCATGTGTGTGTGTGTGTGTGTGTGTGTACACGCATGCATGCGCTTTCTTGCTCTGGGATTTGCCAAGAACATGGGAGCATTTGAGGGGACATTTGGACCATTAAAAGGGAGCTTGAACTCTCAGCTGGCTGTGCAACCTTCATGCCTTGTCCCGGGTCATCATAGACGTATTATTCCGCTCTAGTTATGAGAAAGTTCTGCTCCGAATAGAAACTGGTGATGATCTGATGCAACTCATTCCCGAGACCTAGCTTTTGATCCTACTCCTCTCTCTGTGCTCAGAAGCCTAAATTTAGACGCTGACTCCCACGGCTGTGTGCACAGAACATCTCTGTTATTTATTAAAGGGATAAGCTAAAACACAAGCCTGGGATCTATATACAGAAGTAAAATGATCTAGCGAAGACATCAGCAGTGGAGAACTGGAAAGATGATAAAACAAACCCATCTTAGGCTTTATAGACACAAAGGCATGAGATCATCTATTCTGTAGAATGGAGATCCTGGTTGTGGTGTCTTCATACCATAGAAGAGAGAAGAAGGCCTTCATTTTCTCCTTCCATGAACAGGTAGTCCACAACTTACAACCACAACTGAGCCCAACATTTCTATGGCTTAGTGAGAATTCGGTCCCATTTTATGACCTTTCTTGCCACAGTTATTAAGTGTGTCACTGCAGTTGTTAAGCTTGTTACTCACTTGTTAAGTGAATTTGCCTTCCCCGTTGATTTTTTTTCTTGTCAGAAGGTCACAAAAGGTGATCCCATGACCCCGGGATACAGCAATTGTCATAAACATGAGTCAGTGGCCAAGCATCTGAATTTTGATCACATGATTTTTGGGGATGCTGCCACAGTTGCAAGTGTGAAAAGCGGTCCTAAGTCACTTCTTTCAGTGCTGTTGTGACTTTTTACAGTCACTAGAGGAACTTCTGTAAGTCAAGGACTATCCGTATTAGATATGTTTACTGTGTTATTTGTAGAAAATAAAGGTGAGATATGAATTAAATAAATAAATATCCCCGAACAAAAAGAGAAACAATTCTTTATAGGTCCAAAGATGCTTTTTTCAAGAGGCAACTAGACTTTCTGGTTTTTCTTTGAAGATATCTTGCTTCTCGTCCAAGAAGTTTCTTCAGTTCTGACTGGATGGTGGGGAATGGAAGGATTTATATTCATTGCAGACAGCTGGTCATTTGCATTCTTTTAGAGAGTTGTTGAGACCACTTGGAGGTTTGTCTGCAACCTCAGGGTTTGAAACTCAGTCCTTTCAACAATTCCAAGAAGGCTCCACACCCATTTGCATTACTCAGGTGACCCTGAGGACACAGACAAATCTCCAAGTGGCCTCAACAACTCTACAAGAATGCAAATAAACAGCTTTCTGCAAGGAGTATAAATCCATCCATTCCCCACCATCCAGTCAGAGCTGAAGAAGTTTCTTGGTTGAGAAGCAGAACATCTTCAAAGAAAACCAGAAAGTCCAGTTGCCTCTTGAAAAAAGCACTTTTAGGCCACCATAACCTGGATGACTGAGAATCTCCATAGAAATTCTTCACAGAATTCATTTTTTAAAAACTGAGTCCAATCATGTAGTTCCTTCCCTCAGGATCTGCCATGGATCATTTACCTCCAGGCAGTCTTCTCTTTCTGCTGACAGGTGCCTGCAGCCTACCTGAGGCAGCTTTGGCTCACCTGAGGTTTTCGTACTTGAAGCAGATCCAGAAAATTCTCTTGTGCCGCCTCTGAAAACCACATAAATGCACACCCCATTCTCACACAATTTTTTTTTTTTTTGGGGGGGGGGTGCCGAGATGCAGACAGTGTGAGAGCACAGCCCTCTCGCATGACTTCTAGAGAAACCACAAACTGTGTGAGAGCACACCCCAAACCGACACGGTTTCCTCAGCTTCCAAAAATTGTGTGAGAAGAGGATGCACTTTTGAGAGTAGTTGTCGGCCATCAGTGAATGTTGGCATTGTGGCATGTCAACTTTGACACGTTTGTCCTTGGCTCGCCGTCCCTGCACGTGGTGGTATAAATTTTAATAGGCCAGGGGATGAAGGCTTTTGAAAGATGACATGCTACCATTTGGAAATTCTGAGATAAAAAAGGATTCTCGGATATTTTGGCAATGTAGCTTAGAACATTACTGGTAATGCTCAACTTACAATCGTTCATTTAGTGGCTGTTCGAAGTTACAATAGCACTGAAAAGAGCTACTTATGACCATTTTTTGCACTGACAAACATTGTAGCATCCCCATGGTTACGTAATTTACATTCAGAGGCCACTAATTCACTTTTATGATGGTTGAAGTGTCCCGTAGTAACATGATCCCCTTTTGCAACTTTTGCAACAAGCGAAGTCAACAGTGAATCCAGACTCACTTCACAACCATGTGACTAATTTAACAACTGCAGTCAGGGGTTGGGATTCTACCAGTTCAGACTGGTTTGGGCGAACCAGTAGTTCTGGTGAGAGTTTGGCCCCGCTCACACACACACACAGCTCTTTCCATTTGAGCCCAGAATTTATGTTGCTAAGTGAGAAATTTGTCAGGTGGGTTTTCCACCCTATTTTGAGATATTTCTGAACACAGTTGTTAAGTGAATCACTGCAACTGTTATGCTAGAAACATGGTTGTTAAATGAATCTGGCTTCCCCATTGACTTTGTGGTCGGAAGGTTACAAAAGGGGATGGCATGATCCTGGGAGACTGCAACCATCGTAAATATGACTCCATGGCCAAGTATCTGGATTTTGATCACATGACCACGGGGATGCTGCATCGGTCATAAGTGTGAAACATGGTCATAAGTCACTTTTTGCAGTGCCGTTGTAACTTTGAAGGATCACTAAATGAGCTGTTGTTAAGTTTAACCTGGGGAAAAAAGTAAGATAAACATGGAGGGAGAAAAAAAACTAGGAGGGCCCAAATTGTAATCTGACTCGAAGGAGGGATGCGAGCAAAACCTCAAAGTGGCTCCATTTTGTGAAGGTTGAGTCACAGAAAGTCCATCTCCATCCAATTTTGACAGCTGACACACACTAAAGAAAGTAACACAAAAGTAAAGATGAACACTTCATTCCTGCCCCAAATTATATTCTTCTCTTAATTATGTTTGTCTCGGGTTGGGATTCAAAATTTTTTACTACTGGTTCTGTGAACATGGCTTGGTGGGCATGGTGTGGCTTGGTGGGTGTGATGTGGCTTGGTGGGCGTGGTGGGGAAGGATACTGCAAAATCTCCATTCCCTCCCCATCGCACAAACCTGCTTTCCAGCTCCGTTCTCCTATGCAGGGCAACAAAAGGAGACCCAGCTGGGACTTGGGGGGCAGAGAATAGATGGGGCGTGGCCAGTCAGAGGTGGTATTTGCCAGTTCTCCAAACTATTCAAAATTTCTGCTAACAGTTCTCCAGAACTGGTCAGAACCAGGGGTGGGATTCTACCAGTTTGCACCTATTCATTAGAACTGGTTGTTAATATTCTCAGCAGTTCGGAGAACCGGTTGTTAGAAGAAATTACTGGCCTAATCCTGTAAGGAAGGCAGGAAGGAAACATTCTGGTGTTGCTTATAGAAACTGCCTCTCCATTAACCCTTATTACGTTCTTGGCAGGACCAGACTTCCTGTCTCAGGAATTTGTCTGGAGTTTTTTCCCTCTACTTTGCTGGTACTTTGCTTGTGTGGAGTGACCATTCAAAGTTACAATGGCATTGAAAAAAGTGACTTATGACGGTATTTCACACTTACGACTGTTGCAGCATCCCCACAGTCACGAGAGGCCAGGCGAGGAGATGTGAGTGATGTTGAGTTGGCCATACCCACGCAGTCACATGGCCACCAACTAAGCCATGCCCACAGAACCGGTTGTTAAAAAATTTGAATCCCACCCCTGGTGAGACCCTGCTGAATTCTACCTCTGGCTCAGGTGCCTTCTGGCTGAGTCGGTGGGGTGTCAATTGCAGGTAGACTCACAACAGTTCTTTTAGTGGCCATTCAAGGTTACAACGGCATTGAAAATAGTGACATGACCATGGTTCACACTTACGACCATCACCGCATCCCCGGGATCACATGATTTACATTCGAATGCTTGACAACTGGACTGTAGTTACGAAAGGTTGCAGGGCCCAGAGATCATATTTTGCAATCTTCTGTCAAGCAAAGTCAGTGGGGAAGCCAGATTCACTTAATGACCGTGTGACTAATTTTGGAACGGCAGGGATTCACTTAAGAAAGTTGTAAAATGGGGTAAAACCCACTTAACACATTTCTCACTTAGCAATATGAATTCTGACCTGAATTGTGATCATAAACCAAGGATTACCTGTCTACTATAGAAAGAACAGAATAACAGAGTTGGAAGGGACCTTGGAGGTCTTCTAGTCCAACCCCTTGTTCGGGCAAGAAACCAAATATTATTTCAGAAAAATGGTTGTCCAATCTCCTCTTAAAAACTTCCAGTGTTGCAATATCCACAGCTTCTGGAGGCAAGTTCTTCGAAATAAGTAGGTTCCAAAATAAATAAATATCTCATCCAAAGGAAATTTTGATATAGAACCATTGGTCTTGACCTCAGCAAATTAGTGTTTGTTTGTCTGACTATATTTTTATTCCTCGATATACATTGCCTTCCCTCTGCCTGTTTACGCCATCAGATATCCAGCAAAACCTGCCATCCGTTAATGATTTGCGCTGATTCCTGATTTATGGGGCTGTTCTTGGATGCTCTTGGGAGCATAAATCAGTTTGATTTATGTACTGCAGCATATCGATCCGCTGACATTCTCTGCATGTGTCATAGCTGCCTAAGTATACAACATTGTGAACCTAACTAGACAAGTAAGACTTTGCAAATTAATTCATGCGTTTAGACATATTCCGAATTTATATATTGTACATTGGATTACGATACTTATTTCTCCTATGGTATTTATTCATGCATGGGTTAATCCCTTTCATTTATTTGTAAATGTTGTGAATGTTTGTGTATTTGGCTTTTACCAATAAAAAAGTTTGAGATCATTGTACCACCTTCAATACCTGGAGAGGTGTTCTTGGCACTGCTATCATAAAATTCAATTTCAGATGTTGTATACAATAACAATTTATATTATTACACCAAGAAGAACTGGAGATGCACCAATAAGAGAGAATATTTATGGCTCAGGATTGAAAGGACGGATCCTTGATGCTCTCTGAGCTTAGTTGTTTTCTTGCAGACATTTCATGACCCAACTAGGTATCATCATCAGGGCAAGGGGAGGGTTTCTCTCTGTGTATATACAATAGTTTGACCCATCAGTGTTGTTGGGAGTGTTCTTGGTAGTTTCTTGATAAGGTTCCCTTCATAGCACTGATGAGGTTACCTAGTTTGGGCTGCTAGAGGCTTATAGGGGTTCATGAGAGCCCCTAGCTAAGATTCTGTGTGGTTTGGAGAACCCCCAAATCCTATTCCTGGCTGATTCTGCCCACCCTTTCCCACCCATGTGGCCCGTTTTGGGTGCAGATAAGTGCAGGGTACGTGTGGAGACTCAGGGAGGGTGAAAAATGGGCCTCCTGGAAATTCAGGAAGGCTGGAAATGGGCCTGTTTCCGGCTTCCAGAAGAAAGCCTCCAGAGCCCAGGGAAGGCAAAAATGCCCCCCTTCTGTGGTGCAGAAGACCGACTAGGCCACGCTCACCACGGCCATACCCACCCAGCAACCGGGCAGAGAACCCTTTGCTAAAAATTTTGAAACCCACCCCTGTAGGTAATCAAACGTCTGCAAGAAAATAACCAAACTCATAGAGCACCAAAATCCTCCCAGAATTAGATTTTATGGGGTGCAACTAGAGAGTAGATTTCAGTCAGTTCTCTTCAGTTCTCTTAATTATGGAGACAATTCTTGGTCTTTCAGAGGTCTCGAAACGGAAAAAGAATGAAAATGCATGGCAAGGTAGAAGGGCAATAAGAGGTTGGGTTAGATAACCAAGTCTCTGATTTCAAAATTCAGAGAATTTTAATACTACTACGCAGGGGTGGGATTCAAAATGTTTAACAACCGGTCCGGTGGGCGTGGCTTAGGTGGTGGGCATGGCTTGGTGGTCATGTTATTGGCTGGGTGTGGCCAACTCAGTATCACTCACATCGAGGCACGCATCTCCTCACCTGGCCTCCCATGACTGTGGGGATGCTGAAACAGTCATCAGTGTGAAAAACCGTCATAAGTCACTTTTTTCAGTGCCATTGTAACTTTGAATGGTCCCTCCGCGCAAGCAAAGTACCAGCAAAGGAGGGGAAAAAAACTCCAGAGAAGTTCCTGAGACAGGAAGTCTAGTCCTGCCAAGAATGTAATAAGGGTTAACGGAGAGGCAGTTTCTGTAAGCAACACCAGAATGTTTCCTTCCTGCCTTCCTTACAGGATTAGGCCAGTAATTTATTCTAACAACCGGTTCTCCGAACTGCTTAGAATGTTAACAACCGGTTCTAGCGAATAGGTGAGAACTGGTAGAATCCCATCCCTGATACTACGTCTAAGTCTTGCAATTTTATAATTCTCCGAGTAGTCCTAGGCTTACAACAGTTCATTTAGTGATTGTTCAATGCTACAACAGCTGAGTCATTTGTTAAGCGATCTTGGCCCCATTTTATGACCTTTCTTGCCAAGTGAATCACGACTGCCATTAAGTTAGTCGCACAGTTGTTAAGTCAATCTGGCTTCCCCGCTGACTCAGTTTGCGACTTAGAAGGTCTCCAATGGGGATCACATGAGCCTGGGACACTGCAACCATCATAAATATGATCCCAAGCCTCTGAATATTGATCACATGACCATGGGGATTCTGCACTGGTCATAAGTGTGAATAACAGTCATAAGTCACTTTTTTCAGTGCCATTGTAACTTTGGCTGGTCACTAAAAGAATTGTTGTAAGTCGAGGACTACCTGTACTAGAGCTGTAGGCTAGATTACGGAATCCGAAAGCACCCTAGAAGAAGGCAATTGACTTAGATTGGCAATATTCATTAATTTCAGAAGTGAGAAATTTGTTGTCATGTTATTTCTTCAAGCACAGGTGTTCTGAAATGCCATAAGATCGTATAACTCAATCCATATAAAATGATAAATCAATTTATTTTAAAAAGGGCTTGGTTTGTTTGTTTGCTTTACAGAGTACGCTCGATTTGAAGCTAAAATCCATGATCTGCGCGAACAGATGATGAATCACAGCATGAGTTCCGGGTCAGGCTCCCTGCGAACCAATCAAAAGCGTTCTCTCTATGTCAGGTATTATTATTTTTATTTTATTATTTATTTGATTTGTCAATCGCTTATAAAATAATAGGTATTAAGTGTAAGGGTACATGAGTAAGAATACAGGAAATAGGTACGAATAAATGGGGACAATAGGACAGGGACGGTAAATACGATGGTGCGCTTATGCACACCCCTTACAGATGCTTAGGAATGGGGTGAGGTCAATAGTGGTTAGTTTGAGGTTAAAAGGAGTGGGGGTTTGAGGATGTAACAGCAGAGTCAGGTAGTGCATTCTAGGCATTGACCACCCTGTGATTGAAGTCGTACTTTCTGCAATCAAATTTGAAGCATTTACATTGAGTTTGGATCTGTTGTGTGCTCTTGTATTGTTGAGGTTGAAGCTGAAGTAGTCATTGACTAGTAGGACATTGTAGCAGACAATTTTGTGTATTATGCTTAAGTCCAACTGTACATGGTATAGTTCAAGGTTGTCCAAGCCCAAAATCTCAAGCCTGGTGATATAGGGTATTCTGTTGCAAGCAGAGGAGTGTAGTTCTCTCCTTTTGAAATATTTTTGAACTTGTTCAATTGTATTAATGTCCGATATGAAGTGCAGATTCCAGACAGATGAGCTGTATTTGAGTTATTGGTCTAGCAAAGGTTTTGTATGCCCTAGTTAGCAATTCAATATTTCCAGAGGAGAAGCTTCGTAAGATTAGATTTACAATTCTTAATACCCTTTTGGCAATGCTGTTACAGTGAGCTCTGGCACTTAGGTGGTTAGATATGAGTACTCCTAGGTCCTTAACAGAGTGAGGGTCATCAACGAGGTCATATCTGCCTAGCTTGTATTTAGTGTACTGGTTTCTTTTACCAATGTGTAGACAAGATCAAATGCTGCCATTGGCCAGCAATCCATGGTGGGTGGAAACTACATCCAAAATTAGCGCATAGATTTCTTTTTGAAGTTGAAGAAACGGGGCAGAAAGAAGTGGAAAGGGCTGTGGTTTAAACAGGAAAAATAATTGAATGAACGAAGAATTGTCAACCTTTCCCCTTCTTGAATTATTCTAGGTAATCCTCGACTTACGTCCCCAGCTGAGCCCAAAATGTCTGTTGCTGAGCGAGACAGCTGTTCAGTTAAGGTTGCCCTATTTTACGACCTTTCCTGCCACAGTTGTTTAGTGAATCAATGCTGAACGCAGACGCAGGCCGCCAGGGACAATTCTGTGCCATCCACACTCCAAAATGAAGTGCAAATGGTTCCCGCAGGTTGCAATTTCTCTGGAAAATTCAGATTTCCAGAAAAATTGCAGACTACGGGAATCACCTGCGCCCCAGCCTGAGACTCAGACAACACAGACTCACCCGAACAGCCCAAGTGTGTGCCGAGCCGCGAGGGACATGGGGGAGAAACCATCTGTCCTGCTCTTGTTGGAGTCTGATTCTGAGGGGCAAATTGAGCAGCAGACAGGGAGTAGGAGTGTAGCTCCCATGGCTGCAGAAGAAATGGTGGAAGGGCACAATCCAACTGGGCATTCAGAGGAAGACCCAGGGCCACCCTCTCTTCGTCCTAGGGCATGCAGGGAGAAATGGAGAAGGGAGCACTATGTGGCTTACGAGAGAGAAGAAGGCCCTGATCCCTTTCATTCGTTGCAGCTGGGAGAACAGGATATAAATGGGGCATTTGCACACAGCACCTTGCTGGAAGCAAAGCATGCATTATCTTAGTCCGGCCTTATCTGGGTTTTGCCGTCCTGCCAACTGTGGGTGCTGTGTTATCTTGTGGAAGTCTGCAATTTATCATCCTGGCCTGCCATGTTAATTACTTCAGTGTGGTTTGCATTGGTTTTTTTTATTTCTAATTATCTTTACCTTGGGCTCTGATTGGATTTCTGCCTTTCATAGACTGTTTTTTGAAGAGTTTGTAATCCAGCCGAGGATAATTGGACATTGGGGCCAAGTTGGAGGCATTAAGGAGAATTTATTCTACTTTGGAGACTTTGTTATTTTTGTGTCATGCCCTGGGTCATCACACCATCTGACAGAAAACACAGCCGCACAACACAATCCCTTCCTGATGCCAAGAAGGCTCCACACTCATTTGCGCCACTCAGGTGACCCTGAGGATACAGATAAATCACCAAGCGGCCTCAGCGACCCTCTAAAAGAATGCAAATGACTAGCTGCCTGCAAGGAGTATCAATCCTTCCATTCCCCCACCATCCAGACAGAGCTGAAGAAGCTTCTTGGATGAGAAGCGAAATGTCTTCAAAGAAAAACCAGAAAGTCCAGTTGCTTCTTGGGAAAAAAAAAAAACACCTCTGAGACACAGTCAATGCAGAAAACCAGATTTGCTTAGCAACTATTTGATTTCACTTAACAATTGCAGTGACTCTCTTAACCATGGCAAAAATTGGTTGTAAAATCAGACACGATTCACTTGATCTTCACTTTCCTCAGCAATGGAAATTCTGGTTCCAATTCTGATTGTAATTCAAGGACTACCTGTATCCTCTCCCACCCTAACTAAGTTGTTCTGACCCAGCTCCCCAAACACAAAAAAACCTCTGTATTTAAATCAGTTATTCCTTTTATTAGGAGCCCCAGCAGCCCGGGCAAAAAGTTTCTCTCTTACAGCAGGCTAACAAGTCTGTCCATCAGAGAGATAAATAGTTGTCTACTACACCTATTCATGTCTGCCCCTGCCTTTTATCCCCAGAGCTAGGGTGGGGCTTCACCTGCAGTGGTGGCTCTTCCTTCCCATGGACCGCCCCCTAGATTTCCACTGCTCTCCTCTCCTCTGCCTTCTGTGCATCTTCATGTCAGGCACTGGACCCAGCTGTTCCTCCTCTTCCTCATCAGCCACTTTCAGGCATGGGGGATGTTGATTGTCCATCTGAGGGCTGATGGACACCCCAGGCTTCATCTCTGTCTCTCTCTCTCTGCCAGTTCCATTCCCCCTCAGAGCTCTCAGGTTGCCCTGATGCTGACCTTGACTCCCATGCCTACAGGAGGGGCCAGGGGCCCCACAGGCCACAACCTATGTTTTCAGTGGTTTACAGAATTTCATCAGGGTGGAAACCATACAGATCTCTGGGGCAGTATTCTTCCAGAGAGTAGGCACCATGACCAACAGAGCCTCTTGATAGGTGACATTGTTTGATAATAGATGGAACCAGAAGTAGGCTGATTCAACTAGAATTTACTTCCTCGCAGTAAAAGTGGAAGCAACTATCCAGAGAATTGGTGGACCCACTTTCTTTAGAAGTGTTAAGGAGGAGTTAGGTGGCTATAATGCTTGTATCTGCACTCCCTCCCTGTGTAGGATGCTGAACTCAATGGCCTAAAAGCATTCCTTCTGGCTCTATTTCTATAAATTAAAGAATCTTAATTTCCCTTGAGGGAGGAGAGTGGTACAGCAAGATAGAAAAGTACAGCCAGATAGAAAAGAACATTTTCCTCCCCAAGGCATAGTTCTAGGAAGCAAAATAACAGAATAATAGAGATGGAAGGGACCTTGGAGGTCAGTCGACCTGTCCAACCCCTGCTCAAGCAGGAAACCTTATGCCATTTCAGACAAATGGCTCTTATTATCCAATCTCTTATTAAAAACCTCCAGTGTTGGAGCATTCGCAGCTTCTGGAGGCAAGTTGTTCCACTGGTTAATTGTTCTCACTCTCAGGAAATTTCTCCTTAGTTCTAGGTTGCTTCTCTCCTTGGTTAGTTCCCATCCGTTGCTTCTTATCCTGTCCTCCTTAGCTTTTTGTTGTGGTTCAGTTGCTAAATTATGTCCAACTCTTCGCAATTCCCTGTCCTCTGTCTGTGGGAATTTGCCCAAACGCATGTTTGCTGCTCCAGTGACACCATCTAACCATCTAATCCTCTGCCATCTCTTTCTCCTTTTTGCCTCTTCATCTTTCCCAACGTTGGGGTCTTCTCCAAGGAATTCTGTCTTCTCATTGGACGGCCAAAGGATTTGAGCTTCAGCTTCAGGATCTGTCCTTCCAAAGGACAGCCAGGGTTCATTTCCTTTAGGATTGACTGATCGGATCTCCTCGCAGTCCAAGGGACTCTCAATAATCTTCTCCATACTATTTCCATAGCAAGGAAGATAAAGCAGGAATGGTTAAATTGAATACTTCATTTAAAGAGGAAAATATGTTCTTATTTGGATATCACTTCTGGAATTTGTGCTTGTGAAGAAAAAAAAAAAACCCCGAAACTTTGATCTTGGTTTTGTTGTTTAGAAAGATTTGATGTTATAAAAATGGGATAGTTTTATATTTTAATATGCAAAAACAAAAAGTTGAGGTTGGAAATGGAATGTGTTTATTTTGTACTGTGTTAGGAAAAGTTGGAAGTCAATGCTCCATTTTCTTTCTTTTTTTTCTCTTCCCCCTTGTATTTCACACCCCCTTTTCCCATTCTCTTTTCTTTCCTTAATTTCCTATTTTCTTTTCTTTCTTTCTTTTGTATTTTATACAATATTTTTTTTAAAAAAAATGACCTATTAAAAAAAAGAATATTCCCCTACTCCACACCTCAAAAGCATGCATTCTCCAGCACTCAGCCTTCCTTATGGTCCAGCTCTCACTAATACATTTTACTGGGTTCCTGGCTCAGTTGCCCCTTTAATATCTCTTCCCATGCTTTCATTTGGTAAGACATGTTTCCTTGTGCTGCTGCTTTGGTTCAAACACCTTGATGATTTGGGATGGAGGGAAGGCAATTTCACTGCCATCATCTTTTCCCTGCAGTGATGATTGCTCATGGTGCAACTAATTTAGCTGATGACCTTACATAGATCCAATTAAGCCCGGGCTTTTAAGAATATGTCAGCATGACAGGGAGAGGGAAAGGAGAGGGCCCAGTTGGGAGGAAAACACTGCAGCTTGAGAGGAAAGATTAATTGTGTTATTTTGGCTGGTGGTCGATGGGGAGGGTCAGAAGAATTAATCAGCAGTGGCTCTTTAAAGCATTAGTAGAGCAGAACATGATTAACTGAACATGGCCCATTGAGAGGATAAGGCAAATAAATTTTGGAAGAATCTGTCTAAGGCAGCGTTTTTCTACCTTAACAGAATAACAGAGTTGGAAGGGACCTTGGAGGTCTTCTAGTCCAACCCCCTGCTTAGGCAGAAAACTACATTTCAGACAAATGGTTAGCTAGTCTCTTCTTTAAAAATTCCAGTGTTGGAGCATCCACAACTTCTGGAGGCAAGTTGTTCCACTGATTAATTATTCTGTCAGGAAATTTCTCCTGAGTTCTAGGTTGCTTCTCTCCTTGATTAGTTTCCATCCATTGCTTCTTTTCCTGCCCTCAGGTGCTTTGGAGAATAAGTTGACCCCTCTTCTTTGTGGCAGCCCCTCAGATATTGGAGCACCACTATCATCTCAACTCTAGTCCTTCTCTTCGTTAGACTAGACATACCCATTTCCTGCAAATGTTCACTGTATGGTTTAGCCCAGTGGCACCATGGATTGATTCTGTGGAGAGAGTTTTTTTTCTGTGGACCAGAGGGGACGTGGTTTGACATGCTGCCTGCATCCCGTGGATTGGACCTTGCTTATTTGTATGGCCCAGTTTCTGACATGCAGACTGGTACCAGTTCATGGACCAAGGGTTGAGGACTGCTGGTTTAGCCTCTAGTTTCCTAATCACCTTTGTTGCTTTTCTGTGAACTCTTTCTAGAGTCTCAATATTTCTTTTGTACTGTGTTGACCAGAAGTGGATTCAATATTCCAGGTGTGGTTTTACCAAGGCATTATAGCAAACATGTTGGTTGGGGAATTCTGGGAGTGAAGTCCACCCTCCTGAAAGTTGCCAAGGTTGAGAAAAACTGGTCTGAGTTTCATGTGCTTTCATTCTGGGCTAAGGCAACCTCTCTCTATACTGAGGAGCTTTCCATGGTGCTGATTTCCATGGTGCTGACTTAGGACTCAGACTCCAATCCTTGGGTTGTCAGAGAAGTATACGGTATACAGGTAGCCCTCAACTTTCAGCCACAATTGACCCCAAAATTTCAGTTGCTAAGTGAGACACCTGTGAATTTTGCTCCATCACCGCAGTTGTTAAGTTAGTAACACAGTTGTTAAGTGAATCTGGCTTCATCCATGGACTTTGCTTGTTGGAAGCTGGCTAGGAAGACTACAAAGATCAATCACATGATCCCAGGATACTGCAAACATTGTGAATAATTGCCGATTGCCAAGCACCCAAATTTCGAACATGTGACTGTGAGGATGTTGGGACAATCATAAATCCACAGTCATAACCACTAGACCAAACTGCCTTCTCTTCTCTGCTCTGCTCTGCTCTTCTTTTATCTTCTCTCTTTTTTTTCCCTGCCTCTTCCCCCATTCCCTCTCCTCTCCTCCAGATAGAATGAACAATATTTTTATTTCATTCAGTGATAAATACAACGGTCTTTCAAAAGACCAGTATAGCACTATGTATAAGGAGCATTGGTATGGTCTGAAGGATACTTTGCAAACAGTGGGCACACCATTACCTGGACAGGGGTATCTGCAGAAACTATATTCTGGTTTCTTCAGCAACCCTGGCCTTTGAAGGGCAGTGGCTAATGAATGAGAAGGATGTACTGTCAGTAGTTTCAATCAATCACTAGCTGTTCAGTCGATTCCAGTTCTAGCCTCATTCTTAGCGGCATCGATTGTACACCAAGATATATTGAGAGAAGATAGAAAGCACTAATTTAAATCTGGAACAGCTAAAGGATGAATCTAGGTTGTCTCCATAGTGAGCTGAGGATGAGACAAAAAGTTGTAGCATGAGATCATATCTCCTAAACATGGTTACGGGAGGAAACTTCATGCTTTCTTTAGCAGAAAATGCCTAGGAGCTCATAATTTTTATAAGGGTTAAAAAACAAATCCATTTAACTGTTTGTATCAGAACAGAATAGATTCAGGACAAGTCAACCCCAATGTGCAACGTGTCACTTAGTGGCAGTTCAAAATTATGGCAGATGTCAGTTAATGTCTGCTGCCACCTTATCCTTGCTTGTGCTTCACTACTGTGCGGTAATAGACTGCCCTGAACCGTGGGGAGGAGGAACGAAGTGGGTAAGGCTTGAAAAAATGAAAGGAAGTGCTGTATCTTCTTGAGATGCTGCCTCAAGGTTGACTTAACAAAAGGGCATCGCTTAATGACCGCAGCATTTGCTTAACAACTGCAGAATGTGCGTAACAACTGTCACATGACAGCCATGAAAAAGATTGTAAAATTAGGTCTTGATAGCTGTCCCAACTTATAAACTTAATTGCGGTTGTAATTCAAAGACTAGCTGTACCAATCTTCTCTGTTCCAACCGAAAGCTCCAATGTTATAGCACAATGGTGGTGAACCCACAGGTGGCACGCAGAACCGTCTCTGTGGGCACATGTGCTATTGCCCCAGCTCAGCTCTGACATGCATGTGCGTGTGCCTGCTAGCCAGCTGGTCTTTGGGTCTCAGCCATGGGTGGGATTCTACCAGTTCACCCCTACTTGCTAGAACCGGTTGTTAACATTCTAAGCAGTTTGGATAACCAGTTGTTAGAATAAATTACTGGCCTAATCCTGTAAGGAAGGCAGGAAGGAAACATTCTGGTGTTGCTTACAGAAACTGCCTCTCCACTAACCCTTATTATATTCTTGGCAGGACTAGACTTCCTGTCTCAGGAACTTCTCTGGAGTTTTTCCCCTCCTTTGCTGGTACTTTGCTTGTGTGGAGTGACCATTCAAAGTTACAATGGCACTGAAAAAAGTGACTTATGACTGTTTTTCACACTTACGACTGTTGCAGCATCCCCACAGTCATGAGAGGCCAGGGGAGGAAATGGTGCCTCGATGTGAGTGATATTGAGTTGGCTACACCCAGCCAATAACATGACCACCAAGCCATGCCCACCCAGTCACATGACCACCAAGCCACACCCACCACCTAATCCACACCCACAGAACTAGTTGTTAAAAAATTTGATTCCCACCCCTTGTCTCAGCTGTGCATGCGGGAGAGAAGGGTACATGTGTAAGGGGGATGCACATGCACGTACGGGGGCATGCTCACATGCATGTGTGGGCACACATATTGCATGTTGGTGGTTCATGTATACATGCATGCTTTGGGCACTCAGTACCAAAAAGGTTCACCGTCACTAGACTAGAAGACCTCCAAGGTCTCTTCCAACTCTGTTATTCTGTTATTCTTTCCTTCCTGATGCTCAGCCTGTGAATTTGGGATGAAAGTAGCAGGGGTTAATGTACTTTATGCATTTTTTTTCTTTAAAAAAAAAAGGGTCCTCAAAGTTTTCAATTTGACTCCATTTTCGGAACAATAAATACGCCACATGGTGCTGTCAGCAGTACATGCACTTTAGCGAACTGCTGAAAATAGAGATCCCGCAGTGCTTTTTGCTAGCAGCTGGTGGGAACTTGAGTCAAAAAATAGCCTTTACGAATTAAGTCTGGAGGAATATCATCAACGATGCCAGACAAACTTATTTTTATTTTTTATTTTTTGGGGGGTAGGTGCAAAGAACAAATGTAAACTAATTGCACCTTTTTTAGCCTGCCTTCTTTCAGGGGGCCAAATATGTGGAGCTAATTTTGCAAAAGACTTACCGGCGCATTCGAGAATGTTGTTAAGTGTTCATGCCTAAAATACACTTGACTTACAATCCTTCATTTGATGACTGTTCCAAATTACAACAGCACTGAAAATAGTGGCTTCAGGACCCGTTTTTTTTCACACTTACGACTGTTGTGGCAACTTCCATGGTTATGTGATCAAAATATGGGCCCTTGGTGACTGGCTCCTATTTAGGATGGTTGCAGGGTTCTGGAGTCACTCGATCCCCCTTTTGACACCTTCTGGCAAGCAAAGTCAATGGGGAAGCCAGATTCACTTACCAACCGGGTTACTAACACCATAAATAGGCACTGATTCATTTTACACTTGCAGCCTGAAAATTGTAAAATGCAAAACTCACTTCACAATGGTTTAACAGATTAACAAAGTTGGAAAGGACCTTTTAGGTCATCGAGTCCAGCCCCTCCCCCACAAAACAGGAGACCCTACCCCCTTTCTGACAGATAGCAGTCCAGTCTCTTCTTGAAAGCTTCCAGGGATGAAGCTCCCACAACTTATGAAGACAACTTCTGTTCCATGGGTTGATTGTTCTCACTGTCAGAAAGTTTCTCCTTCTTTCCGGGTTAAATCTCTCCTTGTTCAGTTTCCATCCATTATTCCTTGTCTGGCCTTCAGGTGCTTTGGAGAACAGCTTGACCCCCTCCTCTCTGTGGCAGCCCCTCAAATATTGGAAAATGTTCTCCTGTCTCCCCTGGTCCTTCTCTTCATTAGACTAGCCGTGCCCAGTTCCTGCAACCGTTCTTCATATGTTTTAGACTCCAGTCCCCTAGTCCTCCTGGATGCTCTTCTATGCACTCTTTCTAGAGTCTCAACATCTTTTTTATAATGCAGTGACCAAAATAAGAATTAGTGTTGGGATTAATGGTTGGAGGAATTGGGTATGTCTAGTCTAATGAAGGGACGCGGTGGCTCAGTGGCTAAGACACTGAGCTTGTCGATCAGAAAGGTCAGCAGTTCAGCGGTTTGAATCCCTAGCGCCGTGCAACAGAGTGACCTTGCGTTACTTGCCCCAGCTTCTGCCAGCCTAGCTGTTCAAAAGCACGTAAAAAATGCAAGTGGAAAAAACAGGGATCACTTCGATGGGAAGGTAACAGCGTTCCGTGCGCCTTCGGCATTTAGTCATGCGGGCCACATGACCACATAGATGTCTTTGGACAGCACTGGCTCTTTGGCTTTGTAACAGAGATGAGCAATCGCCCCCCTAGAGCCAGAAACAACTAGCACGTATGTACGAAGGTAATCTTTACTTTTACCTTAGTCTAATAAAAAGGAGTATTAAGGGGCAGTGGTGGGATTCAAAAAAATTTACTACCAGTTCTGTGGGCGTGGATTGGTGGGCGTGGCAGAAGGATACTGCAAAATCCCCATTCCCTCCCCACCCCACTAACCTGCTTTCCAGCTCCGTTCTCCTGGGCAACCAAAGAAGACCCAGCCAATCAGCTGGGACTTGGGAAGGAGAGAATAGATGGGGGTTAGGCCAGTCAGGGGTGGTATTTGCCGGTTCTCCAAACTACTCAAAATTTCCACTACCGGTTCTCCAGAACTGGTCAGAATCTGTTGAATACCACCTCTGTTAAGGGGGACATGATTGCACTATTCCAATATTTGAGGGGTTCCTACAAATTGAATAGAATAGAATTCTTTATTGGCCAAGTGTGATGGGACACAGAAGGAAATTGCCTTTTGTGCAAATGCTTTCAGTGTCCATAAAAGAAAATATACATTTGTCAAGAATCAGATGTCATGTGGTACAAAGATGAGTAGGTCAAACTATTTTCCAAAGTACAAAAAGACAAGACAAGAAACAATGATTGGAAACTAACCAAGGAGAGAAGCAACCTAGAATTAACAGATAACAGATTAACAAAGTTGGAAGGGGCCTTTTAGGTCATTTAGTCCAGCCCCTCCCCCACAAAACAGGAGACCCTACACCATTTCTGACAAATAGCAGTCCAATCTCTTCTTGAAAGTCTCAAGTGATGACGTTCCCACAACTTCTGAAGGCAACTTCTGTTCCATTGGTTGATTGTTCTCACTGTCAGAAAGTTTCTCCTTGTTTCCAGGTTGAATCTCTCCTTGTTCAGTTTCTACCCATTATTCTGTGCTTTAGAAAATAGCTTGACCCCTTCCTCCTCTCTGTGGCAGCCTCTCAAATATTGGAACATTGCTGTCATGTCTCCCCTGGTCCTTCTCTTCACTACACTAGCCAAGCCCAGTTCCTGCAACCGTTCTTCATATGTTTCAGTCTCCAGTCCCCTAATCATCCTGGTTGCTCTACTCTGTCCTCTTTCTCGAGTTTCAACATCTTTTTTATAGTGTGGTGAACAAAACAATGCAGTACTCTAGGTGTGGTCTTACTAAGGCTTTATAGAGTGGTATTAGTATCTCACTTAATCTCGATTGTATCCCTCTGTTAATGCAATTTAGGATTGCATTGGCTTTTTTGGCTGCTGCTGCACACTGCTGGCTCATATTTAGCTGCTTGTCTACTAAGACTCCAAGATCCCTCTCACAGTTCCTGCTATTAAGCCTGGTTTCACCCAGTCTATATGTGTACTTTTGGTTTTTCTTGCCTAAGTGTAGGGCTTTACTTTTCTCTATGTTAAATTTCGTTTTGTTAGATACGGCCCACTGTTCTAGTCTGTCAAGATCCCTGTGGATCTTGAGCCTATCTTCTTGAAAAATTACCTAATGATGAGAATAATCAACCAATGGAACCACTTGTCTTCAGAAGTTGTGGGTGCTCCATCATTGAAGGCTTTCAAAAAGAGACTGGACAACCATTTGTCTGAAATTGTATAGGTTCTCCTGCTCGAGCAAAGGGTTGGACCAGAAGACTTCTAAGGTCCCTTCCAGCTCTATTATTCTATATTCTATTTCATCACTGCCTCCTTATCCTCTCCCACTGGCACCTAAGAAGGGTGAAATATTTCCTTCCCCAACACTATTGCCTGCAAACAACTTATTTTATGCTTTATTTCTGCCTTGGATGATTATTTGCAAAAATTGCTGTAACAGTAGATTTTTTTTTTCCAACATCGCCTAAAGGCTACAGGAAGTGATCTTGGAGATTCCTTTCCAGCTGTGTGATTTAGGACCTTTTAAAGCCTCTGAAAGCCTCCAAGAGCTATGTTTCCATCCTGACATTCCCCCTCCCCCTTGCCAGTTTATCCTACCTAACTATATTTCTTCACTGTTCTTTTCTTTTGTCCATTAAAGCCAATCCCAGGAGTTTATTGATTAAGTGCTAGGATTTCCACAGCCTTCCATTTCAAACCGGCTGGGAGACCCAGCTTGCAATAACTCTTCCCATTATATTTTCATAGGCCTGTTTTTTGAACTGGGATGAAAAATATAGATCCGTTTGTGGGTTTGCAAGGCTGCATTATACTTTGGACGGGGCTTCCCTCGGGGCATGGGGCTTTGGGGAATTAGACCTAATAGTCCCTTTTGAAAAAGCTCTCCGTATGTGGACCTGCCAAACAGACATTAAGAAGAGAATAGTTGTAGCTCAGGGTTCAAGGAGGAGACTGTGAGGTCCTTGGTGCTCTCTGAGCTTGGTGGTTTTCTTGCAGGCATTTCATTACCCAACTAGGTAACCGCATCAGTGCTAGAAGGGAGTAAGGTTTGAAGAGAGGAAGGGGAGGAGGAGGATGGTTAGGACTGTAGGGTCCTTGTTGCTTTCTGAGCTTGGTAGTTTTCTTGCAGATGTTTCATTACCCAACTAGGTAACCTCATCAGTGCTAGAAGGGAGTAGGGTTTGAAGAGAGGAGGAGGAGAGGGAGGAGGAGGATGGTTAGGACTGTAGGGTCCTTGGCACTCCCTGAGCTTGTTGGTATTCTTGCAGATATTTCATTATCCAGCTACATAACCTGATGATGTTACCTAGTTTTGTCATGAAATGTCTGCGAGAAAACCGACCAGCTCAGAGAGTGCCAAGGATCACACAAACAGAAGTTATGTTCTCCCCACTTGGCTTGATTTGCTCCAAATGTTTATATTTTTTTAAAAAGGGATGCATTGGTAGGTGGCATATATTCCTGGTAGGTGGCCTGCTTAAAAAATATGCCATGTTGATTAAGGAGAAAAGATAACTGATAAAATAGCTGAGAGTTCCTAGAAAGCTGGAAGGATGGGGGGGGGGGGAGAAAGGAAGGAAGGAAGGAAGGAAGGAAGGAAGGAAGGAAGGAAGGAAGGAAGGAAGGAAGGAAGGAAGGA
>BLBF01000006.1:7342628-7356178 GCA_015471245.1 Laticauda colubrina | reverse complement strand
GGAAGGAAGGAAGGAAGGAAGGAAGGAAGGAAGGAAGGAAGGAAGGAGCTTAACACCTGCAATCATTTATCTCGCCATAATGAGTACTTTTTGACCAGCAATGCCCAGCATAGTAATTGTTTTGAATTTAGGTAAGTCTGTCCCATAGTAATAGAATGTGCCTACTGCATTTATTCTTTTCAAAATCTCAAATATAAATAATATTTTGTTTGCCAAACAAATAACCTGGGCTGGTCTTGTCTGAATCCAGCATTCAGGCCTCATGCAGCAAAGTGCCATCTTCCTTTAAATGACACCTAATGTTTTATAGATCATCAAATAAGTTTATATATTTGGGGGGAAATGAAACTAACATCCATCACTCATGAATGCAGTTCTTTAAGTGCTTGAAACATGATTTGAGACTCTTGGGATGCAAGGTGCTTGAATAATTGTTTAGTTTTCAATATCTACAACAAGCAATCTGTACAAGTTAATATAAGTGTCCTAAACTATTATGGTTCTACAGGCTAGCACAGAAGTCTTAAGCAACTAGAAAACTTTGGGGTATTAAATACGTTCCTTTCAACGCAAAGAAAGAAGTTAGTTCAAAGATAGTGGAGAATTAGATACTTTGCAAAGTGAATTGCTATAACAGAGCTTGCATAGAATTTAGCTACAGATGGGGAAAGAGAATTAAAAATAGAGATCCTCTCAGTGCAAAGAAAGCAAACACTGTTAAATTGTGTAGTGTTCACACATGTATTGTACACAGAGATGCTATTCAGCAGGTTCTGACCAGTTCTGGAGAACCGATAGCGGAAATTTTGAGTAGTTCAGAGAACCGGCAAATGCCGCCTCTGAGTGGCTCCGCCCCCATCTGTTCTCTGCCTCCTGAATCCCAGCTGATTGGCTCGGTTTTCTTTTGTCCTGCAGAGAAGAGAGCTGGGAAGCAGGTTAGTGGGGTGGGGAGGGAATGGAGACTTTACAGTATCCTTCCCCTGCCATGCCCACCAAGCCACACTCACCCAGCCATGCCCACAGAACCTGTAGTAAAAAAATAATGAATCCCACCAATGAGGAGAGGGAGAGGGGGAGAGGGAGAGGAAAGGAGAGGAGAGGAAAGGAAGTGGGGGACAGGAAGGGGAGGGGGAGAGAAGAGGGAAAGGGGGAGAGAGGGAGAGAAGACAGAAGAGAAGAGGAAGAGGAAGAGGAAGGAAGAGGAGAGGAGAAGCAAGGGAGAGGAGAGAGAGAGGGAGAGAAGACGGAGGAGAAGAGGAAGAGGAAGAAGAGGGGGAGAGAAGAGGGAGAGAGAGAAGAGGAAGGAGAGGGGAGGGGAGAGGAGGAAAGGAAAGTTCTTTCTTTTCATTTTCCTCTCTCTCTCTCTCTCTCCCTCCCTCTCTTTCTCTTTCCCTCCCCCCCTCTCTTTCTCTCTCTCTCTCTCTCTCTTTCTCTCTCTCTCTCCCTCCTTTCTGCAAACCTACTGGCAACCTCAACTTCTGTCTGAATTGTCAGTAAAGGTCATCATCTACTCTATGTAGCTTTGTTAAAAGAGTGAATGCCTGCCTCTGATTGGACTTTTCTGGGGGTTCTTTCTTTTCTTTTTCTTTTTGTATTTCTATCTGCTGCAATTACCTTGATGGTTTTTCTCTGCTGTAGGAATCTTGAACAGTCAGAGATCTGGCCATCCAGCCCAGTGCTCTGATTCTATTCATGGACAGGTAATAAGCCTCCGAGAACTGTGTCTGCTAGGAATAAAAAGGAAGCCTCCTACCTCCTATTTCTTATTTCTACCATTTTCATTTCCCAAAAGTCTGAGCCCCCAAGTGAAGCCAGCCATAAGCATCATAATGTCTCTCAGGAACCAGACTTTTGCCATTTCCAACACAATAATCCTGATTATAGCCTGGCTCCTTTCTAAATCGTAACCTTTTTTTGCCTTTTATTAAAGTCTGCAGTTCTTAGCTAATTCCTCTTAAGTGAAGTAATTGAAAATTGCTATAATATCCTACTCTTTTTAACTATAGTTTCAAAGGAAGCTATCCAAGTAGCCCTCAACATACGACCACAACGGAGCCCAAAATTTCTTGTTGCTAGGTGAGACAGCTATTAAGTGAATCTTGCCCCATTTTACGATCATTTTTGCCACAGTTGTTAAGTGATTCCCTGTGGTTGTTAAGTTAGTAAGATGGTTGTTAAGTGAATCTGGCCTCCCCATTGACTTCTGCTTGTCCGAAGGTTGCAAAATGGGAGCAGGTGACTCCTGCAACCGTCTGTTGTGGCCCGCCAGCGGTTAGTGGAGTTGGCAGCAGAGTCGGACAGTGAGGAGGTTGTGGAGGAACATGGACCAGTCCTGGAGGCTGAGGAAGGCTTGGACAAGGGCTCTGCGTCAGAGGCAGAGAAGGGGCCAGGATAGTCTGGCAGTCATCAGCTGCTTTTAGAGTCTGAGATCAGTGGGGCAGAAGAACAGCTGGAGTCTGTTCCAATCCTGCGCATGCACAGAGCTGCCAAACGAAAAGAACAATTACGAACTAAGGGCCAATGTGGGAGTAAGGCCACAGGTGGATGGTGAATGGCCCCTCCCATAGGGATTAAAAGAGGAGCAAAAGGGGAGGGGATTTTTGCAGAAAACAATTTGTTCACTGAAGCAGTGTGAAGATCTGTCTGTGCATCTCAAGAGACTCTGTGCTGAGCCCTTGCTTGTCAGCACTGCGTTTGGAAATATTTACTTGGCAGCTCTCCAAGCTTGATAAGCTCCTAATCACACCCCTGAAAGATTGTTTGCCAGGCCTTTGGCTGAATGTGAATGCAAGAAATTCACCTTCGTTTAATACAAAAGGGTTTTGCCAGGGCAAAAGAGTCTGCTTAGTGCTTTTTGTGGGAGCTGAGGTCAGAACACCATCATAAATATGAACCACTTGCTAAGCATCCAAAGTACAATGAATAAACTCAAGGGGAATATGATTTTTAATGGGAATTATGTTTTTGAGAATTATTTTAAAATTCTGAACTCATAATAATAATTTAAAAAAAAACCTCATACGTTGTTAACCATGCCGCATGGTATAAATTCTTCCTCTGCATTTCTCTCTCTTTCTTTTTCCAAAAAATTTTATTAACTTTTTCAAGTCGTAAAATACAAAAGAAAATGAAAACAGTGGGAAAATGGGAGAGAAAAAAGTAAAGGAAAAAAGAGAGAAAAGAGAAAGAAAAGCATTGACTTTCAACTCTTTTTACTGCAGTAGAGTAAGGTACAACATTATGGCCTCAACTTTTTAACTTTTACAAACTATTATTTATTAGCCATTTCTAGAAGAACAAACCTATCTAATCAGCAAAACCCAAAATCAATGTTTCTTTTTTTTTCCACTTCAAGCAAAAAACATCCACTGCAACCATCATAAATATGAGTTGTTTGTCAACCACCTGAATTTTGATCACGTAATCATGGGGATGCTGCAATGTAGGTGTGAAAAATGGTAGTAAGTCTAGTTTCAGTGTCACTGTAATTTTGAATGGACACTAAACGAATGGGTGTAAGTCAAGGACTACCTGTAATGTAAGAATTCCCCTGTCTTTCTTTTTCTGTCTTGGGCTTCCCACTTTATCAAATTTATAGGTTGCCATTTCTACCTCTCCTTTAACCAAATTCACATTGTAAGGTGCTTGGGGCAAGTTCCTATATTTTGGGTTGTCACAGTCTAAAGTCAGTGATGGGATTCAATTTTTTTTACTACTGGTTATGTGGGCATGGCTTAGTGGGCATGGCAGGGGAAGGATACTGCAAAATCCCCATTCCCTCCCCACCCAACTAACCTGCTTTCCAGCTCTGTTCTCCTGGGCAGGGCAACCAAAGAAGACCCAGCCGATCACTTGGGACTCAATGGGAGGCAGAGAATAGATGGAGGCGGGGCCAGTTAGAGGTGGTATTTATCGGTTTTCTGAACTACTCAAAATTTCCACTACTGGTTCTCCAGAACTGGTCAGAATCTGCTGAATACCACTGTCTGAAGTGGAAAAATACTGTATATGGATAGTGTGAGAAAGAGGAGGTGAGAAAATAAAACTCTCAGCAGCAAAAAATATTTCATTTTATTATCATCTCTGTAAAAAACAAACCTTCGGGCTCACACTTTTGAAAAAGTGCCTTCTGAGGCGAAGAGCATCGTCTGATTTAGCAAAAAGGGGTTGAGTAGCTCTACAAATGGCCCATGTCATCCAAAATTGTATTGCTTAATGCTGTCAATTATTAAATAAATGCTACTCAACGCCCTTTGGTAGGAGACGGATTGTATCCCGAAGGGCAAGCAGGCCAAGTAAAAAAGATTTATTTCGCTCACCTGCAAGCCTCAATCTCCTAAGAGATGGCTGAATTCTTATTTTATCCACTTTAGTGTGACGAATTGAAATCCATATATCCAGTTCTGTCAACCTGATAGAAATAAGGATGGTTCTGTGCTAGAATTAGTCTTAACTGTGCAGGAGACAGGCTGCTTTTTGATGCTAATTCAGAATACCATAAGACTTCTGATTAAATAAATGGGCTTTCCTTGGTTGCTAACCTAAAACCACTCCAGTGGGCAGGTTAGAATAGGAAGTCATTAGCCATGGGCCCCCATAAAGGTAGAGTAATTCTATTTTCTTGCCTGAGCATCAGACAAACTAGAAAATTGGATTTGGGATGATTCATCCTTATCGGAAAACTACAGAGCATTTGGAGTGGCACGAAACTAGTGTCTCATCCTGCAGGTATTCTATACAGATATATTTAAAAGATATAGACAGTCATGAAATTTCTTTCAAAAGAGAGTATGGCTTCAGTTTCTTTGTTGTTGTTGTTACTGATGATAAAGTTACTCCAACTAAATCAAATTTTGATATGGGAAAAGGCACAAGGCATCTGGATGGTTTAAGTCATCTAAACTCTAGCCAGGAGATCCAGCTATGTTGAACCAAACAAATCAGAAGCTTTGCTTAAAAAAAAGTTAGAAACCTAAACTCAGTATTTGAAGGATATGCTACTCTTGGCAAGCTTTAACTCTTAAGTAAAAACCTACTGGGCTACCTTACTGTTTATCATATCCCCAAAATTGGACTGATTGATTGAGTTGAATGTTTTGTGAAAATGCAGCCTCTGTGATTAGGGAAATGTCTACCAAATTGATTAAATAAGCTTTATTGAACACAGAATAGCAGAATTGGAAGGGACCTTGGAGCTCTTCTAGTCCAACCCCCCCCCACCCGCTTGGGCAGGAGGAGATCCTGTTACATGGAGGAATGGGACAATGTGCTATGGCCAACTCACATAGCCAACTCGCCATGGCCAGCTTGCTGTGGTCAACTTGCTATAGCCAACTCGCCAAGGGCAACCAACTGCAGAGAAATTAGGTGTGGCCAATTCGCTGTGGGACAACTCACTGCAGGAGAATTCAATGAATTCAATTAATTTCAATGGAACCGTGGCCAATAATCATGCCATAAAAGTCAATCCAGAAATACAATAGTTGCAATAACTTCAATGAATACATGGTCACCAATAATAAAGATAACTGAATGAAATGATTAATATAGCATTGAATTGTCGTGCAGCAAGTTGGCCATGCCAAGTTGTCCTACACCCACAATAGTTGCAATAACTTCAGTGAACACATGGTCACCAATAATAAAAGTAACTGAATGAAAATGAAATGATTAATATAGCATTGAATTGTCATACAGCAAGTTGGCTGTGCCAAGTTGTCCTACACCCACTGCAGGGGTATCATCCATGATGTCTCCAAGAACCAAACTTGACTCAAAGGAGATACATTTTTAAGTTTGTAAAACTTCAGAATATCTGAATTAAAACAATTAGAATTATTAGTTTATAATTACCAGTAGTTCACTGTATGTTTTAGATTATTTTATATAGCATATTAAAATGGGTTGATATTCTGAACCATGGATAGTTCCATATTTAAGCAGAGAAAGCCTGAAAGATTGGCTTTAGAGTAATTCCAACAGGTTGTGTTCGTCCAGAATTGTACCATATTACAGAAGGCCGCATTCATTCCTACATATTAAATATTCATTTATAATGCAAATATGTAATATTGAATTACTTCGTATACCTCATGACAGATAGGACAATTTGCATCTTCTCTATTTTTCATGGCTCTTAGTCCTGAGGATTTAAGAGATTAGACAATCGTAGATTTTTTTTTTCAGTGTAACCATTGGTATTGATAGCCCTCTACCAAAAAAGAAAATAAATTCTGAAATGTTCCCTCTCTTTTTAGGTTAGCCTTTGTGGCTAATCACAACAGTTGTTTCTTTTGATAATTTCACACAGGCCAATATTCTTTATTTGTTCATAACATTTTCATACCATGTAATAATAAAAGATTCTTTGGGGCTCAGAAGTAGAAAAAAGCTATTGGGTAACTGGTCTTTCAAAATATTATTTTTGGAACCTGATGCACTCTAGATATGTTGCATTTGACAATTCCAATTGTCAGACAGGGGAAGTGCATATATGTGTAGCTATATGGGATTTGAGCATACAATTTCACCAATTTAAACTGAAGCCACAAATTGTTGGCAGATATTATTTAAAATGAGTACACAGAACTGAGGTAAAACTTGGTTTAGTTCCATCCAAAGATTTGCATTCCCCCTAGACCCCTAATTTCTGTTCAGTTTGGGAAATGAAGGTCCTACGTTGTGTGAGAAATCATGGCAAATTGAAAAGGCTTCCTGAATTATGATATGATCTCAGAAGCAGAGAATATTATTATTATTATTGTTGTTGTTGTTGTTGTTGTTGTTGTTGTTGTTGTTGACAATGTGACCAGCTACTGGTTCTTTAGCTGGTGTTGGCCTTCATACATATTTAGTTCTTCCCGAGAACCTTGTATATTGTAATATATCAGTGTAATACAGAAAGTCCTCAATTTATAACTGTTCATTTAGTGACCAATCAAAGTTACAACAGCACCCAAAAAAATAACTTATGACCATTTTTCACTTTTACAACCATTATAGCATCCCCATGGTCATACGATCAAAATTCAGACACTTGGCAACTGATTCATATTTATGACAGTTGCAGTTTCCCGGGGCTGTGTGATTCCCTTTTGAGACCTTCTGACAAGCAGTCAATGGGGAAGCCAGATTCACTTAACAACCATGTTACTAACTTAATGTCAACTCATAAAATATTTTTCTGGTCTTTTTAGAGTTGCCAACAGAAAGGGAGAAGGGAACAGTGCAGCAGCTTGCAAAACCGAAACTACATTCCACAAATGTTTTCAAAGATAGTAACTAGGTGACTGAAGTTTCTGCCCCACAAAATTCTAACTGGAGAGCATGATTGATGACTCTTGGCTATGGAAGTGTCTCATTGGAGAATATGAATTATGATACACCCAGGGGGGTGGGGGGAAAACCAGGGTCAAGGGAGACAATGAATTATGTATCTCAGAGTCGGCTACACCCAGGCAGTGCCGAACATGTTAACTCCCAATAAATCCTTTTTAAGTTTTGGAAGTTTGGCTTGAGACTCATTATTTAAATGGGGTTAATTGCCAGAATCCTGACACTTAACAGCTGCCATGATTCACTTAACGACTGGGGCTAGAAAGATAGCTGTATACGGCTAGACAAGACTGTTAAGGTCTTGGGATTTAAGAGCTGATCAGCAGTGAATTGCTGTCAGGTGTGGTTGATGCAATAAGAGTGATTCATCATTGCAAGGGTATTTCCCTTTAAGACTGGGGTTTAAAGATCCTTTTAAGAGGTGTTTATATATATTGCAACCATTAGAGAGTGTGGTTCTCTCTCCTTGTGTCCAGTATTCATTGCAAAGTTCTCCACACTAAGAAGTTTTGCTTGCTTGTAAGTTATTTTGCCTACCACATATATTTCTGTATATGACTGTTGTGTATAAACCACTGTTCAATGTCTAAGTCTCTGTGTGCTGTGTTTTGCTCCTGGGTTGTCATAATAGCAGTCATGCTGCAAAAGCTCTGACAAAAACTCCCTGCTATAAACTTTTTTTTTTTTTGGCAGAATCTCATTTGTCAGCAATGATGAAGCAGCTTTTCAACGCTTCTCCAGTTTCTCAGCTGGAGATTTTATCCAGGCGTGCTTTATGAGATTATATATCTAAGTATTTTCCTTCCATCTTCTCCTTAACAATCCTTGTTGTATGCCTATCCAATCAGTCTTTGCAGCTCCCAATAACAATGAAGCCATCCAGTCCCTGCAGAGAGCGATTCACTCATTCAACTGGTTGGGCTCTCTAATCATATTTTAATTAGCTTTGCCCATAATGCCCCTGATCAATGTGAAATCACACAAGGCTCAGCCATCTGGATTCATCAGCTGGAAGAGCCACTGCGATGAAGTGAAATATTTTGCAGAATGAAGTGCTGTACAGGTAGTCCTGACTTAGGACCACTTCTGAGCCCAACATTTATATTGCTAAGCAAGACAGTTGTTAAATGAGTTTTTCCCCATTGAACAATCTCACTTGCCAGAGTTGTTAAGTGAGTTATTAAATGAATTAAGTGTATAAACAGTGGTGTAGAATCAAAATGGGAATACTTTTTGTATTCATGTGAAGATTTTGTATTCATGTGAAGTCTTAGTATCTCTTCATAAAGCCTTGGTAAGGCCACACCGGAAATATTGCATCCAGTTTTGGTTCCCACATTATAAAAAAGAAGTTGAGACTTTTGAGATGTTGGAAAAGCACAAAGAAGAACAACTAAAATGAGTAAAGGCCTGGTGACTGAAACATATGAAGAGTGAGTTTTAGGTATTTATTGTCTACTCAGTTGGTAGATGAAAGAGCCGTGGTGGCGCAGTGGTTAGAATGCAGCATTACAGACAAACTCTGCCCACAGTCAGGAGTTCGGTCCTGACCGGCTCAAGGTTGACTCAGCCTTCCGAGGTCGGAAAAATGTGGAGCCCCCAGATTGTTGGGGGGCAATAGGCTGACTCTGTAAACTGCTTAGAAAGGGCTGTAGAGAACTGTGAAGTAGAATAGAAGTCTATTGGGAAGGAAGGAAGGAAGGAAGGAAGGAAGGAAGGAAGGAAGAAAGAAAGGAAGGAAGGAAGGAGCTGTGGTGGCACAGTGATTAGAATGCAGTATTGCAGGCTAATTCACTGCACACTGCTAGCAGTTCGAGCCTGACACTCTCATGGTTGACTCAACCCTTCCATCCTTCCAAGGTGGGTAAAATGAGGGCCCAGATTGTTGGCGGCAAATATGCTGACTCTGTAAACCACTTGGAGAGGAATTGAAAGCACTGCAAAGCGGTATACAAGTCTAAGTGCTGTTGCTATTTGAGTGAATAGCAGAGTAAAGGGGAGGGGAACAGCACCCCCTCAATTCCCCTCCTAAGAAGACTATCTAAAAACAGTTTCTTCCTTCCAAGCCTAGTTCGACCTTAGATTCAAATATTCCATTTGACCTTCAAATATTATTTTGCTGTAGCAGGGCAGACAGCCATCTAACCACACTTGCTGTGCTGACACCCATTTTGCCACAATTTACTTCATTAGCCTGACGAGACGGTAGTTTTATTTGACTGCTCCTAATGAGGCATAAGAGTGCTGTGGGCCTCAAATGATGATGAATGTCATGTAACTGTTCGTAACAATTTGTTCCAGATGAAAAGGCATGGAAGATTTATACTATGACAACAAAAACAAAGCATTTTCTATCTGGGACCCTCTAGCACATGTGTGTGAGCGCGCTTTTTCAGATGCATAAACAAACACGCCATGAGATCTGGCAACCACCTCCTCATGTACCTGATTTCCTTAATTTCTTTGGACTGGAAGAACTGATCAGAAAAACCCATCTCCATTCTAGTGTCTATTGCCCACTAACTTACCTATTTATTTGTTAATGTTTGTGTATTTATGGTTTTATGGTTTTAAGCTTTTATAATATTGTTGGTCAGATTGTAAGCCACTCACATGACAGTGAGATGGGGAAGGGAGGGAGGAGAAAGAAGAGGAGGGAAGGGGAGGGAAAGGAAGAGAAGAGGGAAAGAAAGAGAGAGAGAAAAAGGAGGGAGGAGAAGGAAGAGGAGGGAAGGGGAAGGAAAGGGAAAGAAAGAGAGAGAGAGGAGGGAGGGAGGGAGGAGAAAGAAGAGGAGGGAAGGGGAGAGAAAGGGAGAGGAGAGGGAAGGAAGGAAAGAAAGAAAGAAATGAAGGAAGAAAGGAAAGAAAAAAGGAAAGAAAGAAAGAAAGAAAGAAAGAAAAAAAGAAAAAAGAAAGAAAAAAGGAAAGAAAGAAAGAGCTCTTCTTAATATGTAGCTACAATAGTCCTCGGCTTACAGCCAGTCATTTGCTGACCATTCAAAATCACAATGGCACTGATTCATGACTGCTTTTCACACTTACCGACCATTGCAGCATCCCCATGGGCACCTGATCTAAATTGGGGCTCTTGGCAACTGGCTTGCATTTATGACAGTTGTGCTGTCTTGGGGGGGGGGGGTCATGTGATCACCATTTCTGACCTTCAAAGCCAGGATTTACTTGCAACAATGGCAAAAATGGGGACAAAGAAAGCTCCCTTCACAGCTGCTTTGCCTAGCAATGGAAATTTGGGGCGCCGTTGTGGTTCAATCAATCAGCATAGAGCTGGAGGGGGGGGGAACTTGGGAGGCCTTCTAGTCCAGCCCTCTGCTCAAGCAGTTGTAAATCAAGGACTTGCATCTTACGTTCCACTCCAGATGTTCCTTCTCCGATGGTTGCCCAGCGCTGTCTTGGTTGGGTTTAACCATGCCATCCTTGGTATCTTTTCTTCCAACAGAGCCATGTTCGACTATGACAAAAGCAAGGACAGTGGCCTTCCCAGCCAAGGACTCAGCTTCAAGTATGGAGATATTCTCCACGTTATCAATGCTTCCGATGATGAGTGGTGGCAAGCAAGGAGGGTCATGCTGGAAGGTGACAGTGAAGAGATGGGAGTTATACCTAGCAAAAGAAGGTACGCTGTGTCCTCTTCTCCCTCTTTCTTTCTTTCTTTCTTTCTTTTTTTCTTTCTTTCCTTCTTTCCTTCTTTCTTTCTTTTTTGCAAACCTTATTTCAAGCCCTTATTTCAAACCTTATTTCAAGCTCTGTTGCAAGGTCACACTTTAAGATATACAAAAAATATATAAAAGGAAAAACACAGAGGGAGAGACACAAAGCAGTTTCATTTTTAATAATGGCTACGTTCTGACCTAGGCTTCCCAAAAGCACGAAGTTGACTCCTCGTCCCGATAAAATCCCTTTTACTTAGGTTAAAGTGAATTCCTCTCCAGCAAAGTCCCAGCAAACAGTCTTTCAAGAGATTTCACAACTACAGACCTATATTATCAGGCTTGGAGTTGCCAGGCCAATATCTTCCAAACGCCATGCTGTAGCAGCAATTATTTGGCAAGAAGTTAAGAACTCTAATGAATTGAACTAATTGTCTCCTGCCAACACCATTCCCCTTTTGCTCCTCTTTATTCCCGATGGGAGGGGCCATTCACCATCCATCTGTGTCTTTATTCTTGAGTCAACCCTTGTTTCTTAACTGTTCCTGTTGTGGTCCGCCGGTGGCCTGCGAAGACAGTGGAGAGAAACATGAGCCAGTCCTGGAGTCTGGGGAGGACTCGGATGAGGGATCTGCATCGGACACAGAGATGGGGCCAGGGCCATCTGAGAGTTATGTGCTGACTCTAGAGCTTCCAGAATCTGACATCAGTGAGGCAGAGGAACAGGGGAAGCCTGTTTCCAGTGTGCGCTTGCGCAGAGCTACCAGAAGGCAAGAACAGTTAAGACAAAAGAAGCAACTTGGAGTAAGGCTTGGAGATGATTGGGCCTTCCCATAAGACATAAAGAGGAGCAAAGGGACAGGAACCTTTGCAGGAAGCAACTTTGTTCATTCTGGTCGGTTTAAACACTGAAACTCCTTGTTGCCTTTGTGCTCTATATGGCCTTGTACAGCTAATTGGTAATTTAGTCATTGGCAGCATTTCAAGGGAGGTAAAGGTAGGTGCTTATCAATCTTATCCCAAAAGACTGTGGCAGATTTCTGTTGGACTATTCATAAACTCTTTGGGACTCATTACGGGCTGTGAACACATATAATGCACAGCCATTGAAATAAAAATAAAGTGTGTGATTGTTACTGTCTCAGGAAGCCTTGGTCAAAACAGTTCCCTTCTCCTGGCAGTTCTGTGCATGTGCACACTGGGAATAGGCTCCAACTGTTCTTCTGCCCCACTGATCTCCAACCGAAAGCAGCTGATAACTATCAGATGGCCCTGGCCCCATGTCTGCCTCTGATGCAGAATCCTTGTCAGAGCCTTCCCTAGACTCCAGGATTGGCCCATGTTCCTCCCCAATCTCCTCACTGCCTGAGTCTGCTGCCAACTCCACTGGCCACTGGCAGGCCATAACAGGCCATACTGTCCATAACCTGATATTGACAATGAGGCAGGATGAATTTGTGAACAATATATTAACTTTAAGCTTAGGGATATGACTTAATGATGCTGGAATTGCCAGCTAAAAGTGGTCTGCACTCTGGCGGTTCAAGCCCAGCACTGTGAAACAGAGTGAGCTCCCATCGCTCCTGCTACCCAGCAATTTGAAAGCATGCAAGCCCGCAAGTAGATAAATAGGTACCACTTCGGTGGGAAAAACCAAGCTGCGTTTGTGTGTGCAGGGTGCGGAAGCCGGTGCTGGACCTGGCCGGGCACAAGGCATTGTGACATAAAGTGAGGCAAAGCACGATTGGCAGAGGAGCCCAGAGCCTGCAATCCGAGCACCGCTAATCAGCTGATGTTAGATAGTTCTCCCCCTGCAGTGCACCAAGGAAAGGCACGCAAGCACCAAACAGAGTGAACTAGCAATTTAGGCTATTGTGTCTAGCGTGTGTACATTTCCCTGACACTGAATGCCACATGCTAAATCAGGGGTGTCAAACTCAATTTCATTGAGGGCCACCGCAGAGATGTGTTTGACCTGCAGGGGGGCATTGCCAACTCTAGGTCACTTGTATTAGGGGCAGCGGTCCGAGTCCTCTGTCAGCAAAAAAAAGTTTTCGCTGGCAAAGGGCTGCCAGAGGCCATTGCAGCTGAAAATGGAGCTCAGGAGGGGTGCCTATGGTCCTCCTGAGCTCCATTTTTGCTGGAAGAGTCACCACCATGGGCGGTCCCTCACTGTTTCCAGGGTGTCCCCACAGGACAGATCTAAGAACCCCGCAGATGGATCCAGCCTGCGGGCCTTGAGTTTGACACCCCTGTGCTAAATAAACACATATATTTATATATTTAGGGAGGGAGGGAGGGAGGGAGGGAAAAAGAAAGGAAGGAATGAAGGGAAGGAGGGATGGGAAATGAAAGGAAGGAAGGAAAGAAAGAAAGAAGGAAGGAAGGAAGGAAAGAAGGCAGGCAGGAAAGGAAGGAAGGAAGGAAAGGAAAGAAAGAAGGAAGGAAAGAAGGCAGGCAGGGAAGGAAGGAAGGAAAGGCAAGCAGGGAAGGAAGGAAGGAAGGAAGGAAGGAAGGAAGGAAGGAAGGAAGGAAGGAAGGAAGGAA
>BLBF01000006.1:7323342-7342618 GCA_015471245.1 Laticauda colubrina | reverse complement strand
GAAGGAAGGAAGGAAGGAAGGAAGGAAGGAAGGAAGGAAGGAAGGAAAGGCAAGCAGGGAAGGAAGGAAACCAGAATGCCCAATACCAGAATGCCTAACGCTGCTACCAGAGGGGTTAGTTTATTCCCAGATATCCCTGGCATAGCAAATGGAACTAAAATCCAGAAAAGCCAATTAATTGATTCAATACCCTATCCTGCCTTCACAATCCAGGAGCAATTGCTAAAACATACATCATGGTTTACGGAGCACAATAATCTAAGCCACAGACAAGTCTCATTATGGTATGGGCCCAATCTGAAGCAGGTTTTCTACTTAAAAGCAGAAATGAATCATAAAACTGAGTCACGTTGCAAAGTTAGAGAGAGAAAGAAAAGGCAACTTAATATTAGTGTGGAATAATCATCAAAAGACTGAATGTAGTTTTGACCTAATTATCTTTCTTCCCCAACATGTCTTTCTCCACTTAGGACTTCCAATTTTCCTTCCCTTTCAATGTCTTTTTCCCTTGGGCCTTTTCCAATATGGAACTTCATCTTCAAGATTTAAAATGTATGCTTCAAAGATCAGTCCCTCTGAATGTGAAAGCTGCATTTCTATGTCTACAAGCTGCTTTCTCGGAGTGGGGAAAAAAGAAGATTTATTCCAAAGTTAGGCTGTAACTATAGTAACATGAGCTTGATGTGCTGCAGCTGGCAATGTTAAAAACGAGCAGTTTTGAAACAGAAGTATATATTTTATTTCTTCTTGAAGATAATGTTCTCCGAGTCATTTTGTTCCACAATAATTAACTCGTGTAATTTTCACACTTCTTCCTGTAGTCAAAAATAACTCCTCCTTATATAACCTTTAGAAACTGTGTTTCTCCTAAAGTATATCTATCTGCTGCTTGGTGAATCTGCTGTGGGATTACTGTTACAGTGGTAGATCTAAAACTTTTGCTTTTTTTAGTCACTTGTGAGATCTCTCCTACCTATTTTGAATCCTAGATATGTCCGAGGCCATGTTATGCTTGCTCGTGCTTTGCTACCATGTCGTGACAGTCTGCCATGAACTGTGATGACCCAGGGTGGGATACAAAACAAACACAATCACAAAAACCTGGTGAAGCCCCTTTTATTCCTTCACTTTGCTTCCAAGCTCCAAATATCCTTGACTAGAGAGAAAAAAACTCCCACACAAGCAGTTACAAGAAGGAAGAAATGCTGTTTAAATTATAAAGAGTAAAAAACAACATAAACCAGGCAAACTAAGGGCTGTAGGACATTCACAGATAACAGAACACACACTGAGAAGGATGCCAAACTCAGAAAGGAACCATAAACTAGAGATATTTCCACACTTTGTTTCCAGCACTCACCAATACACATGTCCGTCCTCTTCTCCAGTTGTCACAGCTGCAGCCCATGAAGAGGATCAAGGCCCTCTCCTCCTGATTAGACCACACCTCTCCCTTATTCTCTTCTCCCTGCAGTGCTCTTGGATGGATAGGGGATGGGCCTGGGTCCTCCTCTAACTGCTGAGCCGGCCTCTGCCCTTCCCCAGCCTCTTCCACAACCTCCAGAACCACACCTCCACTCCCTGTCAGCTGTCCCTTCTCTCTCTCAGGGTCAGTCTCCAACAGGGGCATGACATAACTCTGGGGACAGTGGATGGGAAGAAGGAATACTTGGGGGAAAGTGAAACTAAATACTGTATCTTCCTGAGATGCTGCTTCAAGGTTACCCAGCTGGGAGAAGAAGGCAGCTGCAAACCAACCTACACTTGGAGTGATTGTTCTGAAAATATCTTGCTTGAACCTGATTGGTCATGGGGGTTTGGGGAGGTTAGCAATGGGAGGCAGTTAAGGGAGGAAAAAGTTGAACTTGGGGATTTTAGCACGCGATTCTCAGTCCTAGCTATGCGTTGTTGCAATGCACTTGACTCCTAATAAAACTATACCTTTCTCATGAAATGGACCCAAGGATCATTTCTATTTAGAGCAGGGGTGTCAAATTCATGTCATCATGGTGGTGTCACATGATGTATCAGCACTTTTTCTCCCCCTTTGTTAAATGGATGCGGCCAACGCATGACGCATCCGGTCCGTGGGCTGAGGGTTTTACAGCCATGATTTAGAGGTTTAAGTGATGGCCGGTCTGGCAAAGTATATGTGATTCCCAGCCATTCATTACGTGCGACCACTGGTTGCCTAATTCTTTTCTTTTGATCTTTTATTTTCATATATCTATCTTTATATTTTGTAAATTTATTTCCAAAGTTAAAATGCAAAAATCCAGAAAAAAAGGGAAGAAAAGAAGAAAAGAGGAAAATAAAGACAAAGACAAAAAATAAATAAACATTTTAAAATGTATGTAAAACAAAATATCAAATATATATATGTATAAAATGATCCCCTTGGTTGAATACAGGTAGTCCTCGTTTAGTGACCATTTGAAGTTGCAACGGCATTGAAAAAAGGGACTTATGTCCATTTTTCACACTTATGACCACTGTGGCATTCTCGTGGTCATGTGATCAAAATCCCGATGCTTGACAATTGGTTCATACTTACAACAATTGCTGTGTCCTGGGGTCACATGATTACCTTTTGTGACTTTCTGATATGCAAAGTCACTGAGGACACCAGATTCACCCAACAACCAGGTTACTAACTTGCCATCTGCAGTGATTCACTTAACAACTGTGGTAGGAAAGGTCATAAAATGGGGCAAAATTCACTTAAGAAATATTTTACTTAGCAATGGAAATGTTGGCCTCAATTGCAATAGTAAGTCAAGGACTACCTGTATAAACAGCAACCCAAACTTGCAAGAAAGGTGGCAAGAATATGTCTTACTTAACAAATGTCTCACTTAACAACAAAAATTTTGGTCTCAATTGTGGTCGTAAGTTGAGAACCACCTGTAATAGCTATAATGATAATAATGGATTTCATACATATTTCCATTTTGCTTTCTTCCTCTTTTTTTTTTCCCTCTTTCTCTCCAGGGTGGAAAGGAAGGAGAAGGCGCGTTTAAAAACAGTGAAATTTAATTCCAAGCCTGGTGTGATTGATGCCAAAGGGGTATGTAGACACAAATCTGTTTGTTCACTTAGCTGTTCTACTTTCAGGTATTTTTAAAATAGGCCAGGAAAGAAAAATGAGAATTTATCATACACTAAGAAACATGAGAAAGAAAGAAGAGAGAGAGAGAGAAAGAAGAAAGAAAGAAAGAAAGAAAGAAAGAAAGAAAGAAAGAAAGAAAGAAATGTTTTGTTAAGAGTGAAAGCAGGGAAGGGTGTTTGGCTTTTTTTTTAAAGAAGAAAATCATATTGTAAACTAATTAAACATTACTATCCAATCATGGCACTGGTTCTCCCACACACACACACACACATATATATATATATACACACACACAGGCTGAAACAAACATTTTGTTTGTTTCAAGTTTTAATAAATAAGATTCACACTGTTGAGACACAAATGGAAACAGTCAGCTCAGCTGACTAGCAGCCAGAAATCACCCATCCATTCAGCTTTCCAAATTCTGCTCTGAAAAGATGAAATTCCTTGAATTGTTTTGGCTGTTTGTGTGTGTGTGAAAGACACACACACACACACACACACACAAAAAAAACATCTGGACAGAAAATGTGTGCATGGTCAATCTGGTTGCAACATTGTCATCTGGCATCATTAGGGATTATCCACCTAGATCAAAATTGTTTCTTACCAAAAAGACAAATAAAGCACAATTTAAGGATAATTTTAGACACATTAAAGTACTATGAAACACATCCAGGAAAACAAATGTCAGTAATCTTCTTAGACACCAAGAAGGCTTTTGACAATGTAAGTTGGTAATTTATGAAACATCAACTAAACTGTATGGATTTTGGAAAAGAATTCATAAATGTAATTAAGATGATATATCATAAACAAACAACTAAAGTAATTGTAAACAGGAACTACACAGAGAAGTTTAATATAAAGGAAGGAACAAGACAAGGATGTCTGCTATCTCCTTTATTATTTATATTGACTTTGGAAGGGTTGAACAGAAATAACAGACAAAAACCAGAAATTATAGGGATTAGGGGAAGGCTGAAAAAGAAACAGCGAGAAATCTAAACAGTTAGTCCTCGACTTATGATGCTTAACAATGCTTAACAACCATTTGAAGTTGCTCTAGTCAATCCTCCCCCACAGTCACGTGACTGAACTTCTGATGGTTAGCAACCAGGCTGCATTTATGACCATTTGCAGAGGTTGGTGGTGATCTGACTGCATTTTAAGATACTTGTGCCAAAAATCAGCATTTTCGTTCAGTTTTGAGCAAAACCACGTCCGTGTTGAACCATTGGTTCACTGAAAGACTGTAATGACTGCTTTACATCCATCATATTTCCTTAGTGATCACTGCAAAAAAAAAGTTCATAAGATCAGGTTGGTCACGTAACCAATCCATTTTACGACTCTCACAACTTAAGACCTGGGACAAGTGTCTACTTTAGTTGAAGGTATATAAGGCAGAACAAGAAGCCAGAGTTGCTTGTGGAGTGGGAATGTTTATGGAGATTCTCAGTCCTCCAGGTCATGGTTGTCCTAAAGGTGCTTTTTTTTCTTTTCAAAAGACAACTGGACTTTCTGGTTTTTCTTTGAAGATATTTTGCTTCTCATCCAAGAAGCTTCTTCTGTTCTGAAAAGTTCTAATCTCGCCTTAGCCATAAAAGACAGCTGAGTGACTTTGGACCAATCTCCAGTAGACGGTGAGTTTTAGTCCTGCCTTATGCATGAAAGACAGCTGAGTGACTTTGGGTCAGTCATTTCTCTTTCAGCCCAACCCACCTCACAAGGTTGTTGTTGTGAGGTAAATAGGAGGAGGTATTCCACAGTCATTTGCACCACTCTGGTGACCCTGAGGGCACAGAGAAACCTCTAAGTAGCTTCAACAACTGTCTAAAATAATGCAAATGACCAGCTGTCTGCAAGGAGTATAAATCCTTTCCTTCCCCACCATTCAGTCAGAACTGAAGAAGCTTCTTGGGTGAGAAGTAAAATGTCTTCAAGGAAAAATGAACTCCAATTGCCTTTTGAAAAAAACACCTTGTGAACTGTTAGCACCACAGCAGATACAAGAAACCTCAATTTGAGGTTCAATTCTTATAAAATATATTGCATTTTTTGTTGTTGTTTAACTGTCAATTCTGATGTGCATTTAAAAGTAAGACTGATATGCAAACTGGCATCTTGCATTTTGCTAACCTAACCTGGGGAAAGGCTGGAGATGAAAAATAAAATTGCAGAAAAATAAACTGAGCTGAAAAAAATGGGTTTGAGGTTTAAGTAGCCTTTGCTCTTTATTTTGACATATCTCCTTGAAGTTAAAAAGAGCTCTAAGTCACTTTCTGCCTGCCAATTGTTCTCCAGCACTCAAGGGCAGACAGGGTTAGAGGGAGCATATTACTGTTCTAAAAGGATTCAAGAAATACCTCAGAGCATTCTTAAAACCTAACCATAACTCTTGACAATCTCTTTATGACCTCCACAAAAGTTCTATTCACTTTTCAGCCGTCCAAAAAAACAGTATTTATTTTCTGAATGCACATTGCAGAGATCTTGACCAAGTTACCATTCCCAAATCTATATCTTTCTGCTTAAGGTCAGCAACACCTGCTATCAGGTATTTAGAACATAGAATAACAGAGTTGGAAGGAACCTCAGAAGTTTTCTAGTCCAACTCCCGACTCCACCAGGGGATTCTGTATCATTCCGGAAAAACAGTTGACTAGTCCTTTTTTTTGAAAGCCTTCAGTGATGGCCAACACAGTGTTCATTCACCAACGTTGCCCTATACAATTTCAGACAAGTGGTTGTCCAATCTCTTCTTTAAACTCTCCAGTGTTGGAGCACCCACAACTTCTGAAGGCAAGTTATTCCACTGCTTATCATTCTAGCCAAGTGGCTGTCCAATCTTTTCTTCAAAGCCTCCAGTGATGAAGCACCTATGACTTCTGAAGGCTTGCAGTTCCACTGGTTAACCGTCCTCACTGTTAAGAAGTTTCTCCTCCATTCCAGGTTGATTCTCTCCTGAAGGTAGGAGTATCCATGGGAGGAGGTCAAAAAAATCAAGATGGTGGCTACAACCAAATTAAACTAAATCTTTATTATGGTCAAAAACCAGCATAAACCATGAGGTCACAGCTCCACCTGCATGCACTCAAGTCAGAAACACCAAGGCCAGTGGTGGGATTCAAATATTTTTTACTACCAGTTCGGTGGGCATGGCTTGGTGGGTGTGGTGTAGCTTGGTGCATGTGGCTTGGTGGGCGTGGCAGGGGAAGGATACTGCAAAATCCCCATTCCCTCCCCACCCCACTAACCTGCTTTCTAGCTCCGTTCTCCTGTACAGGGCAACCAAAGAAGACCCAGCCAATCAGCTGGGCCTTGGGAGGCAGAGAATAGATGGGGACAGGACCAGTCAGAGGTGATATTTGCCGGTTCTCCGAACTACTCAAAATTTCCGCTACCGGTTCTCCAGAACTGGTCAGAACCTGCTGAATACCACCTCTGACCAAGGCCCTTCCAGCTTGAAAGCCGGAAACATCACCATTGCTCTGGGGACACTCAGTTGAGGGTGACTTTCCTGTCCCCAGCAGGAGCTGGAGTAAAAGACAAGAGCTCAACCATGCCTGACACCAATTCTCGGGTCTCGAATATGGGCTTGCTAACCTCCTGCCCAGCATTCCAACCACTAGAACTACTGTTCTCTGTAGCCCTGCCTATTTTTACATCATCTTTGACCCCTCATCAAACATCCCTAGCTGAAGACATAACGTTGAGAGGGGCAGGTATAGTGCATGAGAAAGGGCAGAACCTTTTTTGATCCTTTGTAGATTTTTTTCCCCCCTCTAAATTTTAGCAGGTGCTAAGCCTTGAGACAAATGACATCTTAAATGCCCTTTTCTGGTTTACAATCAAAGCTGGAGAGAATCATTCTTTTATGCAGCTAACAATACCTCACTGAAGCCAGGGTCTGACGAGAATTTAATTACCCTTTAATTTTGTAAATCGTTCTTTTTGGCATCTGATGCAGAAAGACTATCAATCTTATCCCTTCTGAGTCCTTTATTGGGTGTGATATTTTGCAAAGAGCATTGCGAAGAAGCCAAGCTTCTATTCCCTTTGTTGCTTTTAATCTTGAGTTCGGCCTGTTGGAAAGGTCATCTCTAGACTACAGGCAAAATTTTAATGTATTTTAAATAACTGTTACACGATGGGAAGGAAAGAGACATGCTGTGGCCTCATTTATCCATGGCGGGCTTGAGCGCTTGATGGAAGACCTGGGGCCTTCATGATCCCAGGATGAAGAATCCAGCATAGCTCTGAAGACCATGATTGAAATTACATTGCTGAAGAGCAATTTTCTGTACACAATTTTCTGTGCCTCTTTTATCTTCTTGAGATGTGGTCTTCTCTCTCTTTTTTTTAAAGACTTGGAGAATGAACTTTCATCATTTCGGCCAGTGGTGCTTTGCTACCGGTTCAGACCGGTTCAACTGAACCAGTAGTAAAAAAAAAAAAAAGCCTCCGTGGATCAGCTGAGAGGAGAAAGAAGAGAAATGTGCAGGATCGGCCCTCCCACCTTTCCCTGCACTCTTCTCTTCTTTATCCTCTCAGCTGATTGGCGCTGCAGGCTTCAACTGGTGTGTGGAAAGCTCTGCACACGCGTGCAATCACCAAACTGGTAGTGGAGCAAGTAAGATCCCACTGCTAATTTCTGCTCTTTCTTAGCCAGTCAGAAGCCAGAAAATACAATATTGTAGGCCATTTTGAGCCTATGATCAGGAGAACTTAAGTGTAGATGTAACCAATCATCTGTCAATCTTTTAAACTTGGGGCCCCCAACCTCCCAGTCTGCAGCCCAGTACTGGGGCATGATCCCCACCTTCCCCATCCCCACCACTGCCAGTTTGCTGAGCCAGAAAATTTTGGGACCGCTGTTTTAAATTTCTCTGTTGGCTTCAGACAACCCAGTTCTTAAGAAAGGCTTATAATCAGGGATGAGATTAAAAAATCCCAACAACTGGTTCTCTGTCTTGTTAACAGATAACAGATAATCAGAGCTTATGGAAGGGATCTTGTAGGTCATCTAGTCCAATCCCCCTGCCCAAGTGGGAGACCCTACACCATTTCTGGCAAATGGTAGTCCAACCTCTTCTTGAAAGTGATGGCACTCCCACAACTTCTGAGGGCAACTTCTGTTCCATTGGTTGATTGTTCTCACCGTCAGAAAGTTTCTCCTTATTTCCAGGTTGAATCTCTCCTTGTTCAGTTTCCATCCATTATTCCTTGTCTGACCTACAGGAGCGTTAGAAAATAGCTTGACCCCTTCCTCCTCTCTGTGACAGTCCCTCAAATATTGGAAGACCTCTATCATGTCTCTCCTGGTCCTTCTCTTTCCTAGACTAGCCAAGCCCAGTTCCTGCAACCGTTCCTTGTATGTTTTAGCCTCCAGTCCCCTGCAATACCCAATTCCTGCAATGGTTCTTCATATGTTTCAACCTGCAGTCTCCTAATCCTCTTTGTTGCTCTTCTCTGTACTTTTTCTAGAGTCTCAACATCTTTTTTGTAATGTGGTGAACAGAACTGGATGCAGTACTCTCGGGGTGGCCTTACGAAGGGTTTATAGAGTGGTATTAGTACCTCCTTTGATGTTGATTGTATCCTTCTGTTAATACAATTTAGGATTGCATTGGCTTTTTTCGCTGCTGCTGCACACACTGCTGGCTCCTATTTAGCTGATTGTCCACTAAGAGTCCAAGATCACTCTCACAGTTACTGCTGTTGAGCCTGCTTTCACCCAGTCTATTTGTGTACTATAGTTTGCTGGGTGCTGGGTGGGCATGGCCATGGTGGGCGTGGCTTGGCAGAATTTCTGAAAGGGTTGTTTTTCACCTTCCCCAGAGTCTGGGGGCTTCCCTCGGGCCTCTGGGAGGGCAAAAACAGCCTTCCCTGGTCTCTGGAGGCCCTCTAGAACCCAGAAACAGCCAATTGCCAAACTTTCAGAACTTCCAGGAGGGCTGTTTTTCACCCTCCCAGAGCCCTCGCCTTACCTGCATCCAAAACAGATGTGTGGAGACTACTTGGAGGGGCAGGGCAGGGTGGGCAGAGAAACCAGTCAGTTCAACTATCGATTTGGCAAACCAGATGTAAATGTAACATCCAGTTTGCCCAAACCGGCTGAATCCCATCCCTGCTTATAATACAGAATGATTTCGACAAACCTGAACACCGAATCCCATCTAACAAAATGAAATTCAAAGGAAGAAAACATTTAGGTAAGAAAAATCAAATGCATAATGGCAGAATAGGTGGTACCTGGTTCAACAGTGCTAACTGTGAGAAAGATCTTGGAATCCTAGTGGATAATTACTTAAGTATGAGCCAGCAGTGTGCTGCAGCTCGCAACAAAACTAATGCAGTCCCAGGCTACATAAACAGAGGAATGGAATCAAGATCACGTGAAGTGTTAATACCACTTTATAAGGCCTTGGTAAGGCCACACTTGGAATACTGCATCCAGTTTTGGTCACCACAATCTAAAAAGGATGTTGAGACTCTGGAAAGAGTGCAGAGAAGAGCAACAAAGAGGATTAGGAGACTGCAGGCTGAAACATATGAAGAACCATTGCAGGAATTGGGTATGTCTAGTTTAATGAAAACAAAGACTAGGGGTGACATGATAGTTGTGTTCCAATACCTAAGGGGCTGCCACAAAGAAGAGGGAGTCAAGCTATTCTCCAAAGCACCTGAAGGCAAAACAAGAAGTAATGGATGGAAACTTATCAAGGAGAGAAGCAACCTAGAACTAAGGAGAAAGTTCCTGACAGAACAATTAACCAGTGGAATAACTTGTCTCCAGAAGTTGTGGATGTTCCAACACTGGAGGTTATTTTAAAAAGAGATTGGACACCTATATGTCTGAAATGGTATAAGGGATCCTACTTGGAACAGGAGTTTGGACCAGCGGTGGTATTCAGCCGGTTCGCACCGGATTTAGCAAACTGGTAGCAAGGATTTGGTGTGGGTCGCTGCACTGGTAGCAAGTTCTGGCTGGCCACAACCCCCAACCCAGTCGCCTGGCCGCCGCTGGCTGGGTTGCCCCACTCAACCGATGCTCACTCACCCTGCCCACCTGATGATCGCCCCTTAAGGTATTGCTTTCTTTTTTTTCCCTCTTGACAATCAGCTCTTCATACAATCAGCTGTGCCAGGATTCCCCCTTGCTGGGGCCCAGGAAGGCAAAAAATGGAGGGAGGGGCTCATTGCCCCCCTCGATTTTTTTGCCTTCCTGAGCCCCAAAGGAGCCTTCTGGGAGCAAAAACGCCCCCCTCCAGGCTCTTCTGAGGCCAGGAAGGTCCCAAAACAGAGCATGGAGGGGTGCTGCATGCCCCTTCCACGCTCTGTTCCTTTTCTTCCTGAACTCCAGAGGAGCCTTAGGGGAGCAAAAACTAGCCTAGAGGCTCCTCTGAGGACCAGAAGGCCCCAAAAACCAGGGGCTATGGCTGCAAAAAAGCCATGCCCACCCAGTCACAAGGCCACACCCACTTAACCACACCCACCAAGCCATGCCCACAGAACCAGTAGTAAAGAAGTTTGAATCCCACCACTGGTTTGGGCTAGGCGGCCTCTAATATCCCTTCCCTCTCTGTTATTCTGTTATTCTTTGAAGCTGTTGAAGTAACAATTCTATGATCATCTATTTTAAAAAGCTGTTCCGAATCCCTTGTTCTGGCTGTTTTCCAAGCTTATTCCATTCTGCATGATTGCTCAATACATTAGTTGGACTCCCCCACAATCTTTAGCTAGCCGATGACAGAGCCATGGAGGTGCTTCTGAAGGATAATTCTTAAAATTATCAACTGGTGTGTTATGGATATCCAAGTAAACATTCTAGCCTAAGAAACTGGATCTATTCTTGCCTGTTGATAGGTAGGCCAACACTGGATTATGCAATGCACTCTATATCTTTGAAAACTATTTGGAACTACATCTGGTACAGGATGCAGGGCCTGGAGGTGGAGTCAAGAGAGGAATTAGTCTAGAATCGTTACGTTCCCATAAACTGTTCAAGTCCAACCTCTCTTGAAATCCCTTAATTCTCATCTAGCACTAGCTTAGGGCTGACCCTTAGTTGACCGGAGTCTTGTCTGTAGGCATGAGCAATAAATCATCTTAACTAGAACTTGATGAGTGGCCTTGATTCTTTGGGTCTGTCAACTGGGTAAAATCATTGGTTCCTGGAGCCATGCTTTTAGGACATGTTACAATTAATTCCCTATGTCAGCTGTTGTAATTTGAAGAAGAAATAACCCTGAGGAACAGGAGACAAAGTCACAAGCAAGATAACAGTCCAGATTAAAAAAGAGATATTGGGTCAGATAAGACCCTCCCTAGTTTTCACGAAGAGAAATGAAGGTGGGGAGGAAGTGCATTTAAACTTGTAAGATTCTGCTACTATAGCCTTATAATAAAAGTAAAATTAACTTGTATGACTTTGCTTTCTTAGCCTAGTCTGCTCTGGAGGGTTGATAGATGTCTTCATCCTTATATCTTAAAAGGCTTCCTTTATTTTATTTCATTTATTGATTTTAACCTTTTTTATTTTACAAATAGCTCAAGGTGGTGAACAGATTCAACACATCTTCCTCCTCCTATTTTCCCCACAACAACCCTGTGAGGTGGCTAAGGTTGAGAGAGAGTGATTGGGAAAAACTCACCCACTTGTCTTTCATGGCTAATGCAGGACTAGAACTCAGTTCAGAACAAAGAAGGCTTCTTGGATGAGAAGTGAAATGCACTAAAAAAATAGCATTCTACAATTCCTCGTATTTATGGCTGTCACAGCATCCCCACAATCATAGGCGCTTGGCAACCAGTGTGTGTTTACATTGGTTGCAGCATCGTCACATATTCACCATTTGTAACTTTCCCAACCTCCTTCTGACAAGCAAAATCAGCAGGGGAAGCCAGATTTGTTTAATGACCACACTTAACTGCAGTGATTCGCTTAACACCATGGCAAAAAAATGTCAATTTTATGAGGCATGAGTCAGACGGGATTTGGACTCACAGTTTCCTGTTTTCTAACAATCGTTTTAACATGCTAGACCAAACAGGCTCCTTCCTCCTTCCTTTCACCAAAACAACACACTTGAGATGTACAAGAAATATTAAAGTAGTAGATATCATGCTTCGCCTGCACCATTAATCCCTGATGACTTTAATGAAGATAATAATATCAATCCACTTAGCTCTTTTGGCCTCTAGAATTTTTCTTAAAGAAGGACGGAAGAAAAATATCAATGAGCCAGCGGTATTAATAGCAGGTATAATTTCATCAAGCAGGAATGAAACCCTGAAATTATCACTTTCAACCTAACTATTAAAGCCTTTTAACTTGTCGCATTTAATTGTATCACACCAGTCTAATCATTTCATTTTCAACTTCCTTATTTATGCCTGTTTTTAATAGCCAAACTATTGGGTTTCTGGGACAATATGGCTCTTAGTTATTGGTAGGAGAAAATGGACATTTAAAGGGGTGGGAAAAATATCCATTTTGTTTGAGTTTGATCCTATTGGACAACAAAGTCTGGCTAAGCTAATCATGCAGTCGTTAAACAAATCCGGTTTTCCTCTTTGCTTTTGCTTGTCAGAAACCAGAGAGAAGGTTGTAAATTATGATCATGTGATGACTGGGGACATCATTAATATAATATAATCATAATATGCTGGTTACCAAGCACCCAACCCTGATCATATAATTGTGAGGATGCTGCAACTATCATATGTACAAGGACAGACCATCAGTTGGTTTTTTCAGTGCTGTTGTTCTGACCCATTCCCTTTTCCGACAAATCAAATACACTTCAAAAAGAACAGAAACCTTGTAATGCTTTTACAAAATAATTAACTGTGATAAGCACAAGCCTTGCCAAACTGAGCAAGACTTGCCAAAAAGATAACAGACAAAAAATAATTTGCAAAATAAGAAGCTTCAAATACAAACTCTGGATACTGGATACTGGAATGTCCATGAGGTTGGAGTTTCAAAACGACTTTGCCTTCTGCAAAGAATGTTCGTTTCGCAGCTGACTTTCATCTTCTTGAGGGAAGTGCCATTACCTTGCAGACTTACTCCTGAGTCGTCCATGCTGTTATAACTGTACTTTCCTCTGAGCAATCCTGCGCACATGCACGCTTGGCACAGGGTCCTCAGGAACCTTCTCATCCCTGTTGCTAGCCCCCACAATCTCTGAAGGCAGCAGTCCACTCCCTAATGGTCCTGGCCCCTCATCTGAGTCCTCGCTCTCCTCAGCCGTCTGCACCTGCTGTCGGCTAACCACAACAGCTCTTGAAACTTTGAACAGTTGCTAAAACAATTTAATTCAGTTTGTTACGTTCATAGACCAGAGACACCCCCCCAAAAAAAACCCATTCAGTAAATATGCAATTAAAAATTCTGGTATAAAATAATAAATAACAACTAAAATCTATGATAAAATCCAGTCTGTCAATTATACATGGTCTAACTATACTAAAATTACAACCAGGGTGGACTTCAAAAAGTTTAGCGAAGGGTTCTCTGCCCGGTTGTTGGATGGGTATGGCCACGGTGGCTGTGGCCTAGTCTGCCTCCTGCACCATGGCAGGGGGGGACATTTTTGCCCTCCCTGGGCTCTGGAGGCTTTTCTCAAGCCTCTAGGAGGGCAAAAACAGCTTCTTTGGGCTCCAGAGGCTTTCTGAAAGCCAGAAATGGGCCCATTTTCAGCCTTCACGAACTTTCGGGAGACCTGTTTATTGCCCTCCCTGAGCCTCCATGAGCATCCTGCATTTATTTGCATCCAAAACGGGCCATGTGGGGACTCCTGGGAGGGGAGGGGCAGGGTGGGCAGAGCCAGCCAAGAGTGGGATTTGGGGAGTTCTCTGAACAGCACAGAGTCTTAGCTGGGGGCTCTTCTGAACCCCTGCAAACCCCCAGCAGCCCACCTCTGATTACAACCTATAAACTGTGTGGCCCGTTGTCAATTTAATACTAAAGGGGAAAAGAATAAGTAATACAAAGGGTTTGCAAGATTTGTTATATAACATAAATATGGTGGATTACACTGTGGGAGCAAAAATGCTTTCCGCTGGTTTGCTGACTCCAACTGGCTAAAATATCTGACAGGAATAACAACATATCTAATGGCGTCTAGAGCCAGAAACAGCAGAGCTTTCCCTAACTCCATTTGCCTTTCAATGTCTGCTAAACCAGTGCTTGTAAATTGAGGATTATTGTTAATGGTGATGATTTATACCTTCCCAGTCTCACCTGAAATTCCCCCGTTGTTCCCCCCCGCAGCCCAGAACTAACATTTAGCTACGTTCTGAGATTAACTAAGATTAGCAATCCTGGATTAGAATTTACTCTGAAGGGGCCTACCCAGAATCCCTACTTGTGCCCCGTTTCAAGCCATCCACCAATCCTGTTCTGAATTAGTTGCTCAAGTATTACTCGTGTGGGTTGGCATAAGGCAGATTCCCTCATTTTTCTAAATTTAGTAAATTCTTGAAGCACTTAATCAGCAGTACGGCATAATAGAGATGTCAAGTATTAGAATGAGTAGGATGCCAAATAGGAAACTTTTACAAAGAGTGCAGAAGTTGGGATCAAATTCAGGAGAGCAGGAGTGTCAAACTCAAGGCCTGGGGGCTGAATCAGCCCATGGGGTACTTAGATCTGGTCTGTGGGGATGCCCTGCCCAGCGAAGGATTGGCCTATGGTGCTTCTGCCAATGAAGTGGGCTCCCGAGCTCCGTTTTCAGCTGCCACAGCCTCCTGCAACCCTCTGTCAGTGAAAATGGAGATTGGGAGGGCTGCAGGAGGCCATGGAAGCCAAAAACGGAGCTCGGGAGCCTGTTTTGCTGGCAGAGTACTCAGGCCATCACAGGTGCCCCCAGTACGAGTGATTTAACTGGCCATGCCCACCCCAGCCCCCAGAAGTCAAACAGAACCCTGATGCAGTCCTCAATGAAATCGAGTTTGAAAACCCTGCAATAGAGTGATTTTTTTTTCAAGCACGATCCGGGGTAGGTGATTTTTACAAAGGTGTCAGGGGCACAAAGACTAAATTTGCTAAAGACTAAATTTTAGGATTCCTCCCCTCCCCTGCTCCAAGAACGTCTCCTCATTGCCATCGTTTCCATCTAGATTTCGGAATATTTCTCTTAACTCATAGACATAGGCATAAACAACATGCACATGCCATTCAAAAGAGACCATCAAAAAGCCAAAAAGGGAACAGAAAGACCAAAACACTACCTCACCAGCAATCAACACCTAGATGAGCAGAGATTAACACCAAGATTAACATTAGATTTAAAAAAATAAGAATCAAACAATACCCCAGTCAAGGAACTGTCCAAAAGTCAATGGCCAAACAGCACAATTAAGAAACTTCCAAACTCTCACCAACACTGACAAGGGCAAAACACACTCCCTACTAGCACTGATTATGTTACCTAGTTGGGTAATGAAATGTCTGCCAAAGCGCAACCGAGCTCAGAGACCACCACAGTTCTCAAACTCATTTTGGTGGAGTGAACAGCTCTCACAATTATGACCATTGCAGGGCCCCTACAGGGATCATACTTTGGATACCTGGCAACCAACATTTATATATGATGGTTGCAGCATCCCGGAATCCTAGGATTGTCATTTTGCAAACCTTCCTAGAGAGCGTCGTGGCCTTTTGGCCACCGGCTCCTCCAGCAACTGAATCAGAGGAGGAGGAGAAGGCGCGGGAGTCAGAGTCAACATCAAGGCAACCCGAGAATTCTGAGAGGGAAGAGGAAATGGAGCTGTCAGAGAGAGGGGGGGAGGGAGAGGGAGGGAGAGGGAGAAAGAGAGAGAGAAAGAGTGCCTGGGCCATCCGTCAGCCCTCAGCTGGACAGTCAACAACTCCCAGGTCTGGAGGTGGCTGATGAGGAACAGGAGGAACAGCTGAGTTCAGTGCCTGATGCCTGGATGTGCAGAAGGCAGAGGAGAGGAGACCAGTGGAAATCTATGGGCTGGTCCTTGGGATGGAAAAGCCACTGCTAGTAGGGAAACTCCACCCTAGCTCTGGGCATAAAAGGCAGGGGGCAGAGATGAATAGATGTGGCAGACAATTCTTCATCTCCCTGCTGGACAGACTTCTTAGCCTGTGGTGAGAGATAAACTTTTTGCCCAGGCTGCTGGTGCTCCTAATAAAGGAATCATTGATTTAAATACAGAGGGTTTGTCGTATTTTGGGAGCTGGGTCAAAGCAGAAAACTTCTCACAAATGGGAGGAGCCAGATTGGGCTGAACGATCACATTATTTTACCAGGAAAGATTTGCTTAACAATCATGGCAGAAAGATCATAAAACAGGGCATGGCTTCACCAAATAATTGCTTTGCTTAGCAACGGCAATTTTCGGCTGTGGTTGTAAGTCAAGGACTACTTGTATTCATTGTCTAGCTAGGCAACTAAAGTCCTCAATACATACTAAGTACATACAGTATATTAACCATTGGACCATGGAAACAAGTGCTTCTGGTTTCTTGGATTTGTCCTAGACCCATAATGACGAACCTATGGCACGCATGCCAAAAGTGGCATGCAAAACCATCTCTCTGGGCCCGCCAGCCATCGCCCACTGCTCTTCTGGGTTCTGGCGCATATCTGCCAGCTGGTCTTTGCGTGTACAGAAGTGCCGGTCACCTGGTCTTCCGGTTTCTAATGTGTATATGCATGCGAAAACCAGCTGGCTGGCACACATGCATGCGCAAAGACCAACTGACCAGCACACATGTGTGTTAGAAACCGGCCAGCCAGTTGGTCTTTGTGCACACATGCACATTAGAAGCCAAAAGACCAGGTGGCTGGTGCGCATGTGCGTGTTGGGAGCTGCTCTTCTGGTTTTTGGTACGCGCATGTGTTTCGGCACTCGGTTCCTTTTCAGTGTGCGCGCACTCCCATTTCAGTGCCAAAAAGGTTAACCACCACTGTCCTAGACCCAGGGGTGGGATTCTCCTGGTTCGCACTGGTTTGGGTGAACCCTTTGTTCTGACAATCAGCTGGCTCCAGTTCATTCCGACAAGCATGTGGGCTCACCTGCCCACCCCTGCTCTTCCTGTGTGCTTTATGTCTTTTTGTTAGAGCATAGCTGATTTGTGCAGCAGACCACTCTGCCGTGCCTCAGTTGTTTTCTTCAGCTGCAGTTGAAGTTAAGTATTAGCTTTTTTAAATGTGGAGCACGCATGGCACAGTGTGTGTGCACACGCAAAGTGAACTGGTTGTTACACCAGTTGAACGGCACCCCTGCCTAGACCCCGTTGTCTGCCTCTTTGATGTGCCTCAATTAGCAGACCTTGAAAGCAGTGTTCTTCCAGAGTTCACTTCGTATTAGCCTTCAATGATGCCAGGAGAGGCAAAGTGGAAGAGAGTGATGAAGAGCAGCTAAAGGCACATGTCACCTACGATTTTATTGTCCATCCATGTGCTGAAGTAATTGGCGTTCCTGTTACAGAGTCTCATGGAGCCATGTGCGGTTCTCTGCTCCTTGGCACAAAGGTATCAGCATCTTTCTATATTTTTTTCTTCCTCTACCCTTTCCAACCCTTTCCTGACTCAGTGAGTGCAATATCACAAAATGCTGGTCAGCCAGCTTTTGCAGAAGCTGACTCACCTAGCTAAGTGGAAGATTCATAATATTACTAAATATTACTAAATTTGCAGATGATACAACAGTGGTGGGACTCATCTCCGGGGAGATGAGTCTGCCTACTGAGATGAGGTGGACCGGTTGTTTTCGTGGTGTGGAGACAATACTTTGGTCCTCGACACCATAAGACCAAGGAGCATATAGGAAAAGATCAGACATCCGGCCCTTGCTTATCAGTGGAGACCGAGTGGAGCAAGTGGCCAGTTTTAAGTTTCTAGGTGTTACCATAAAAGAGGACCTGACCTGGGGCTCACATTGCAGCTCCGGTCAAAAGGGCCCAGCAGAGATGATACTACCTGAGACTTCTCAGGAAACAACAACTGAATGAGAAACTGCTGGTAACCTTCTACCACTGCACCATAGGGAGTATCTTAACTTCCTACACCTCTGTATGGTTTGCCAATTGCATAGTGGCAGATAGCACTCTAGAGGGTTAACATCATTGCTCAGAGGATCTTTAGTTGCCCACTCCCCTCTTTGGAAGAGCTTTAAGAAAGTTCAAAACATTATCCTGCTGCCTTAAGGAAGTTCAAAGCATTCTCAAAGATCCATCTCATCCTGGGCACCCTTTTTTTGATCTATTACCATCTGGTAGACGGTACAGGATAATAAAAACAGGGACAAATAGGTTGAAGAACAGCTTCTATCCCAGGGCAGTAACTCTATTGAATTCTACTGTAGATGTAATTTCGTTAATTTCGTTGTACGATGTGCAATGACAATAAAGTAAAGTAAACTAATCGAGGAAAAGAGATTTAAGCGCCAATACTGCTATCCCCTAGAATCATTTAAAGATGGCGATGGATTGATATGAAGTTCTTCTTGAGAATATTTGTAGTTGAGGCCCGAACTGTGAGGTCCTTGATGCTCTCTGAGCTTGGTTGTTTTCTTGCAGACGTTTCATTATCCACTTAAGTAACGTCATCACTGCTAGGTTGGGTGATGAAACGTCTGCAAGAAAACAACCAAGCTCACAGACCTTGAGGTACACCTCAGAGGTTTTTCCCATGGTCCAAATGTAGTCAGAGGTTGACCATCATATTCTCTGCCAGATTCAATTTTTGCATTGTGATAAGAGCAATTTTATGGAGAACATATTACATGTCAATCTTTCTTAACCTGGTGCAATCTAAATGTATTGAACTTCTGTATCCATAATGTGCAGCCTACCTATGGTAGATCCTTCTTATTATTATTTTTTCTGATAATTAAGCCATGGTGGCACAGTGCTTACAGTGCAGTACTGCAGGCTACTTCTGCTGGCTGCTGGCTGCCTAAAATTTGGCAGTTCAAATCCCACCAGGCTCAATGTTGACTGAGCCTTCCATCCTTCCGAGGTGGGTAAAATGAGGACCCATATTTTTGGGAGCAAGAGGCTGACTCTGTAAATCGCTTAGAGAGGGTTGTGAAAGCACTGTGAAGCAATATATAAGTCTAAGGGCTATTGGGAAGGAAGGAAGGAAGGAAGGAAGGAAGGAAGGAAGGAAGGAAGGA
>BLBF01000006.1:7290272-7323332 GCA_015471245.1 Laticauda colubrina | reverse complement strand
AAAGGAAAGGAAAGGAAAGGAAAGGAAAGGAAAGGAAAGGAAAGGAAGGAGCTGTGGTGGCATAATGGCTAGAATGTAGCATTGCAGGCTGACTCTGTCGACTGTCAGCAGTTCGATCCTGACCAGCTCTAGGTTTATTCAGCCTTCTATCCTTCTGAGGTAGGTAAAATGAGGACCCAGATTGTTGGGGGCAATAGGCTGGCTCTGTAAACCGCTTAGAGAGGGCCTGTAAAGCACTGTAAAGTAGTATATAAGTCTAAGCACTTTTGCTATTACTAGGTACCTTCTGAATGGATTAATTCATGTATTCTAGATCATATCAGAAACCTTATATGCAGACATTTCCATGATCTAAACATTCTGGAAGTTATACCTATTTTTGTCTCCAAAGGAAGGCAAATAGCTCACAATTTAAATAAGTTAGCAGACACTGGATGTGCTTTCCTAAGATACAGGTCCTCCTCGACTTACAACCGTTCATTTTGTGACTGTTCAAAGTTACAACTTTGAAAAAAGTGACTTTACGACCAATGTTCACACTTACAACCATTGCAGCATCCCCATAGTCATGTGATCAAAATGTGGGCACTTAGCAACTGACTCATATTTATGACATTTGCAGTGTCCCCAGGAACAAACTCAATGGGGAAGCCAGACTCACTTAACAACCGTGTTACTAATTTAACAATGGCAGTGATTCACTTAACAACAGTGATAAGAAAGGTCATAAAATGGGACAAAACTCACTTAACAAATGTTTCACTTAGCAGTGGAAATGTTGGGCCCACTTATGGTCGTAAGTCAAGGACTACCTGCATAGACAGCAACACAAACTTCCTGTTCTGTGTGATATGTACCATTATGATACTAAGAAGAAGAGTGGAAGCTACAACAAACATAAATTTAAAATGACAATTGGGTTCAATATTGACAGTCTGCTTGTACATCAATCATGAAGCTTTTGAGTGACTAGAAAGAAAAGATATATAATCTGCCAATGTTGGACTGCTTTCTTTCTTTGAAAATTTTTTGAAATCTGCAATCAATGAGTTGTGGTTTAAATATCATTGTCCTAATGAGAGTTCTGTTATCGGATGACATTGTTTAATTCTGGAAAAAAAAAGATATCACAATCGAGAGAGAGACACAGGTGCATGTTTTAATTTCTTTAGATTTGACAGGCCATTTTGTCAATATTACCACCCGCTAATCAAGTTATATTTGGAAACTTTTTATGCCTATAATTTTTGACATCTGCCTTTATTTTTTGTTTGCATGAATTATGGTTGGCATGATTGTGTACTTTTTGGCATGATGGTTTTGTTGTGTCGAGTCCATGTGTTTACAGTCGTAATGGGGCATTTGTAGGTTTTTATGTCTATAATTTTTCTCCCTTTGTTTTTGTTTTTTTGTTTTGCTTTTGTTACTAAATTTTAAATATCCTTGGAGAGTAAAAGTGGCATGGAACTTTGGTGACCAAAATAAACACATACACTCATGTTTGGAATATGTAATAATATGTAATAAACCTTAGGATCAAGTTCCAGGTAGTCCCACAAAGGATTGGAGCCACTACCAATTAATCCAGGGATGACTTCCTTTGGATACTTCTGCTATTTTGAACAGTGGTGGGATTCAGACATTTTTTACTACCAGTTCTGTGGGCATTGCTTGGAGGGTGTGGCTTGATGGGTGTGGCAGGGGGAGGTTACTCTAAAGTCTCATTTCCCACCCTACTCCAGGGAAAAGATACTGTAAAATCCCCATTCCCTCCCCACTCCTAGGGGAAAATTACTGCAAAATCCCATTCCCACCCCAGCCCACTAACCTGCTTTCCAGCTCTATTCTCCTGTGCAGGCCAACCAAAGAAGACCCAGCTGATCAGCTGGGATGTGGGAGGCAGAGAATGGATGGGGTTGGGGCCAGTCAGAAGTGGAATTTGCCGGTACTCCGAAGTACTCAAAATTTCTGCTACCAGTTCACCATGTTGAGTGAAACTTAAAATTTAAATATCTGTTGAGCTTCAGATTTCCTACTTCTGGTTTTAGGAAACAGTGGAGGTAGTCCTTGACTTACAACCACAATGGGCTCCAAATTTCTGTTGGTAAGCAAGACAATTGTTGAGCGAGTTTTGCCCCTTTTTCGACGTTTTCTGCTACAGTTGTTGAGCGGATCACCGTAGTTGTGAAGCGAGTAACACAGCAGTTTGGTGAATTTGGTTTTGACTTTTTGATCGTCAGAAAGTCGTAAAAGAGAATCACATGACCCTGGGACACTACGACTGTCATAAATATGAACCAGTTGCCAAGCATCTGAACTTTGATACCATGGGAATGTTACAACTGTCATAAGTGTGGAAAACAGTTGTAAGTCACTTTTGTCATTGCCATTGTAACTTCAAACAATCACTGAGCAAATGGTTGTAAGTCAAGGACTACCTGTACACTTCAAATATACAGAGATCTTGTCCCAAAGGTACTTTTTTCAAGAGGCTACTGGACTTTCTGGTCTTTCTTTGAAGGTGTTTCGCTTCTCAGGTGGCCTCAATGACTCTCTAAAGGATGCAAATGACCAGCTGTCTGCAAGGAATATAAATTGTTCCATTCCCCACTATCCAAGTGAGACGTTTTGCTTCTCATCCAAGAAGAAGCTTCTTGGATGAGAAGCAAAACATCTCCAGATAGTCCATGTCAGGTTTCCAAGTGATTAAATCCATTTAAAAAGAATAAAACAAAGTCCATCTTCCAATACAACTTCTTTTATTTTAGAAAGCATCAAATTGGCAAAGTCCGTGGTAATTCCGGATCTGACACAATCTGGAATTACCTCACAATATTAAACGTTAGAAACAACCCCCAAAAGTCACATTCTCCAATAGAAGTTGCTTGATATCATAAATCTCCACCTCAAGGGCCTAAGTACGGACAGCTTGTTTCCCACGGGAAGAAGAATCACTTAGCCAAAACAACTCTATTTATCTCCACTCCTCCCCGCTTAGGAATGTGGCAAGCCCGAAACCCTTCCACCCCCCATGACTGCCACAGAGAAAGTAAGAAAAATAATGTATACTAAGCCTAATTTTAAAATGGCTACACATATATCAATTTCGGGCTTGACAGTCCAGTTGCCTCTTGAAAAAAGCACCTGTGGGATAACCATGACCTGGATGACTGAGAATCTCCAGAGACATAAAGGAGATCTTAAAAAATATTTCGAGATCTCAAGCACCTTCAACTCTTTCCCTCCTTTGTTTGCTTCTCAATGCTTCGTTCTTGAGGCCAACAAAAGAAATTGGACATGGTCACCACAGTTGTTTCCCACTTTTACCAGCCTAGTTGTTTTGTCAGCATGAGTGTGACAACAATTAGATGTCCTTGTTTTTTTGGCCATGCCTCTTTTCCTTCACAGTCATTCAATGACAAGCGTAAAAAGAACTTCATCTTTTCACGAAAATTCCCATTCTACAAGAGCAAGGAGATGTGTGATCAGGACACCAGTGACCTGGAACGTAAGTAAAATGTTTTAGAGACGACGTCACAGCGAAACACGTGGGTGATATGCACGGCACTTCATACACCTAGGCAAGCCTAAGTCAGGTTCAGGACAGGTGAGGCCTTACTACTATGATCAATGTATATAACAGTCTGGATTCCCTGTGGGGTTTATGGGAGGAAAAGGAAGTAAATTTTTCTATCTCTACTGCTTGAACATGGGTTTGCCACCACTCCTTCATTTGGTCCATCTCAAATTTTGGTTAAGGAGAAAGCCACATCTTATATAAAAAATGTTTTGAAGACTGGGGTTTCATAACTGTCTCCATCTTAGCTAGTGGTGTGGATAGTCCTCAATTTGCAACCGATCATTTAACAGCCATTCAGAAATACAACAGTACTGAAATAGGTCCTTGGTGCTCTCCAAGCTTGGTTGTTTTTACTAGCATGGATGACATTAGTTAGTTTGGGTCATTAAACGTCTGCCAGAACGTCAACCGAGCTCAGAGAGCAACAAGGACCCCTCAGGTCAACCCTGAGCTACAAATATTATCCGTTATTGGTACTGAAAAATGGTGAAAGGCATGGTAGCCTAGAGGTGGAACTCTTGCCTCACAAACAGGAGGTTGTGAGTTTGATCCTAGGTAGCAGCAGAAATTTCTCTCTCTAGGAGCAAAGAGAATTGATAAAAATTGGATCACCAACATGAAGAAGACGAGCAAAGATAAAATATCTGCTGTGAACTCCATGTAGGCCTCAGGGAGGGCATCCAGCCAGTAAATGCTCAGCTTCATTCCCTGACTTTACTGCGAATTTAGGGATTACAGGGTCATTAAAAGGAAAAAAAATGGTGCTGGAAAAGATGAGTTATGACCTGTCCTCGCACAATAGTTATGACTATTGCAGCATCCCCATGATCAAAACATGGGCATACCAGAATGCATTTTTAACAGTTGCAGTGTCCCAAGGTTACATAATCACCATTTGCAATCCCCCAGCCATCTTCCAAGCCAGATACACTTAACAACTACATGAGCCTTTTAACAATTGCAGCTATTCGCTTAATGACCATGACCAAAACAAAGGTTGTAAAATAGGGTATGATTCACTTAACAACCACCTTGCTCAGCAGCAGAAATTCTGGTCTCAGTTGAGGACTATTTGTACTCCTTGGTAAATTGTGCCTGTGAGTTCCCACTCAAACATTTATAGCTTCAACTCATTAGCTTGACAATTCAGTCTATTGAACTGGAAGGCTCTTGATAATGAGATGGCTTGGACTAGTTCCCAGATATTTAGAAAAAAGGGGGGAGCGGGGAAGTGTCTTATCTGTGAAAATGAAATAACTGATTGAAGTTTTCCCACTTTTCTGCTTCACAGAATGCAGCCAAAGTGGAAAATTAAGGTGCGAGCAATTCTAAGAGAGAGAGAGAGAGAGAGACTCTCCACTGGATTATTAGTCTCCACTGGATTTAATATCTATTATTGGGCATTTGGGAGAGTGGCACGGTAGCCTAGAGGTGGAGCTCTCACCTCTCAATCAGGAGGCTGTGAGTTCAATCCTAGGTAGAGGCAGATATTTCTCTCTCTGGGCACAGTGAGAATATATCTGCTAAACAAAACTCCGCATTGGTGACAGGAAGGGCATCTGGCCAATAAATATTCAGCTCCATTCAGATGCCCAGACTCCAACCCTGCAAGGGATTGTGGGGTCATTAAAAGAAGATAATGATTGGGCATTTAGGGGCATTTAGGGAGTATGATGGCTCTGCATGAGTGAGTTTATCAGCTGAAAAATTGACAGGTTCAAGACCCAAGCGCTGTGTGAAGGAGTGAGTTCTCATTCCTAGCTCCAGTTCCTGCCCTTTTTTCAGTGCCATTGTAACATCAGCCTCCTAAACAAATAGTTGTAAGCCAAGGACTACCTGTATTTTTTTCCAAAAGAGAATCTTTTGCTTTCTCACTTTAACCACATCACTTTGGCTTCCATGAAAGTCTTTGAATCGGGAGATTAAGCCTTATTTTGGTCAAAATGTGGGAATCCAGATTGGATTATCTGCATGGTCTGTCATGGTAGTATCCATTTCAACTGCACTGACCTGTTCCTTCCTTTTCTGCGGGTGTTTTTTCCTTTCATTGCTCTCTCCGGGGACTACCGTGCAGGACTTCCCCGGATTAGGGGACGACGGTTATGGGACAAAGACTCTGAGTAAGTTCCCAGGAATGGTCACTTATAACCCTTTCTTTGGAAATAACTTTGTTTTTCATTTCATTTCTTTTTTCTTCTTCTTGCTTTTAAAGTTTGGCTTTTTTTTTCTTCCTAAAGAACCTTCTCCTCCTCCTTCTAAGCATGCACAAGATTTAGATTTTACTTTTGGTCCCCAGTTTTGAATGCACTTGTGGGGGAGGGAGGATTTTTCATTGTATTTTATGTTCTGCATGACAACCTTAATAGCATATAGCCTATGCAATGATTATGTTGATCTCTCCTGATAACAACATTGTTTCTAGTACAATGCATATTGATCCTTTTGTGAGCATGAATTTCTTTAAAAAGAAGATCAGTGCTTCTTTTAAAATAAGTTTAGGATTCTTGAAAAGTTGAAAAACAGATCCCCAGTCAAAAAATAGTTCATAATGAAGAAGCTGCCCAAAAGCTGACTTATCCAAAACGGATGGTAGGGTGTGAGGTTGATGATGAAGAAGTTGTCTGAAAGATGACTTATCTAAGATGGACAGTAGGGACTAATTTGATGTTGAAGAAGCTGCACCAAAGATGATTGATGCAAGATGGACAGTAGGGTACAAGGTTGATATTGAAGAAGCTGCTCAAAAAATGACTTATCCAACATGGACAATAATAAGTAAGATTGATGTTGAAGAAGCTGCCCAAAAGATAATTTATCTAAGATAAACAGTGACTAATTTGATGTCAAAGAAGCTGCACAAAAGATGCTTGATCCAAGATGGACAGTAGGAAATAAGACTGAAGATGAAGAAGCTGCGCAGAAGATGACTTATTCACGATGGACAGTTGGGATTAAGTTTGATGTTGAAGAAACTGCTGACAAGATGATTGATCCAAGATGGACAATAGGGACTAAGATTCATGATGAAGAAGCTGTCCAAAAGATGACATGTCCAAGATAGCTAATAGGGGGTGTTGTAAAGTAGAAAAGTGGGATACAAATACTTTAATTCAGTAATAAAAATTTAATAAATAGAGGTATCAGATATTTCCTTTTTTCTATCATTTTTCTTCTTACATCAGGACCATGCACAGTAGATGAGACAATATATAATCAGTGGTAATTTTCTTGCCTTTCCTTGATATACACAAACTAAAATGATATCAGAAGATTTATACTTAGAGTACTTATTCTAGGACTTCTTCTCATTTCATGCTGAGATGATCCATCTTCAACTTTGGCCAACCCTGTGCATTCTGAAGAATCCAGAAGTTTGGGGGCAAAAGATAAGACATTGGGCAAAACAATTCACAGAATGCATTAAATCACTCTTTTGAAGACTTGGTAGCTCAGTTCTAGCAATCAGAAGTTGCATCAAGGTGGCACTTCAACTTCAGTTCTTCAGGCTTCATTTCAGATGAAAGAGTTGGAGATGGTTAAGGTTCTTTCTTCTCAACTTTCATCTTTGTTCTTCTTTCCACTGCCTTAAAAGGAACATTTTCTGATTAATAATTTTAGCAGATTGCAATTTCATGTTCTTTGTAGCAGAAGTCAGATCTGAAAGTGTTCCCCTTTAGGGTTAATTACGTTTCATGTTAGTGAATCAAACATATGACTTCCACCCCAACAAAGAGAGATCATAAAGTTATAAAGCCGGTCAAATCCTAGGCAGATATTCAAGATCTTAGGGCATTTTCCTCGCATCTGAGCCTCGGATACCACAGTTCCTGTGGATGTCGGTTAGTTAAGTCCTTTAAAAAATCTTTAGATAAATCAGTTCAGAAATGCAGTAGTAGTTCTTGGCAAGAAATCTTTGATTCTAGATTACTCATTCTCAAACTATGCCAGTGGTGATATGCTGCCGGTTCGCACTGGTTCTCATGATCCGGTAACACTGGTCAGCAGTTGGCCCCACCCCTGTCCTATATTTCCTTTGTTTGTAGCTCAGTTGATTGGCGTGGCAGAACAGATTCCTGCGCCTCACCTGTTTGATTCATCAGCACTGATGGTAGGTAAGTTTTCATGCTTAAAATTGCCCAATGCTCCCACAGAATGCACACCCACAGAACCAGTAGTAACATATTTTGAATTCCACCATTGAACTGTGCCATAGTTCAAACCAAGTTCAGGCAAACAAGCTGTCTTGTCAGTAGCAATTTCACATTGTTGCAAAGTGCAACCATGGCTAAATGTTGATCGTATTTAAAGGAAGCTTCTCAAAGTGGCTACTTTGCAAATGTTCTAGAACACAACGGGTGTCATTTCCATCCATCACAGCCTTGCTGGAGGCGCAGGATAAGAACTGCAACATTACACAGTTGAAAGGGATCTCATCCATCATGACAGTTTCATTCAACATCTGTTAAAATGTTGAAGAAACAATGCCCTGTAGAACCTACCTCTGGGTCTAAAGGGCAGCATTGAGTATCTTCTGCAGACATGGGAAGGTTTTAAGAAAACTTCTAAAACAAGTATTAACTAGAATATGACTGTTGCACTTGTGTCCTCGTTTAATTATACATGGAGAAAGCACCGATGGAAAATTTGTGCATACATTTAGAAAATCCATAGTTTGGTCTATTTCAAAGTATAGAATTGGAAGATACCTTAGAGGTCTTCTAATTCCATGCAGAGCAGGGATCTTCAAAACATTCCACACAAATAGCTGTGCTTGAAAGCTCCAATGATGGAGCATTCCTGACTCCAGTGGGCAGGCTACTTCACTGCTTCATGGATCTCACCATCAAGAAACTCCTCCTTAATTTTCAGTTTGAATCTCTCTTTGTTGAGATTCCCCCCTGTTGGGTTTTCTCCTACCATCAAGCATGATAGAGAATAAATTCACAACTTTTCTCCATGACAGCCCTTAAGTGGAACATAAAACATAGAAAGTAAGGTTGGAAGTGAGCTTGAAGTTCTTCTAATCCAAACCCCCTGCTCAAGGCAGAATCCTTATACTAGCCCAGTCAAATGGTTGTCCAATCTTTTCTTGAAAGTGATGGAGCACCTACAACATGAGGGGGGGGAGAAGCTATTCCATTGATTAATTCTTCTCACTGTCAGGAAATTTCTGCTTAGTTCTAGGTTGTATCTGTTCTGACCAAGGCTTTCTAAGACTGTAATTAAGCACATACTTAGTCTAAATAACTCTTGTTTTACTTCAACGCTGGGAATTATGTTCATTTCCAACCCGTAATGAATCCCAAACAGTCTCCTGAGATAAGCACCCACCTTTATCTCCTTTAAATTGCTGCCAACAACTAAAGTGACAAATGAATTAAAAAACCAACTGAAGCACAAAGTCTACACAGAACTTCAAGGATTAGTCCGAACAGAACAAATGACTTTGCTTTATGGAAAGGTTTCTTCACCTTTGCCTGTCCTTTATACCTTACAGGAGGGGCAATCACATGCAAATCTTACTCCTGAATCACCCCTTTTGTCTCAGCTGCTCTTGCCTTCTAGCAGCTCTGAGCACATGCACACTGGGAACTCTCAGATGGCCCTGGTACCATCTCTGTATCGGATGCAGATCATCTGAGTCCTCCCCAAACTCCAGAACTGGCCCATGTTCCTGCCAGCTCCACAGGCCACCAGTGGACCACAACAGCTTCTCCCCTGACTTTGCTCATGAGAAGATCTCAAAAGGGAATCACGTGATCCAGGGACACTTTGACTGTCATAAATATGAGCTGGTTGCCGAGCATCAGAGTGACCGTGGGGATGCTGCAATGGTCATAAGTGTGAAAAACGGTCATAAGCCATTTTTTTCAGCACCACTACAACTTTGAGCAGTCACAAACTGAAAGGCTGTAATTCGAGGATTACCTATACATTGTATAATACAGATAACAATACAATTTTGATCATTATTGTTACTTATAATAATAATGGCAACAACAAGTATTGCCCCAGCCATTATCCAGTGGATGTAATGATACCTGGAGACAGCAGAATAGAAAAGAAAGAACTGGAGAAGACCACAAAACATAAAGACCTGCAAATAGAAATAGAATGACTGTGGTAGAAGCAAGCCAAGGCAGTACCAATAATCATAGGTGCCTTGGGTCCAATCCCATAACATCTGGAGCACCACTTGAATCCCATTGGCATTGACAAATTTGCCATTGGTCAATTGCAAAAGGGTGCTTTACTTGGACCATCCTGCGACGACATCTGCATTACCATCAAACCTCCACATCTGTCTATCCCAAGTCCTTGCAAAGGACTTAGTGAGTAGACAGAAACATCTGGAGCACCACTCCAGATGGCATTGACCATTGGCATTGACAAATTTGCCATCAGTCAATTGCAGAAGGAAGTTATACTTGGAACAGCTTCTATCCTGCAACAGTATCTGTAGCACCATCAAATAGCTAAATGTGCCCATCCCAGTTTCTTGGTAGGGACTCAACGGGTAGACAAAAATGCCAAATCCAATTTGAACATCTGGATGACTGTTTAACCAACAACAACAACGATAAAAAAAACACAAAATATCACAACCTGGCCATCAAAGCTACACGATTATGGATGAAACATGTAACAATGATACCCATTGTCATTGGGGCACTTGGTACCATGTTCAAGAATTTTACAAAACACATCAGGAAATTGCAGCTTCCTGCAAAAACACCAGTGGAACTGCAAAAAACTGTGCTACTGTGTACATTTTAAGAAGATACTTGGTTAATACCTAGGATGCTGGCACCCACCCCTATCAATCATCAGCGCTAGTCAATGGTATCTATGATACATTTTAAATGTTCAAATTGGTTGAGTTTCATGTTTCATGAATAAAAGAGTTAATAATAATGATAATAATAATAGTAGTCTGGATAGTGGGTCTGGCAGTGTCTGGAGACAGCAGAAGAGAAGAGAAAGAATTGGAGAAGATAACAAAATAGAAATAGAACAGCGATGGCAAAGGTAAGTAAGGGTAGTACCAATAGTAATAGGCGCCTTGAGTGCAGCCCCAAAACAACTGGAGCACCATGTAAACCCCATAGGCATTGATAAATTTGCCATCAGTCAATTGCAGAAGGCAGCTTTACTTGGAACAACCTCCATCCTGTGGCAATATCTGTAGCATCATCAAACATCCAGATTTGCCTATCCCAGGTCCTTGGTAAGGACTCGATAGGTAGACAAAAATGCCAAACCCAGTCTGAACATCTGACTGACTGTGCGATGAATAATAATAATAATATAAGCAGCAGCCACAGTGGTTAAAGATGTTTTAGAAGGCAACAAATGAAAGAAAAATAGCGGTGGGTTGGGAAAGAGTTTGTTGACCCCCTCTACATTGCTCCTCCTGCATTTCCCTTTCTCACAATTCTTTCCCCAAGGGTAATTGTGCACGTACTTTCACAAACGAGGCAGATAGCCCCATACATCACTAGAAAGTCCATGTACATCTCATATATGAGTCATGTCACATGGCTGACATCCCTCTTTTGTTCCTCATCACCCTTTGAAAACATTTGAGAAATGTTTGCGAAACAAAGTTTTTGCAAAGACATCCTTAATGCTTTCTTTGGCGGCTGTTTATTTGAGGTAAATCACGGGCAAAACAGCCCTTTCTCGGTGTATCCACCCATGATCATCATGTCTTTGGCCTTCCTAGTCAAGTTTCTCAGAAACTCTTTGGCTGACTTATCCCACCGTTCACTTCGACTCTTACTTTGCATGCCGATTGCATGACCAGGGTGATTGCTTGACATTTTGCTGCTTGACTATCTCTCCTTTTAATTTGCTCTCCTGTTCTTGCAGAACATCTCTCTTCTAATGCCAGCGATAGTGAAAGTAGCTACAGTAAGTTATGGCATTTCTTCTGTTCTTTTACTTTGGCTTGCCTCTGAGGGCTTGGTTTCTTTTCCTTTCTTTTCCCCCCACCCCCTCTGGGTTTTTTCTTCTTTCATTTTTGCTTTTCAGATTGTGTGAAAGCATCCAGAGGTGGATTGTATATTACAGGCTGCAAATAATGTGTCACTTCTTACGTGCCTCTGAAATGGACCTGGTCTCCTTTGTCAAGGCGTTAATGCCAAAAAATAATGTAATTTTATAATTTAGGTCGAGCAGGTCAACGTCCAAACATCGTTTTTCAAGAAAATGGAGTAGATGCTTTCAATCCAGCACATGATTTACAATGATACTAGCAGGAAGTGAGCTGAAACTGTTTGAGCAAAAAGTTCTGTAGGCCTTAATACATTGGAGTATACAAAAATTGTAGGAGGTAGCCTTAAAAATGACCTTCTTTGAAATGCCAACTATCATATATATACAGTTAAGACATTTGATTTAATAGGCATTTGACTGAATAGAATTCAATTCAATTGTTACTTGAACCTAAGTATGCAAATTTATGGAAAGTTATTTGTATCCTGCCTTTGTTATTTTTGCAAATAACTCAAGGTGGCAAACATATCATAACACTAGGCTGCTGGTTTGAGCTCCAAGCTTGGAAAATTGGTTGCAAATGTTTCATCGCCATTCAAAGAGACATCATCAATGTGATTTTGAGTTGTGTTCATCTGTCAGAACACAGGTCTTTAAATACATTTTTATGAGATGCAAATTAGTTTGACTATTGTTTGCTCGGCTATTTCTGAGTCATGGGCACATACGAGCCCAACTCAAAACACACTGACGATGCCTCCTCGAATGGTGACAAAACGTTTGCAAGCAAACATTTTGCCAAGCTCGGAGCTCAAACCAGCATCCTAACTACCAACCCAAGCTACTAATATTCAAACACATTTCATATCATAACACTTTCCTCCTTCTATTTTCCCCACAACAACATCAACTTTGTGATGAGTTGGAAAGAGAGACTGACTAGCCCAAGATTACTCAGCTGGCTTTCATGCCTAAGGCAGAACTAGAACTCACAGTCTCCTGGTGATTGGCGAAGTTCATCCAATTGGCTTTCATGCCTAAGACTCACAGTCTCTTGGTGATTGGCCAGGTTTCACCCAATTGGCTTTCATTCCTAAGGCAGGACTAGAACTCACAGTCTCCTGGTGATTGGCCAAGTTCACCCAGCTGGTTTTTATGCCTAAGGCAGGACTAGAACTCACAGTCCCCCAGTCTTGCTAGACTATTGCTTTAACCACTAGACCAAACTGGATCTATGGAATCTGATTTCCCCATTAATTTGGCATGTTTGAACCAGTGGGAGACTCTCTGTACAATAATTACAACATATTTCTGATAGGAAGAATAAGTTTGGACAAACCTGCTCAGCTAAATATGCTATCTAATAAATGTGTTAAATATTAGAAACCTGTCATCAGTCACATTTTTCAGTGCCGTTGTAACTTTGAATTGTCACTAAATGAACTGTTGTAAGTCGGGGACTACGTGTACTTCCCATCAAACAGAATGTCATACAATTTTAAAGTATTCTTATGAAGTATTCACCTGACCTCACCAGATGCTTGGCCAGCTGTCTCCATTTATATTCATTTCTAGTATCCCTCAGTCTCAGGATCATATTTGACAAAGTATTTTCCTCAAATTGGCATGTAGTTAATGACCTGATGTGATGTTCGCTTAATGACCAGAAATGGTCCCTTAACAACTGATGCAAAAAAATCAGGTTGGCCATATTGGTGGCCTGTTTTACAACATCACCACTCACAGTCACGATGGGCAGGCTCCATTATGGTCGTAAGTTCAGGACAACCTATACAGCTTATGAGTTCTAAAACAAAGTATCTGCATCTGGTCCCATTGATGCATAGTGTCTCCCCCAGGTTCAAACCATGCTCCCCTCCCGTCCTTCCCCTTTTAATCTATCGAGCCAAAGTATGGATTTCTTCCAGATGTAGTCATCTGTAGTCCTGATTTGGGAATCAGAGCACAGACATGTCTAGGGAGATTATCAGTCATCCAGGCCATGGTTATCCCAAAGATGGTTTTTTTCCAAGAGGCCAACTGGACTTTATGGTTTTTCTTTGGAGAGCTGAAGAAGCTTCTTGGATGAGAAGCAAAACGTCTTCAAAGAAAAATTAGAAAGTCCAGTGGCCTCTTGAAAAAGCAGTTTTGGGACAGAGCATAGACAATAGAGTAAATTTTAATTTTTATGCCAACTACCATGCCATGTTAGAGCTTCGGAAGCAGGAGGATCCCTGCCTAACTTCTTAAGCCAGAGCAGTTTTGAAGCATAACATTTCAAGAGTCCTTCAAGAGTCACAGAAATTAACCATTTATTTTCTATTTCATTTATATTGGTGCAATAGAAGGAGGGAATTCTTCCTTCCTTGCCACAACTAAACAGCATCTCCAGAGTTGAGAATCATCTGCAAAGTCATTAAAATCATAAGATTTGGAAGGGACCTTGGAGATCTTCTAATCCAACCCCCTACTCTAGTAGGAAACTCTATAGCAGTGCTGGCTAACCTTTTTGGGCTCCTGTGCCAGAAAACAATCTGCGTGGGATCCCCACGCCCCCTGTGCATGTGCACACTATTCCCCCCTGCCGCCCTTTCACCTGCACTGTGCCTCCCAGCTAATTTTTGGTCCGCTTGAGGCCTTTTTCAGCCTGCCAGAGGCTTGAGGGAATCCTCTGCAGATTTTGTAGGCTGAAAAATGGGCCCATTTTGTCACTTCATGCATTTCCGGAAATACATGAAGTGATGAAACAAGCCTATTTTTTGGCCTGCAGAGGCTTCCCTCAAGCCTCTGGCAGGCCAAAAAAGGCCCCAAAATCAGCTGGAAGGTGCACGCATGCACAGCGATGTAAGTTTGCCTGGGGCTTGTGTGCCCACACAAATAGCTCTGTGTGCCACTTGTGGCACGTGTGCCATAGGTTCGCCATCATGACTCTAAACCATTTCAGGCAAACAGTTGTCCAGTCTTTTCTTAAAAACCTCCAGTGTTGGAGCATCTCCAGAGTTGAGAATTATCTGTAACTTGGAGCAGCCACCTCTTCCTTCCTTCTCAATGCATTCTCATCCACTAAGTCTGTATTTCTCAACCTTCACGTCTTTAAGATGCATGGATTTCAACTCTCAGCATTCCCCAGCCAGCATGCCGGGAGTTGAAGACCATGCATCTTAAGATTGGGGAAAAAAACATTGCTTTAGGACATTTCTGACACCTGTGCTTGAAAGCATTTAGGAGTAACTTTTATGTAAGCCTACTCAAGGAAGTAAACGTGACATTGGGGAGAATTTTGAAAGCACTGGGCCTCAATGCTGATTTTTCTCTCTGTTTTTTTTTCTCAGGAGGACAAGAGGACTGCATTCTCTCCTATGAACCAGTTACACGGCAGGAAAGTAAGCAAGCTTTGGTGTCTATGGAGATTGTCAATCATTCAGATCATGTGTGATGACCCAGGGCATGACATGACACAAAAATAACCAAGTCACAGAGTTTACCTGCAATATTGCATTCTAAGCACTGCACCATCATGTTTCATTTTAGGTATCAACCCATCACCAGTGCTTGTTACAAAGCTACCTTAACCATCTTCTTTTCTTTCTGCATTTCAGTTAATTACACCAGGCCAGTTATTATCCTTGGCCCAATGAAAGATCGGATAAATGATGATTTAATATCTGAGTTCCCTGACAAATTTGGCTCCTGTGTCCCACGTAAGTATTGTATATCAGGAAGCATCTCTGTGAATGCATTATTTGCTGGCTAAAATGAGGTACAGCATGCTAACTTGTTGTGATCTGTGGTGGAATATGGCCTGGATTCCCAGCAGGGAGAGGCTGCATTCCAGAGGAGCAAGAGTTGGCAAAGTTGAGATAGTTTGGTTGGGTAAAAGAAGGTCACAGTAGCTCCTCCATAGAACTTCTCAAAATACAGTTAGTCCTTGACTTATGACCACAACTGAACTCAACATTTCTGTTGCTAATGAAACAGTTGTTAAGTGAGTTTTGTTCCATTTTACAACCTGAATTACCAGAGTTGCTAAGTGAATCACTGCAGTTGTTAAGTTAGTGTCTTGTTTGTTAAGTGAATCTGGCTTCCCCATTGACTTGCTTGTCAGAAGGTTGCAAAAGGGGATCACATCATTGCAAACCATCATAAATATGAACCAGCTGCCAAGGGTCTGAATTTTGATCACATGACCATGGGGATGTTGCAATGGTCATAAGTGTAAAAAACAGCCATAAGTCACTTTTTCAGTACTGTTGTAACTTTGAACGCTCACTAAATGTAGAGGACTGCTTGTATATCTTTAATAATGCCAGTAATTGCTTTAGTTTGGCATGATTCTGTCTATAGATGAAAAACAATCAAGGAGAAACTGCTTAGAAGAAACTCAAGAGTGTCTTTCTAGGTTTTGGAGGCCTGACTTTATCCTCTTTCTGGAACACTTGTAGAATTAACAGCTGGGTTTATTTTATGCTAATGTGTCTCATTTTATGCTAATGAGCCCTCATCCTCTTTTCAACAGTAGTCTCATCTGAGAATGTCTTGGGCATGCAAAATGGCTGCCGTGAAAGAAACAAAATGGCTGCCCAAAGTCAATCATAATATATCTTTTTAGCAGGAGGTAAACTAGAGATGTTTCCACATCCACTGAATGAGTTGTGAATGCTCCAACAATGGAAGCTTTTAGAGAAGAGATGGGATAACCATTTGTCTGTAAAGCCCCTGTCACACTGCACCAACAGATGCAAAGAGGATGTAAAACGGACAAAAAAGCTTGCCATCCGTTGGAAAACGCGATGTACTCACTGCCTCCATTTTGCTTCCTCTCTATCCGTCCAGCATCCGTTTATTGACGTTTCATCCGCTCAGAAAGTTTTGAGCTGCTCAAAACTTTTGCGCGGAAAATGTATCCAATTCGTCCGTTCTGCATCCGCTATGCATCCACTACGCATCCATTCTGCATCCGTTACGCATCCGCTATATCCGCTAGGCATCCGTTCTGCATCCGCGCAACTCGCATCCGCTCGGACACAGGGAGGAAGCAGAACGGACGTGGAACAGATGCAGAACAGACGCCTGGCGGATGCAGCACGGAAACAAAGCATTTAAAACGGAAAAAACCTTCACAGAGGGGACCTATCTCGGATATTAAGGATGTCTAGAGGATGCCTAGAGGATGCCTAGAGGATGCAAAGGGACACCTATACTGCCTATAAAAAGGGGGAGCAACTCATCTGGATCTCACTTTCAGAACAGCAGCCCTGCGGTGCAGACCTCTGCACCCTTCATCTGACTCTTCCTCTTCCACAGCATCCATTCATGTCCACCGTGGATCGTAACAAAGTCCTTTTGGCAGCCACCATCCTTCTGCAACAGTGCGAAGCCATCTACAGGCTCTGTGAACTCTACTACGGGAAGAAAAAGAGGCAGCCAAGAAGCGTCTGGGTACGAAGATGGTTTGCCAGAAGAGCAGAAGATGGACTGTACAACAAGCTGATGGTGGAGCTCAGGAACGAAGACACTCATGCATTCCAGAACTTCATGAGGATGCCTCCAGCCATGTTTGACGAAGTTGTGGAGCGGCTGACACCCAGGTTGACCAAGCAGAGCACCAACTTCTGGCCCAGCCTGGAACCTGGACTCGAGGTGGCACTGACTCTGCGCCACCTGGCCTCAGGGACCACCTACAGGAGCATGCAGTACGGCTAGAGGGTGCCACCCAACACCATCAGCATTGTGGTCAGAGAAGTGGTGCAGGCCATCATCGAAGAATACAAGGAGGAGCTCCTCCAGTGCCCCTCCACTGAAGAAGGATGGAAGAAAGTTGCAGAGCAGTGGTATCAGAGGTGGAACTTCCCCCACACCGTTGGAGCCATGGATGGCAAGCACGTGGCCTGCAAAGCTCCAGCCAAGTCGGGGTCCACTTATTTCAACTCCAAGGGCTTCTTCAGCATCATCCTCTTCGCCATGGTCGATGCTGACTACAAGTTCATGTACATCGATGCTTCAGGCAGCGGCTCATCTTCAGATGCCCAGGTATACAACGACAGTCACCTCAAGGGTAGGCTGGAACGCAACCTCATCGTGGGCTTCCCAGATCCAGACCCCCTGGCCAACGACACGCATGTGCCCTACTTCATCGTGGGGGATGACGCCTTCTCCCTCACAACCTACCTCATGAAGCCCTACACCTCCAAATACCTCACCCGTGAAGAGAGGATCTTCAACTACAGGCTGTCCAGGGCAAGGCGGGTGGTGGAGAACGCCTTTGGCATCCTGGCCAACAGGTTCCAGGTACTTCTCACCACCATGCAGCATCACCCAGAGACCGTGAGGAGGATCATGGAAGCTTGCTGCATCCTGCACAATCTCATGCGCACCCGCTACCCAGTCTTGCAGGACAGGCTCATGGACCGTCAACAAGGCAATGGGGACATGGAGCCTGGGGAATGGAGGCAAGGGCGAAACCTGATAGACACTCAGGATGTGCAAGGCCCCAACAGAGCCTCAAATGAAGCAAAGAAGCAGCGCAATCTTCTGAAACACTGCTGCAACTCCCCAGCTGGAGCAGTGGAGTGGCAAGACAGGATGATAGATGCTTAATGGATGCTTCCTTCAGCCTGTCTCATCACACGGATGAGATTGGGCCATGAATGTTGGGTGGCCCGACAATGAACAGGGCATTTAATAAAGAGTTGTGTTTATGTTGAAATGTGTGGATCAATGATTACATTGTTATTGATAATAAAGGGCCATAGGTGTGGCACCTGGGAGGGTGGACCATCCCGTCCCACTATGCTTGCACTGGAGGTTTATCTATCCCACAGCTATTACCCATCCCAAAGGTATCCCTGCCCATCCCACAGGTATCCCTGCCCACCCCACTGCTATCTTAACCCATCCCACAAGCATGCAAAGGCTTAAACCATTTCTAAAAGTTTCCAGCAAGACTTTATTAAAAAAAAAGAAATGAAGCAAGTGTGTGAATCAAAAGTAGACTTTATTAACAACAAGCTATAAAACAAAAATGAGTCTCTGGCACTCCTCTTGGTCACTCAGTCTCAGGGGTGAAGGGTCCCGGTTGCTGTGGAGGTGGCTGGTGCTGGAGTGCTTGTCATCAGCTCCTCCAGAAGCAGAAGCAGCAGAAGCCCCAGAAGTGCGAGCCCGTGGTAAAGAAGCCCCAGCAGAACCAGAGTGAGGGCCAGGGGGCAGGATGGTAGCCCTGTCCCTCTTGCCAGGGCTGGCAGCAGATGGCTGAGGCTTGCTGTGCTTCTGCATGGTTGTGGGGTTGCTGGATGGCAGGGAGGCTGGCAGGAACCAAGGCTGGCAGGGAGGCAGGCAGGGAGGCATGCACCAAGGCTGGCAGGAAGGCTGGCAGGCAGGCACCAAGGCTGGCAGGAAGGCTGGCAGGAAGGCTGGCAGGGAGGCAGGCACCAAGGCTGGCAGGAAGGCTTGTAGGCAGGCAGGCACCAAGGCTGGCAGGCAGACATGAACCAAGGCTGGCAGGCAGACAGGCAGCTAGGGTGGCAGGCAGACTGGCTGGCAGCAAGGCTGGCAGGGAGGCTGGCAGGAAGGCTGAAAGGCAGGCTGATAGGCAGGCTGGCAGCAAGGCTGGCAGTCAGGCAGATAGCAAGGCTGGCAGGGAGGCTGGCAGGGAGGCTGGCAGGATGGCAGGCAGCAAGGCAGGCAGCAAGGCTGGCAGGCAGGCAAGGCACTTGATGTGTCTGGAAGCAGGTCTTTCCTCTGAATGGTGACCTGCCTCTGAGCTGCTTCCCTTATATCCGCGGGGCTTACGCAATGCATCCTCCCTGCATGCGCAATTAACGCTTGGCATCCGTTAGGCTTCCGCTCTGCATCTGCTTCATCCTCTGTGCATCCACTGTGCATCCGCTTCATCCATTCCGCATCCGCTTTGCTGTGGCCCCCCGAAAGCCTAGCGGATGTGCCATCCGCTCCCATCTGCTTCCATCCGCTTGGCTTCCGTTCCGCATCCGCTTTCCATCCGCCCTACGTCCTCCCCCCGTCTGTGTTATCCGCTCTGGTTATGCAAATTTTTGCCCCTTCTGAGAGCGGATAACAACGGATGGAACACTTTGCTCGTCCGTTGTGTCCATTTTGCATCCGTTGGGCAGTGTGACATGGCCTTAAGCCTTTGGGCTGTAATTCTTCCCTGTTTTCATTTTCTAACAATCATTTGAGGTTATAAAGCAACCTTGGAAAAATGGTTGATGCTAGAACTTGGAGCTTTCCTTTGCAAATCCCAATGCTCCACTTAATGTTTACCATTAAGGAAATTCTGCAATACAAGTAGTCCTCGACTTACGACCACAGTCAGGCCAGGAATTTCACTTGCTGAGCAATGTAGTGGTTCTGCAAATCATCCTATAACCAGATCCTATTTTATGATCTTTTTTTTTAACCTGTGTCATTGAGCAAATTATGTGTTTGTTAAGGAAACCTGGCTTCCACAATCTACCTCACTTGTTGGAAGGTTCCTTCCCTACACGCTGGGAAGGTTGCAAATTGGAATCATCTGAACACAGGGAACTTGCAACTGGCCGTAAATGAGAGCTGGATGCCAAGCCCTCCAACAGCAGTCACATGACCGGAAGGGTGGTGCATTATTTGCGGTTATAAATTTGGGGACTGCTCATAAATCACATTTTGGGAAGCCTTCCTACTTTTGAACAGCTGTTAAACAAATGGTCGTAAGACGAGGACCACCTATGATGTCCAGAACTGTTTTGCTTGAGTACCAGTTTATAAGGCCTGGCTAAGACCACACTTGGAATATTGTATCCAAGTTTGATCATCACGATATAAACAAGATGTTGAGACTACAGAAAGAGTGCAGAGAAGGGCAACAAAAAGGATTAGGAGGCTGGAGGCTAAAACATATGAAGAATGGTTTGCAGGAATTGGGTATGTCTAGTTTCATGAAAAGTAGGACTAGGGCTGACATGATAGAAGTCTTCCAATATCTCAGGGGGGTTCCACAAAGAAGATGGAGTCAAGCTATTCTCCAAAGCACCTCAAGTCAGGACAAGAAGCAATGGATGGAAACTAATCAAGGAGAGAAGCAACCTAGAACTAAGGAGAAATTTCCTGATGCTGAGAATAATTAATCAGTGGAACAACTTTCCTCCAGAGGTTGTAAATGCTCAAACACTGGAAGTTTTTCAGAAGAGATTGGACAACCATCTCTCTGAAGTGGTGTAGGGTCTTCTGCTTGAGAAGGGGGTTGGACTAGAAGACCTCTAAGGTCCCTTCCAATTCTGTTATTCAGTCTTTCGATATTTCAGACAAAATAAATATAAAGGGTCTTGGTTCGTTTAACAAAACCTCTTTCATTTTTTTGTTACTCCCAAGATACCACTCGACCGAAGCGCGATTATGAAGTGGATGGTAGAGATTACCACTTCGTCATCTCCAGAGAACAAATGGAAAAGGACATTCAAGAGCACAAATTCATCGAAGCTGGCCAATACAACGATAATCTGTATGGAACAAGCGTGCAGTCTGTGCGATTTGTAGCCGAAAGGGTAAATGACCCAGATGGTACAAATGCAAAATGTACTATATATCATATTGAAATGTATTAAATGTAGTTGTAGGTCTGGATTTCTTTAATTTGGGAAAAGCCGCAGACCAGTTTACATCGAAAAGCTGTCTGTACAATTACTGATAAAAAGAGCCATGGTGGCACAGTGGTTGGACTGCAGTACTGCAGCTAATTCTGCTGACTGCCGACTGCTTGTGATTTGACAGTTCGAATCTCATCAGGCTCAAGGTTGATTCAACCTTCCATCCTTCTGAGGTTAGCTAAATGAGGACCCAGATTGTTGGGGGCGATATGCTGATTCTGTAAAACTGCTTAGAGAGGACTGTAAAATGAGGAGCCATGGTGGCACAGTGGTTAGAATGCAGAATTGCAGGTTAATTCAGCCCAGTACCAGGAGTTTGATCCTGACCAGCTCAAGGTTGACTCATCCTTCCATCCTTCCGAGGGCAGTAAAATGAGGACCCAGATTTTGAGGGGCGATATGCTGACTCTGTAAAACTGCTTAGAGAGGACTATGAAGCAGTATATAAGTCTAGGTGTTATTGGGAAGGCAGGTAGGAAGGAAGGAAGGAAGGAAGAAAGAAAGAAAGGAAGGAAGGAGCCATGGTGGCACAATGGTTAGAATGCAGTATTGCAGATTAATTCTGCCCAGTGCCAGGAGTTTGATCCTGACTGGCTCAAGGTTGACTCAGCCTTCTGTCCTTCCAAGGCCGGGAAAAATGAGGAGCCAGATTATTGGGGGGCAACACGCTGACTCTGTAAACCATTGATAGAGGGCTGGAAAAGACTGTGAAGCAGTATATAAGTCTAGCTGCTATTGCCATTGCTACCATAATGATGAATGATCTTAATACTATTTTGTAGTTATAAAATGAATTTCATATACAGGTAGATCTTGACTTATGATTACAACTGGAATCTGAATTTCTGTTGCTAAGCACGGGGGTTGTGAAATGCCCGGTTTTACAACTTATTTGCCATGGCTGTTAAGCAAATCGCTCTAGTTGTTAAGTGAATCACACAAGTTGTTTAGCGAATCTGTTTTCTCCTGTCAGTCTTGCTTGTCAAAAGCCAGCTGAGAAGATCATACGTAACAAAGGTAGTCCTCGATGTATGACCACAATTGAGGCCAGAAATTACATTGCTAAATGGAAAATTGGTTTAGTGAGTTTTGCCCCCATTATTGACTTTCCTAGCCACCTTTATTAAGGGAATCTCTATCATTGTTAAATTAGTAACACGGCTACTAATTTACAGTTGTTAAGTGAATCTGGCTTCCCCACTGACTTTGCTTGTCAGAAGGCCACAAAAGGGGATCAAATAACCCCGCGACCATCATAAATATGAATTAGTTGTCAAGCATCCAAATGGAAATCATGGGGATACTGCCACAGTCATAAGTGTGAAAGACGGTCATATGTCACTTTTTTCAGTGCCTTTGTTACTTCAAACAGTCACTAAATGAACTGTTGTAAGTCAAGGACTACCTGGAACAAGGCAAATAACACACTGTATTCAACAGCAAGATTATTGGTTGAGTGTTATTAACATGGGGCCAAACATTTCTTCTATATTTTCACCGCAACAATTCTTATTCAAGAACAAATCCTCACCAAGGAGAAGAAAAATTAAATAAAATTCTAGTGACTGGGTTTTCCTGCACTTATCTTAATTACGAAGGGGGCAAATTATCTTTTCATTCCATAAATGTCTCCCAGGACATGTGAATCCTCTCCATCCAGTCACAAAAGAAAACATTAACAACAAATAACCAGTTTTCTTAGTTTCTTTCCATTGAAAGGATAAGCAGAAAGAATAAGCAGCCAAGGAAACCATAGAGTTGATAGGAAGATACCAGCATGCAATATTCCCAACCTTCTTGACTAGTGAACCTCAGAGATAGCCTCCTTGGAGCAAAAAAAAGGCAACATGTACAGCACACAACCCCACACCCCATTTTTTGCCTAGTGGGCCTCAGGGAAGTTTCCTGGTAGTTGAAAAAAAGCAGCATTTTGAAGCAAGGGAGGGGAATCAGCTGTGCCACATGATTCAATTAGCTAGAAAGCAAGAAATCCTACAATTTTCTATTTTCTAGTTAATCTAAATTGCGTAGCACAGCTCATTATAGCCCACCTGATCATCGGAAAAAACAGTTCGGCCAAGCCGGTAGATTTTTTAACTACCAGTTCAGTCGAACTGGTCTGAACCGGTAGAATGCCACCAATGCTTCCTGCTCCCTGTCTCCACCTTCAAATCCTAAAATCAGCTTCAGTCATTGCCTCAAAGACCTTCTCAAACTTCCTGAAAATGAGGCAGAAAAACAGAAGCCTCAGAAGAAGAAGAAAAAAAAAAAACTTGTACGGAATCACAAGGAGCTTTTCCAGCACAGGTTTAAATATTTTCAATAAGGAGAATATTTTGTAGCTTTCAGGGTTAAGATGAGGGATCCCTGGTGCTCTCTGAGCTTGGTTGTTGGTTGTTGTTTTTTTCTTTTTGCACAGGTTTCATTACCCAAAGTTGGTAACCTGACCAGCGCTAGAGCACTAGCCCTGATGATGTTCCCTAATTTGGTAATGAAATGTCTGCAAAAAGTCTCAGAGAGATTTTTCTCTCAGAGAAAAAGAGAGTGCCAAAGGCCCCCTCATCTGAACCTCAGCTACAATTAACTTTCCTCTGAAGTTAGAAGTTAGTTATACAGGGTTGATAAGGAAGATGTGAAAGGCAGGTTATTTTTGATTGAACAATAGGGCTAATAGTAAAATAAGCAATTAAAGTTGGAAACGCAATAGGATGGGTCTTATAGTCAACCTATAGGTATGTAAAGGACCCAGGAAGGTGCTAGCCCATGTAAACAAAAGCAAACCCTTCCTTTTGCCAACCCTTGAATTCATAGCCCTTTTGGTCGTTTTTTGAGCCACTTTGCAAGGGGTGGGTGCGCTGTGTGTGTTTGGAAAATGTTAGAAAGTTAGTGAGGAGACCCAAAGGTGTTTTTTCAGGAGGCAACTGGACTTCCATGTTTTTTTTTTTCCTTTTGAAGACATTTTGCTTCTCATCCAAGAAGCTTCTGACAGGATAGTGAAGAAGCCTCTGGGATGAGAAGCAAAACGTCTTCGAAAGAAAAAAAAAACCAGAAAGTCCAGTTGACTTCTGAAAAAAAGCACCTTTGGGACAACCATGACCTGGAGAATTGAGAATCTTTATGGGCAGTTAGTGAGGAGAATTTTTCTGACAGAACAATTCATCGATGCCTCCCAGAGTTGTATGTGCTCCATCGTTGGAGGTTTTGAAGAAAAGATAGGACAACCATTTGACCAGGATGGTTTCAGATCTCCTTCCTTGAGCCGGGGTTGCAATAGAACAAGGGTCTTCAAAACTTGGCAAGTTTAAGACTTGTGGACTTCAACTCCCAGAATTCCTGACCTAACATGACTGGAGGTGGAATTCTGGGAGTTGAAGTCCACAAAACTGCAACTAGAAGACTTCCAAATAGTATACCATCCTTATACTGCAGCTGTTATTTTATAGGGGCCTATAGCTTGCTAATTTTGAAATTGAACCACTCTTGTGAGCTTGATTTTAATTTATTTATTTTGTCCTTTAAATGCCACCTCAAAAGTAAACCTTTCCTCTTGTCTTGTCACCAGGGCAAGCACTGTATCCTTGATGTATCAGGAAACGCAATTAAACGACTTCAAGTTGCACAACTGTACCCTATTGCAATCTTCATTAAGCCTAGATCGTGGGAGCCTTTGATGTGAGTACTGCCTTCTCCAGCCTCCCTGTGGACCATGGGGGTGAAGCATTGGTCAAAAGAATATTTTGGGGTTCCTATTCAAGCCGGGGTTATGCAAGAAGAATCAAAATGAAATCCCATAAGGAAAAGAGAATTATTTATTCCCAAAGGGAAATAGACTTGCCCTGGGAGAGGCAGCTACAGAGAAAATGGGGTATAGAACTGTGATGGAGAACCTTTTCAGCATCGAGTGCCAAAGCGGAAAGCGCGTGCATGCCTGTGCATTTGCGCATGCCGGAGCACCGGAAAACCAAACACCAGCTAGCCAGTGTGTGCATGCCTGGTTTTTGGCCATTTTGGGGACCGTTTTTGGCCATTTTCAGTCTGTTTTGGGGGCATTTTCAGGCCATTTTTGGGGCATTTTCCAGGCCGTTTTCTGGCCATTTTTCAGACCAAAAATAGCCTGAAAACAGCTCAAAAGATGATCTAAAAACACCCCAGAAAATGGCCCAAAGAACAGTCTGTTTGGGGGCATTTTTCAGGCCATTTGTCTGGCCATTTGTCCAGCCAAAAACAGCCTGAAAACGGCCCAGAAAAATGATCTGTTTTTGGAGACCAGCTGGCCAGCGCACATGTGCATGCCAGAAACCTGAAGAGCAGCTGGTGATGATACATGTGCCCACTGAGAGGGCTCTGCGTGCCACCTCTGGCATGCATGCCATAGGTTCGCCATCATGGGTGTTGCGGAGCAGCAGAATAACCTGAGGCAAACACGGAGCGAACTTCAGCTTTTTACTTTATTGAAACAGTAAAGGGTTGCCACGGCTGCAAGGCAGCCAGCTGGCAGACAACAGCTGATGCCATTTGACAGCTTCCTTTTATAGCCAGCTATCAAATGGCATCAGCCAATAGGAACAGTCCATGTTCCCGCTGAAAACATGGATCGGAGTGAAGACTTCGGCTTTATTCTATTGTGAACGCTACAACGGGTATGGAGAGAGATTGTTTTATAGGGTGTGTAAGTGTGTACGTGCTGAGTCTAGGGCAGTGGTGGCTAACGTTTTTGGGCTTCTGTGCCAAAAATTGTGCATGCGCTTGCACGTTCGCTCTTGCGTGCCAGCACTGAGAAGGCAATGCACGCCCCCCCACGTCCCCTATGCATGCACACACAATCCCTACCCCACCACCCCCTTACCTGCACTGTGCCTCACAGCTGATTTTTGGCAGTTTGAGGCTTTTTTCAGCCTCTCAAAGGCTTGAGGAAGGCTTCTGCAGGCTTCTGCAAGCTTTGTAGGCCAAAATCTAGCCCCGTTTTGTCACTTCTGGTATTTTTGGAAAAACAGGAAGTGATGAAATGGGGCTAGTTTTCAACCTGCAAAGCCTGCAGAAGCCTTCCTGAAGCCTTGGGAGGCCGAAAAGGGCCTCAAACCAGCCGAAAATCAGCTGTGAGGTGCGCACATGTGCAATGAGGTAAGTTTGCCTGCAACTTGCATGCCAACACAAATGGATCTGTGTGCCACCTGTGGCACACGTGCCATATGTTCGCCATCACGGGTCTAGGGGAACACTTGAGGGGTGGTCCTTCTCTTCACTCGACTAGCCATGCCCAGTTCCTGCAACCATTCATTGTATGTTTCAGCCTTCAGTCCCCTCATCATCCTGGTTGCTCTTCTCTGCACTCTTTCTAGAGTCTCAACATCTTTTTTATAGTGTGGTGACCAAAACTGGATGTAGTACTCTAGGTGTGATTTTAGTAAGGCTTTATAGAGTGGTATTAGTACCTTACTTGATCTTGATTGAATCCCTCTATTCATGCAACACGTTTGCACGGGTGATGCAACAGTCATAACTTCAAGAATACATCATCAGCTATTGTTTCTGAGGCCGTTGTAACTTTGAACCATTGCTAAACAAACAGTCAGAAGTCAAGGACTACCTGTAATTTCCTCCAAGTGACACACAGAGATTATTCTGCAGATTATTCTGAGTCTGCGTGCTTCTGTGACAAAGCTGGAGGTTGTTGGTTTTTTTTAAATTTCTGTAGAATGTTCTGTCTTGTTTGTTTACATTGATTTTCTAAAATTAAGGAAGGCCTGAAGGGGAGGCCATGTCCTATGACCCAGAAGCCACACACAGTAATTTCAGATGATTGGTAAGAGGCAACTGTTTTCACTGGCAATGCAAAAGCTACTTCACACACACACACACACACAGTTCAGCAGCACTGACTTTTCTTAATGTTTCTGGGCTGAAATATATTTATTCTCTGGAAATAGATTGCAGAAAAGCAGCCTTGGACAAATAAAATTGTGCGGATATAATTTTAGGAATATTTTTCACTATGCGCTGTGAGGAAAAGGAGGATTGGAGAGAAAAAGGATCTTATTCCTGAAAGGTTTAACTTGAATTTTATTGAATTAGTTTGGTTGCATCCCACTTTCCTCTTATTCATTCATTTGTTTGTTCATAATTAAAAATCTCTCGTCTCTTTGATAAAAAAACCCTGGGCAGTGTACAATATAGGTAGTCCTCATCTTACGACTACAACTGAGCCCAAAATTTCTGTTGCTGCATGAGATAGTTGTTAATTGAGTTGTGCCTCATTTTACAGCCTTTCTTTACCATGGCAATTAATGAGAGTCAGGAAATTTAGCCTTTCCTCAAGATGGCTAAAATACTTCAATCAGGATTGTTTTACAGAAAGTCCTCAATTTACTATCTCAACTGAGCCCCAAATGTTGGTTGTTAAGCAAGACCCTTGTTAAGTTAATTTTGGCACACTTATTAAATGAATCCCTGTGGTTGTTAAGTTAGTAACATGGTGTTTAAATGAATCTGGCTTCCCTATTGACTGATTGTCCAAAATGGTCACAGAAATGGAATCACATGGCCCCGGGACGTTGCAACTGTCATAAATATGAGTCAGTTGCCATGCATCTGAATTTTGGCCACGTGATCATGGAGATGCCAAAAAAACGGTCATACATCACTTTTTTTAGTGCCGTTGTAAGTTTGAACAGTCAGTAAATTAATGATTGTAAGTCAAGGAGTAATTTTAAAAATATTAAAAGCATAGAAGGCCGAATATAAGGAGATTTAGGATTTTAATCCACATGCCATCACTCTGCTAAACAACTAATTCCTACAACGCTGTCCAACTATTACTAAGACTGTATTACTATTCTTCTTCTCATCCTTCCTATTACCTATCTCTTCCCACTTATGACTATAACTTTGTTGCTTGTATCTTTATGTTTATATTGTTTTAGTTTCCTAGTATGATTTTTGATTGCTTATTTAGTATCTATGACTATCACTAAGTGTTGTGTCTTATGATTTTTGATGAATTTTTTTATATAATCTGAGGGTTTATGCACCGAAGACAAATTCCTTGCGTGTCCAATCACACTTGGCCAATAAAGAATTCTATTCTATTCTATTCTATTCTATTCTATTCTATTCTATTCTATTCTATTCTATTCTATTCTATTCCTTTCTTATTCTGTTCTATTCTATTCTGTTCTATTCTATTCTATTCCTTTCTTATTCTATTCTGTTCTATTCTATTCTATTCCTTTCTTATTCTGTTCTATTCCTTTCTTATTCTATTCTGTTCTGTTCTGTTCTGTTCTATTCTATTCTATTCTATTCTATTCTATTCTATTTCTTTCTTATTCTGTTCTATTCTATTCTATTCTGTTCTAACAGCAGGCACAATACTGCCTCTATGTTTTTTTCTCCCATGCAACCTTCTTATGAGATAGGTTGAGCTGATCCAGTCACACAGTGAGCTTCCATGACTTAAATCAGGGCTCTTTTTGCCTCAACCCCACAACAATCTTGCAAGGTAGGCCTATCTGACTGGCCCAAAGGCAAACCCCTGAATTTCCATGACCATGGCTGGATTGGAACCTGGATCTTTCCCATTATTAGTCGGGCAATTTAACCATTCAACAGGCAGGAAATGGGTGCACCATGTTTTCCATCATTCAACAGGCAGGAAATGGGTGCACCATGTTTTCCACTTGCCAATAAATACAATTTTCAGAAGCCCAATATAACAAACTGTATTTTCTCCCATGCTGAATTATCTGAAGCATTATTTTTTTCCGCTATGGACATTTGGGACCGATATTTATTGCTTTATTTTTATTTCCACCAAGGGCGAACGAAATGTGCCTTGAATATATATAATCTCCCTTTCCTTTACTTGAGCTTTCAAACTGTTTCAGGGAAATGAATAAACGTCTCACAGAGGAACAGGCCAAGAAAACATATGACCGCGCTATGAAATTAGAACAAGAATTTGGAGAATATTTTACAGGTGCGTTTGAAAGGCTTCCTTTATTTTTCACAAAGGGAGGGGAACTGCATTATTTTTATTTTTTTCCTGGTGGCACTTGGGGGATAATGACAAACTGAATTATACAGGGGGTCCTCATTTACTAAACATAGTTGGGACCAGCAATTCTGTCACTAAGTGATGATTATGACCTATGGCTTCCTGAGGCCCTTTCCATTGACCGAGAAGATGGCTGTGAAAGTCCCAAATTAATAATCCCATGATCACAGTGGCATTGCAATTGTTGTAGCTTGGAGGCCCATCCTAAGTCTCCTTTTTCAGTGCCATTGTAAGTTCAATCACCAAGCAAGTGATCAGTAAGCGAGGACTAGCTGAAGTATGGTAAAAATGGCCACGTACAAATTGCCTTAGGGAGGAGATAGCAATCAGCCAAGCTTCATATCTTTCTTTTGAATGTTCCCAGCTCTCTAAACATTCAAGCCACAATTCACTCTGTGTTGAGTCAAACTAGAGAAATAATTAATTATAATAGATAAATAAGACCCAAAGTCTATGGAGATTCTCTATCATCCAGGTCATGGTTGTCCCAAATGTGCTTTTTCAAGAGGCAACTGGACTTTCTGGTTTTTCTTTGAAGATGTTTTGCTTCTCATCCAAGAAGCTTCTTCACCTCTGGCTGGATGGTGGGGGAATGGAAAGATTTATATTCCTTGCAGACAGCTGGTGGTTTGCATCCTTTTAGGGAGCCATTGAGGCCTCTTGGAGGTTTGTTTGTGTCTTCAGAGTCACCTGAGTGGTGCAAATGGATAAGGAGCCTTCTTGGAACTGTTGAAAGGACTGTGTTGTAGGACTAAGGCCACAGGTGGACGGTGAATGGTCCCTCCCATAGGGATTAAAAGAGGAGCAAGAGGGGAGGGGACTTTTGCAGGAAACAATTTGTTCATTGCAGCAGTGTAAAGATCTGTCTGTGCATCTCACAGACTCTGTGCTGAGCCCTTCCTTGTCAGCTCTGCATTTGGAAATATTTACTTGGCAGCTCTCCAAGCTAGATAAGGTCTGTGCTCCTAATTAGATCCTTGAAAGACTGTTTGCCAGGCCTTTGGCTGAATGTGAATGCAAGAAATTCATCTTCGTTTAATAAAAGAGGTTTTAGCGGGACAAAAAATCTGCTTAATGCTTTTTCAGGAAGCCGAGGTCAGAACAATATCAGACCTACAAATACTAAAACACTGACCAATTTTGTTTCTGAAAGGGGATTAAAATCTGTTTTCCTTCCTTTAGCAATTGTCCAAGGAGATACCTTAGAAGATATATATAACCAAACCAAACTTGTGATTGAAGAACAATCGGATTCCTTCATCTGGATTCCTTCCAAGGAAAAACTATAAAGTCACCGATCCACACCTCTGATAACAACGGAGAAGTATTTAGAAGAAAATTTAATCCTAACTTATTTGGAAGCTTCGGGGCGGGCTGTAGGGGAAAAAAGTTACTTTCACGTTTCTTGCTGTCAATGTGATTATTATTATTCTTATTTTCTGAACATACAACACAAACTGTCGGAAGCCATGAAGGACACTGATTTGGTCATAAAAGGGAAAGAAAAGAAAAAAGAAAGAACGAACATTTTTTTAAAAAAGAAAAAAAAAACCAAGTCTGCCATATTAAATCTCTCTTCACACACACATGCATACACATACACTCAGGCACATATACACACAGCACAAACTCTTCTGTGTGCTCACCACACAGCTTTATAAGGATGAACCCGGAGGCAGATATGACCAGTCCACTGCCTCCCTTCCAGCCTGTAATGGCTCAGCTCAGTGTGCTTCTCGGTGGTTGAAAACCCAAAAATCTCCTGGGTGTCTTAATCCTACAGGACGTATCCTTTGAGTAAAGCGGATGTGGACACAAGTCCGACCTAACACATCGCCGGAGGAAGAGTTGAACGGCCTACGGCTTTGCCGAATCTCATCCATAAGCCACCGAACTCTGCTGAGACCTTGAATGCTTTTATTATGATTATTATTAATTTTCCCAGATGTTGGATCAGAGATTTCCTTTGATCATTGGTACATCTGTATTTGCAGCACCTCAACTTTCATATAACTATGCATATCTCTCCTCCTCACCCCTCCTCCCCATCCCAATCCTATCTGGAGCATAATTTCTCCCCCTCTCAACTTCAAATCCCACCGTTGCATCTGGATCTTAATCATTCAATGAGATTTGATGGGAAGGAAACCTTCCGTATTGAAGTGCGTGTTCCCACGAACACTCAAGATTCAGGGTACTTAAAACTTGACCAAGAAGAGGGGTACAATGGGGGGGGAGGGGGAAAGCTTTACATTTTATTTTAATTATATCTATATTATCATTTATATGAAGATAGAAGGCACTTAAAAGACGGAATAATTTATTTTAAAAAATCTATATTGATGTATAGGCGCTAATTTCTAAAGGTAACAAAATATTTTGTGAGACTTTTGTAAAGATTAAGTTCGTTGAAAGGTGAATTACATTGCACCTGGGCGGGCAGGAGAATGCAAAAGGTGAATTTTCAATTTGCACTATTTCATTCTTTCTTTTTTCCCCAGTAGATTTCTTAAGAATTTTGACTTCTGTATGTTCATCCTCTTTGTTTGAATTTAGGAATTTAGGTCTCATGTATTCCTATTTTATTTTAGAAAAGAAAAATTTGCTCTGCATAATACACCTAAAATGCACTTAGTACAAAAGGAAAATATTATATCTCTCTTTGTTAAAAAGAGTCCCACCTCACCCTCATTTCCCTCACTCCCATAAATAAACTATTGGGGTGGTTTGAATGTAATTTCTGATTTATTTATTTTTTAATTAAGCAGCTGCCATTATAAAATCTCTTACCAGCTTTTCCATAATGGTTTATAGAGGATTTGCCAGTAGGAATGGTTGCTAAAATGCCAGTAATTGGTCCAAAGTAGTTGGTAAAGTTATAAACAAAATATTACACTTTAGAAGCAGATTTTGAAGTCAACCAAAATAATTCATAGAAAGACCACTATGCATTTTTATGTTTTTAAAAAGTCAAAAAGTTCAACTTTGTAGCAATCATCGAGAAATTTTGTTTGGTAATTATGGAGCATAAATGCTACCTTCAAAGAACAATTCAGTTGATTCCCTGGAATAATCCACTTCGCAGAACAACTCAGTTTCTTCACAGAACAACAACTTAATTTGCAGAATAACTAAGTGGTTCCAAACTACAAGTAAACTAAAGCTTAGCCAGTAACAGTTTCTGTTCTTTCCAAGTTCCTTTTTTGTTCCTTTTTGATAAATAATCTGTTTCCTCGAAAATACGACCTAACCTGAAAGTAAGTTCTAGCTTGATTTTTACATGTAATCCCAATATAAGCCTTACCCCCAAATAAGCCCAAATTAACATCCCGCCTACCCCAGAGTGGACAGGTAAAAATTAAGCTAGGGTGCGGATGGTGGGGTGGATTTGCCCTACTACTTACCTTCAGACAGTTGTAGCCAGGCCTCATACATCCCAACACCTGCCTCACTGGCCCATTTCTTCTGCAGCCAGCAAGGCTGGCCAGGCTTTTCTGAAGGCCTTTGTAGCTGAGAACAAAGCTTCAGATCGATCCAAAGCTCTTTTATCATCTGCAGAGGCCTTCAGGAAAGCCTTGCGGGTCACAGAAGAAGAAATTCCTGAAGGCCTCTGACACCAAAAAGGAGACCGGGGGCAACACAAACAAGTGAAGTTAGTCAGTGGATGACATCCCCCCAAAATAAGACCTGGTTCCTTTTTTGGTAGCAAAAAAATATATACGACAGTCTTATTTTCGGAGAAACACACACACACATACACACACATATATATGTAATATATATGAAAATAT
>BLBF01000006.1:7260350-7285888 GCA_015471245.1 Laticauda colubrina | reverse complement strand
AAAGAAAGAAAGAAAGAAAGAAAGAAAGAAAGAAAGAAAGAAAGAAATTTATACTCGAGAAATATACAGGAAGGAAGGAATTTATACTAGAAAAATATACAAGATAGAAAGGAGGGAGGGAGAAAGAAAGAAAAAAGAAAGAAAGAAATTTATATTAGAAAAATATACAAGAAGGAAGGAAGGAAGGAAGGAAGGAAGGAAGGAAGGAAGGAAGGAAGGCTTAGTAAAAAGAGAAAGGAAGGAAGGAAGGAAAGAAAGAAAGAAAGAAAGTCAGAAAGAAAGAAAGCTACAGTAAGGAGTCCTGTTTTCCTTGCGATTTGCATTCCCATTTGTTTCATATCTGGATATTGATGAGTTTTGTCCTTTTTGACAGTTTCAAGAGGTCCCAAACAGCAGCTTGGTCCTTCTGATAAAGATCGATGGAGACATAGGAACAGGTACAGATTCACGCAAAAGAGCAAAAAGCCCCACTGCAAAAGTCATCTGTCCCACAGACATTATTGAGATTGCAAAGACCCTTTTTTTATCATCTATAGGGAGAATGTCCCCTGAATTACAGTCCGCTTTATCAATGGGGACATCTTCCTTTGTCCCAAAGGTGCTTTTTTTTTTCAAGAGTCAATTGGACTTTCTTCTTTTTTTAAAAGATGTTTCACTTCTCATCCAAGAAGCTTCTGTAGCTCTGATTGGATGATGGGGAAGGGAAGTCAGAGCTGAAGAAGCTTCTTGGGTGAGAAGTGAAATGTTTTTTTTTTTTAAATAGAAAGTCCAGTGGCCTCTTGAAAAAAAAAAGCACCTTTGGGACAACTATGACCTGGAGGACTAAGAATCTCCATAGATATCTTCCTTTGTCCATTATTTCAAACCTCTGCCTTACAACTCTGGACACTGACTGGGAAGGGAGTCCACGTTTAAATGGAATAGAAATACAGGTAGTCCTTCATTTACGACCACAACTGAGCCAAAAATTTACGTTGCTAAAAGGAAATTTTGTTAAGTGAGTTCTGCCCCATGTTACAACCTTTCTTGACACACTTGTCAATGAATTACTTCATTTGTTAAGTTAGTAACCCGGTCGTTAAGTGAATCTGGCTTCCCTATTGACTTTGGATCACAAAAGGCCCAGGACACTGCAACCGTCATAAATGCGACTCAGTTTTCAAGCATGCGAACATAAATCATGTGGGGAATGCTGCAATGGCCATTCCCCATGCTATTGTAACTTGGCTCACTAAAGAAGCTGTTGTAAGTCGAGGACTACCTGTGTGTATCTCCTCAAATTCTACTAATAAAAGATGTGGAATCATTCTAGCCCTTAGAAAAGTAGAATTATCGAAACTGCTCCTGCAAGGCTAACAAAAAAACACATTTTCTTTTTGCTTTTCTCCTTCAGGGAACCTTTAAACTTCACTTAATTGTGGGGGTTTTCTTCAAAGGTGGAAAGAACTAGCTCCATAGATTTTAAAGGTTGCAACATTTCATACTTTCGGGAACGTAAAAATCCATTAAAGGCTGACACTGTCAGCTTGACTCCTGAAAAAGAAATTCTAAAATCCATAATGTAATCTCTCTGTTAGGGACAATCAAAATAGAACAGGGGTGAAAAAAATGTTCCAAGCTTTGAAAATTGTTACCTGCTTTTCTCTGGCTTTGATGGCTCTGGATTTTTAAAAAGTGTGATAGCATCCAAAGGTGGTCATTGAATTACAATCACAAACAAGCCCAAAGTTTCTGCTACTTAAATGTCAGGATTTTGGCAGTTACCCCAATTAAATAATGAGTTTCAAGCAAACTTTCAAAACTTCAAAGGATTTATTGGGAGTTCACATGTCCGGCTCTGAGATACATAATTCATTGTCACCCTTGGCCCTGGTTTTCCCCCACCCCTCTGGTGTATTATAATTCATATTCTCCAATGGGACACATCCATAGCCAAGAGTCATCAATCATGTTCTCCAGTTAGATTTTTGCACAGCAGAAACTTCAGTCACCTAGTTACTATCTCTGAAAAACTATGTATAGAATGCAGTTTTGATTTCCAAGCTGCTACACTGCTCTTTCAAACCCCTCCCCACCTTTCTGTTGGCAGCTCTAAAATAGCCATAGAAATATTTTCTGAGTTGACACAAAGCAAGACAAGTTGTTAAGTGAGTTTTGTCTCATTTTACAACCTTTCTTGCCACAGTCATTAAGAGAATCACTGTAGTTATTAAGTTAGTAACATGGTTTGCTAAGTGAATCTGATTTCCCCATTGACTTTGCTTGTCAGAAGGTCGCAACCGCCAGTAAGTACAAGCATCCAAATTTTGACTTTGTAACCAAGAGGATATTGCAACGGTCATAAGTTGCTTTTTTCCCAGCCCCACTTAACTTTGAACGGTCACTAAATGAAAGCTCGTAAACCAAAAACTGCCTGTTTATCTTTAATGATGCCCATAATTGCTTTAGTTTGGCAAGATTCTGTCTAGAGGTGAAAAATAATCAAGTCATAAGTCATGTTTCCAGTGCCCGTTATATCTTCACAAATAGTCACTAAACGAATGGTTGTAAATCAAGGACTGCCTGTAATTATAATTTACATCTCCCCTAAAATGTTGGCATGGTTCTTTGAATAGTAAAGTAAGCTCTTTTTAATTATTCAGCTACAATTCTGCTACAATTTTTGCAGGCCTGTGTTATATTGTCAAGTTCCTGAAAAATGAGCATTGTCAGGTCAAATTTTTCCACATTGGTGTGGTGGGATGACACACACCTTCCTTGGTGGATATTTGGCAACTCAGATACTACCAATATTTTTCCAAAGCTATAAGTGAATGCACAGTGATCCTTTGCAGTTGTGAACAGATAAGAGAGTGAAGAGAAAGCAATCATCATCGGAAGATATCCTGCTTATTTCTTGGTGCTAAAACTCAGAGCAATCCAGATTGTTCAGCTGAGAATCATTTCCAAGGGTGGGGGACACGGTTGAGTGGGATGCAAACTCTAAATGCTTTAGAGAAATACCTTAGAGCTGGCTGGGGAATTCTGGGAGTTGAAGTCCATGCATCTTAGAGTGGCAAAGCAGGGATGAGCTGCTGGGGGCTCACAGGGACTCGGGAGAGCCTCAAACTAAGACTCTGCGGGGCTTGAAAAGCCCCCAATAACCTCAGAAAGACAAGCAGCAAAAGAAAGCTCTTAATAGGCTTAATTGAACTTCTGGGCATTCAGCCAAGAGCATTTCACACCTTGTAAAAGTGTTGCAAGCTAGATAAACAATCCACTCAGCGCTTGTGAGGGAAAGGCATTGAGAAAATCAAATAATCTAGCCACTAGCTTCCAAGGGGATTAATTCCCAAATCACAGAACTCACCAGAAACTCCACTAAAACTCCAAGATCCCTCTCACAGTCATTGCTGTTAAGCTGGTTTTACCCAGTCTTTTATTTAAGTATTAAATGTACGAAATAATAACTTTTGGGTGTATATTTTTTAGGTAATTAGGGCAAAGAAGCGATGTCAAGTTGGTCAAACCCACCCAGTCACATGACCACCCAACCATGCCCAGCCAGCCAGTCATTAGGGCAGAGAGCCCCTTACTAAAAAATTTGAAGCCCACCCTTGTGGCCAAGGTTGAGAAGAGTGAATCATGCAGTCATTAAGTGAATTTATTTGTATTTATGACTGTTGCAGCATCCCAGGGTCATGAGATGGTCATTTGCGACTTCCCCAGCTGACTTGCAACTGGCAAAGTCAATGAAGGGAGCTGGCTTCACTTAAGGACCACATGATTCACTTAACAACTGGGGCGATTGGCTTAATGATGGCATCAAAGCAGGTGGTAAAATTGGGCATGACCCACTGAGCATCCATCATATGAATCAGAATAGCAATGGATAGTCTGATCCCAATTGTTGTCATAAGCCGAGGACCTAACCAATTTCCACAGGAAAACACGGACATGAAATTAAATCAATATTTACAGATTAACCAAAGTTGGAAGGGATCTTGTAGGTTATCTAGTCCAACCCCCCGCCCAAGTGGGAAACCCTACACCATTTCTGACAAATGACAGTCCAATCTCTTCTTGAAAGTCTCCAGTGATGATGCTCCCACAATTTCTAAAGGCAACTTCTGTTCCATTGGTTGATTGTTCTCACTGTCAGAAGGTTTCTCCTTCTTTCCAGGTTGAATCTCTCTCCTTGTTCAGTTTCCATCCATTATTCCTTGTCTGGTCTTCGGGTGCTTTGGAGAATAGCTTGATCCCTTCCTCTCTGTGGCAGCCCCTCAAATATTGGAACAGGGTTGCATCCCTTGCCACTGTAATGAGTCTATCCATTTTGCTGTTGGTCATCCTTCTTTTCTTCTCTTTCCTTCCACTTTATTAGAGTCTTCTCCAAGGAACTTATTTTTCTTCTCCTATGGTCTGAAGTAGAATAATGTTAGTCTGTTCATTTGTGGCTCAAGTGAGAATAACAGAATAACAGGGCTGGAAAGGAAAGCTCACCTCAAAGGCATAGATGAGGTTACCTATTTTGGGGAATGAAACATCTGCAAGAAAGCCACCAAGCTCAGAGATGCAGCAAATGCAATCAAAGACCAGAAATATTCTCTTGTATTGGTATGTTAGGATGGGTTTAATGTGTCTATTCTATTCCCTTGGGCAAGCCCATTCTTTTGATGGCTCCTTGATGACAATAGAGGTTAGAAGTGAAACAGAGCAGCCCAAGAGGGAATTCAGATCATCAGAGCAATAAAAAGTGGAGCCTCTATTTCCTTTTTCATCTCAAAAGGGAACCTTTCATTAGAAATATGAAAGAGATATGACTAGCAGTTCCACTTTGGCAGGAGACACAGGACAAAAACAGCAAAATAATTACCTTTATCATTCCATACACTTTGCTGGAGAAAGGGACACAGGCAACGTGAAATCTGCAAGCTTGCAATTTTTTTTTAAATTTTAAAAATAAACTTTATTAAACATTAAAATATACATATATAATACAAAACATTTTGTAAAATATGAATCCAAAAAGTTATACATAACCAATAAACATAAAAACATAAACATTTCTAATTGCTTAGACGGTGTGTTTTTTATCAAACAGTTTTCCAATATTTGGTTCTTATATCTGATATATACTCCTATCATGACATCTTCATATTTTCCTTTGCCTATCTTTTTTACTCACAGGTTTCTATCCTTTAACCAGTTATACCAGTTTTCCCAAACTGTAAAATATTTTGAGTCTTCCTTATCTTTTAACTTTGGGGTGAGTTTATCCATTTCCGTAGTCATAGATCTTCTGGATTATTAAATTATCTGTTGGTAGCTGATCTCTCTTCCAACATTGAGCTAATGCTGTCCTTGCGGTTATTATATGTAAAATTAAACATTTGATTTCTTTTGCGATTTCACCTTTTACTATTCCTAACAAAAATATTTCAGCCTTAGGTTCTAATTGAAAGTTTGTGATTTCTCTTATCCATATTCGTATTTTTTCCCAATACTTTTTGCTCTTCAGGCAAATTTGTTTATTTATTTTCCTATCAAAGATTGAAAGCTTGTAGACTTGCAGTAAATAACATTTAAATTAGGCCCACAAGGAAAATGCATATAAGTAACATTTGAAACAGGTACAAAAAACATTTAAAATATATGCATCAAGAAAATGCACATCCCACTACATTCTAAATATGCCATCCAAAGCTTAATCAGGGAATGATATGTCTGGATACAAATGAATTAAAAAGAATCCTAGACCACAGCTTATGTAAGGAAAGTGTCTCACTCCCACATGTGGGGTCCTTGGTGCTCTCTGCGCTTAGTTTTTTTTTTGTTTTTTTTTTGCAGCTGTATCATTACCCAACTAGGTAACATCATCAGGGATTCACATTGATGATGTCTTCAGTTGGGTAATGAAACATCTGCAAGAAGCCAAACAAGCTCAGAGAGAGCACCAAGGATTAGGGTTTTCCACCAAGGAGGAGACACAACTGTCGAATCCTTCTCTCAGTCATGATAAAATCTTGAAATTGCTGAACACTGGTTCCTAGGACCTAGAAAGTCACCAACCATCAAAGCAGAGTTGTATTGTCAGCTTGGATGCTGTTTTTGGAGGCAGATGGATAACACGAGTTCTTTATTATGTGAGCAGACTTCAATGTTTTCAGACCTTGGAGTTCAACTTGCAAGATAATAGTAGGATTCTATTCTAATATTCATCGCCCCTGTCGACAACACTTGGAAAATATGCAGAATATTTCCAGTCTTTCCATAGCATTCGATAGGCAACAGGAAAATATAACTCAGAATTAGTCCTGTACTCTGATTTTTAATAAGTCTGATGTCTTAAGGAACGGGTGTAGCGTGAACTTGCTGGTCTAAAAACCAGGAGACTGTGAATTCTAGTCCTGCCTTAGGTATGAAAGCCAATTGGGTGACTTTGGACCAATCACCAGGAGTCTGTGAGCTCTCGTCCCGCATTAGGCATGAAAGCCAGATGAGTGACTTTGCACCTATTACCAAGAGACTGTGCATTTTAGTCCCATCTTAGACATGAAAGGCAGCTGGGTGACCTTGGGCCAATCACCAGGAAACTATGAGTTCTAATCCTGCGTTAGGCATGAAACCCAGCTGTATGACCTTGGGCCAGTCCCTCTCTCTCAGCTCAACCCCCCTCACATGGTTGTTGTTGTTGAGAAAATAGGAGGAGGAAGGAGTTTTAGATGTGTTTCCTACTCTGAGATACAAAGTAAGAAAGGTGGGATAAACATCTCATATATAAATAAATGAGTTGAAATGAGAATCAGTACATTCCATTAAATCTTCCAACATTTTTTTCATGCAAAGAGAAATGGACAACACAGTTAAATAATTATAAAATTCCCATGACCCTTTAAAAATTACATTTAAAAAAAAAAAATCACATTTTGGCAGGAAGGTTTAAAGAAGTCTTGCTAACTCTCTGACAATTGAACAGCTTTGGGAAAAAAACTCAGTTTTAGCTATTCAAGAACTAAAAGCCATCCATCTTCTGCTTTTCAAGTTAGATGGAAACTGCACTCCAACTCTGATGGCAAAAATCACGAGCTGGGTGCCAATATTAGGCTTGCTTTTGAGCTAGGAGAATGAGCAAAGTCCCAAAACATATTATAACTTATTACAATTACATATTAATTACATATTATAACATATTACAACTTATTTTTGTAGGACGTAGAGGTTGCCAAGCTAGATTAAGAGAAAAAAATAGCATTTTCTATCCATAAAAATCAGGGCTTTAATTTCCATGGGACCTCTTTTTTTTCCTTTTTGAAACAAATGGCAATGTGGAATCTTGGCAAATCCAGTCTTTCTGAATTATGTTTAAAATACAGGATTCTTTTTTTATTTTTTTTCTGTCTTGAATTTGGGTATTCCATACATTAACGAGTAACAACAATCTGTACTTTTCCTCCTTTTCACTTGCTTTGATCGGATGTTTCTTCACTCAGATGTAATCTTGTGGGGTAGGCTTACTCTGAATTCGAAAGTGGAGTTTACAAATACACTAGACAGCTTTCACTCCTGTTAAGTGTAAATACTCGACGCATCCATTCCATTTGTGTAATAAAAAATAAAAAATAAAAAATAAAGCACACACAATAATAAAAAAAGAAAGAAAGTTAAGATGTATGTTTCATACCATCTGTGTCTTTGTGTGCTTATTGAGTCTCAGGCTTATTTGAATTTGCGGCCTTATTTTTCTAGAAATGCGATCAACAGATTCAAGGAATGGATGGTAACATGGTCCATGGCAGAATGGATCCGGTCCCTTTTGTGAGAATACACGAGGTGTTAGAGGATCACTCCCATTTGATCAAGTAGATTTCAGGCAATGTTCGAAGAAACATGTTGGTCTTTAAATTGCTGCAAAAAAACCAGAGATACGATCAGATTTTGCTCATTGCTAAGGTAGCCCTTGACTTGTGGCCACAACTGAGCTCAAAATTTCTACTGCTAAGCGAGAGAGTTGTTAAGTGAGCTGTGCCCCAATTTGTGACCATTGTTAAGTGAATCACTGCAGTTGTTAAGTTAGTAACATGGTTGTTAAGGGAAAATGGCTTCCCCATTGCCTTTGCTTGTCAGAAAGTCCCAAAAGGGAAGAGGTGGGATTCAGCCGGTTTGGGCCACTTTGGGCAAACCGGATGTTAAATTTATATCTGGTTCACCGAACCAGTAGTTGAACCAACTGGCTGGCCCCGTCCACCCCACCTCACCCCTCCCAGGAATCTCCACATGGCCCATTTTGGATGCAGGTAAGTGCAGGCTCCATGCAGAGGCTCTAGGAGGGCGAAAAATGGGTTGAACCAGAAGTTCTGGATGTCCAGAAATGGGCCTGTTTCCGGCTTCCAGAGACCACCCAGAGCCTGGGGGAGACTCCTTTCAGCCTCCCAGAGGACTGAGGGAAGCCTCCGGACTCTGGGGAAGGCATAAAACAGCCATCCCTGAAGTTCCGGTAGGCCAGGCCCACCCAGCAAATGGGCAGAGAACCGGTTGCTGGGAATTTTGAATCCCTCCCCTGCCAAAAGGAAACACAGGACCTCAGGATATTGCAACCAGCATAAGTACATGCCAGTTGCCAAGCATCTGAAGTTTGATTACGTGTCTTTGGGGATGCTGCAGTGGCTGTAATTGAGAAAAATGGTCATAAGCCACTTTTTGCAGTGACGTTGTAACTTTGAAATGTTACTAAACTAAGAGTTGTAAGCCAAGGACTAAATTGGGCCACTTCTCAGAGATGTTGTGATAAATGAGGTAAATTCCCATTGTCTGCTATGTCAAACTTTCAAGAAGAAGGATGTCTTCTGTCTGAGGCCTCCCCAAAAAGCACTGTCAATTCTGACTCCCGGCAAAACCTCTTTCATTATATTAATGGAATTTATTTCATTCACAGTCAGCCAATGGCTTGGCAAACAGTCTTGTGAAGGTAGACTAATGAGCTCAGATCTTTAACAATCCTGGAACACTGCCCGGTAAATAATTCCACACTCAGTGCTGGCAGGGAAGGGCTGGGTTATACAGACAAATCTCCACAAGGCTGGAATGAAGGAACGAGCAAGTTGTTTCCTGCAAAGGCCCCCTCCCCTTTTGCTCCTCTTTTAATCCTGATGGGAGGGGCCATTCATCATCCACCTGTGGCCTTAATCCCACATCAACCCTGAGTTCTTAATTGTGCCTTCCTTTTGGCAGCTCTGCACATGCGCAGGCTGGGAACCAGTTCCAGAAGCTCCCCGCCTCACTGCTGTCCAAACCCGAAGGTAGCTGATGACTGCCAGCCTGCCCTGGCCCCATCTCTGCCTCTGATTCACAGCCCTCGTCCGAGCCTTCCTCAGCCTCCAGGAATGGCCCAGGTTCCTCCCCAACTTCCTCACTACTGACTAACTCTGTTGCCAGCTCTGCCAGCCACCAGTGGGCCACAACTGATGAATGCAATACAGGGAGTCCTCTACTTTATTACAGTTCATTTAGTGGTTGTTCAAAGTTACAATGGTGCTGGACAAAGTAACTTATGACTGTTTTTTCACACTTGCAACCATTGCAGCCTTTCCATGGTCATATGATCGAAATTCAGATGCTTGGCAGCTGATTCGTATGATGCTTTTAGTGTCTCAGGGGTCATATGATCATCTTTTGCAACCTTATGAAAAACAAAGTCAATGGGGAAGTCAGATTCATGTAACAACTATATTACTCAATAACTGCAGTGATTCACTTAACAGTTGTGCCAAGAAAGGTGGTAAAATGGGGCAAAATTCACTGGACAAATGTCTTACTTAGCAGCCAAAATCCAGGGCTCAACTGATATCAAAAATCAAGGACTATTTGTAAATCAGTCCTGATTAAAGTATCTTAGCCAGTTTCAGAAAAGGCTCTTTCCTGACTCAGTAATGGACATGGACTTGAGCCTTGAGCCTGTGGTGAGCCTGCTGCTGGTTCGGACTGGTTCTAGTGAACCGGTAGTTCCAACCATCAGCTGGCCTTGCCCACTTGCTCTCGCCCTATCTTGTCCTACATTTCCTTCTTTCTGGCTCAGCTGATTCTGTAATGATCCGGGACATGGCACAAAGGCAACACAGATAGATAAGCAATAAAAGTCCCTTTATTATCTCCAACTTTGTCCACAATGTCCAAATTATCATTGGGCTGGAGAAAAACTCCCAGGAACAGCCTTTGGCTGCAGAGAATTTAGTCCAAAACAAAGTACACGCAAACTGTAACTTAAAATCCAAACAAACCAAACTGAAGTAATTAGTTAGGCAGGGCAGGAGCAGGAATTTCAAACTTGAAAGCATGGCAAAACTCACACAGTTGGGAAGTCTCCAGGAATACAGATAAGCCACAACGATACAAGATAAAATCATGTTTGCTCCCAACTGCCTGCTATATGCACCTTGCCTTTTTTATACACTGTGTTCTCAGCTGCAGCTAATGAAAGGAATCAGGGCCCTTTCCTGCCACGTAAGGCATGCAACACATGTTGCTCCCTTCTCCATTCCTCCCTCCGTGCCATAGGATGAAGGATGGGTTCAGAGGATGGGTCTTCCTCTGAATTCCCTCTCCCTTATTCTACCTCTCCCTTGCTATGCCCAGCCAGATTTTGCCCTTTCCCAGTTTCTTCCACAGCCAATGGAGCCACACTCCCACTCCCTGTCAACTGTTTGGCTTCCTCCTCCAAGTCAGATTCCAACAGGGCCATGACAGATTCGCATGGCACAGCTGATTTCCGTGCCTCAGCTGTTCTACTTCTGGGGCTGCCCTAGAAGGTAAGCAGTTGAGTTTCAAATTACTGTATTTTGAACATTGCGTCTGCGTTAGACCAGAACCAGTTGTTAAATCAGTTGCAGACCACCACTCTTCCCATCCATGCTTAAACTCAGCCCAGCCACAGGGAAGATTTTTCTATTATTATTATTCTCCCTCCCACATAGATAAATGCACACAGTCAGGTTGCTCCAAGGTTTGCTCACATCCTTCTGCAAGAACTCCCCAACTCTGCATGGGTAGGCTGCAGCAGTTCAACTGATAAAAGAAAATTAAATTAAATTAAATTTTCCTCAGTTCAAAAGTAATGTCATGTCACTGGGGACTAATGTATATCAATGTGTTTTCAAAACACCCTGGAGATGTGAAGATGAAGACAAAATCAATCTTACCTCTGGCATAACAAAAATGCAGATAACAGAATAACACAGCTGGGAGGGACTTTGGAAGTCTCCTAGTCCAATCCCTACTCAGGCAGGAGACCCAATACCATTTCAGACAAATGGCTGCCTAATCTTTTCTTAAAAGCCTCCAGTGATGGAGAATTCACAACTTCTGAAGGCAAGTCGTTCAACTGATGAATTGTTCTCACTGTCAGGTAATTTCTCCTTAGTTCTAGGTTGCTTCTCTCCTTGATTAGTTACCATCCACAATTGGGGATAGCCAGGAGCTCATTCCAAATGCAATGGAGCATCTATATTTATAAAAAGAATGTTCTTGTAAAGGTAGGAAGCAGAAGGAGTAACTTGTGTGCCTCAGACTTTCTGCTGTAAAGGCTGAGATGGGTCAAGAGAAGTTGACTTTGGCTCGAGAGACAGATCTCTTATGGACACCAGGATAAGAAGGCAAAGGTAGGTGAAAATATGGAAAGTGTCTTTATTTATTTATTTTATGAAATTTATATTGCACACGGCAACTCAAGGCAGCTTACACGGATATAGATGAAAATATTTGTAGCTCAGGGATGAACTTTGGAATTCTTGATGCTCTCCAAACTTGGCTGTTAACTTGCAGACGTTTCCTTACCCAACTAGGTAACATCATCAGTAGTAGAAGAGAGTGGGGCTTGCAGAGGAGGAGAAAAAGGAGGGGTGTGGGCCTTTGGTGGTCCCTCAGCTTGGTTGTTTCCTTGCAGATGTTTCATTGCCCAACTAGGTAACATCATCAGTGCTAGAAGGAGTTGGGGTTTTCAGAGGAGGAGGACTGTGGGTCCTTTGTGCTCTCTGAGCTTGGTTGTTTTACTGCAGATGTTTCACAACCCAACTAGGTAACATCATCAAGATGGCCCACAAATGCTTGGAATAGGCCAGTGGTGGTATGCTGCCGGTTCGCACTGCTTCTAGCAATCTGGTAGCGCCAGACAGTAGTTGGCCCCGCCCATCCGCCCCGTCCTTTCCTGTCCAATATTTCCTTTGTTTGCAGTTCAGTTGATTCACATCATGCCTCAACTGTTTTACTCACCAGCGCTGATGGTAAGGTAAGATTTCATGCTTAAAATTGCCCGTTTTAAAATGCTCTGCGCACACGCGAAGTGCACACCCACAGAACCGGTAGTAAAATATTTTGAATTCCATCACTGGAATACGCAGTGGGTTCTCACAAAGGCTTTGCTGACATTTCTAGCAATGTCAGCTAGACATTGGTGGTGACCAAAACTGGATGAAGTATTCTAGGTATGGTCTAACTAACTAAGGCTTTATAGGGTGATATTAGTACCTCACTTGATCTTGACTGAATCCCTCTCTTAATGCAATTTAGGATTGCTAGAAATATTCAAAAGATGATTCCCAGCTTTCAGAAACATTAAGACTTCTGTTAAAGATTAAAGTCTTCTGGCATGATGGAAATCCAGCTCTTAACAAAGCAGACTTTTTTAAAAATATTTTTTTCATTCCCTCTTTATTTTTTTATAAATAACCCAAGGTGAATGGGGTCAGAGAATCAATTATGCTTTGGCAGAGTAAGTTGTTGTTTACTTTGCTGCGACTGTTAACTTTTGCAAACAATATCTTTCAGGTTCTCACACATAATCACAATCAATCTGTCCAACTCCAGTTCAGATGAATTAAGGAACAAAACATTTTTGACAGATGATTCATCTCGGGCCATTATTTATTTATTTGATGTTTATCCTGCCTTTATTACTTTAAAAGTAATTTAAGGCAGTGAATGTACATAACACCCCTTCTTCATTCTCTTCTTCACCACAATAACAACACTGGGAAATGGACTGGTACAGAGTTACCCAGCTAACTTTTGTGCCTAAGGAAGGACTAGACCTTGCAGTCTCCTGGTGATTGGTGCAAAGTCACTCAACTGGCTTTCACGCCTAAGGCAGGATTAGAACTCAGAATCTCCTGGTGATTGGTCCAAAGTTACCAGGCTGCTTTCATGCATAACGTGGGACTAGAACTCACAAACCCCTGATGATTGGTCCAAAGTCACCTAGGCGGACTAGAACTTAAAGTCTTCTCCTTTTTAGACCAGAGCCTTAACCGCTTCACCAAACTGGCTCTCAAAATATCCACAATCAAACAACCAAGATCAGACTACACCAAGAACCCAAGGTCCAATAAGAGACAACTGCAAAATAGCAGGCAATGTTTTCACGGGGAAAAAATAAAACAAAATGGTAAACAGAAGGCAGAAGGGATAATAATTCAAACCTCATTTCCTCACCTTCTGTTCTGGGAACAGTAATTGACACAGTGCATTTAATTGATTCTCTATTAAGCATTGGAACCTGCAAAGTGGAATGTTTTTATAAGCTCTATTGTAACCACTCTTGACCAAGCGCTGCTGAAATTATATTTGATGATTTCTTGGTACGTGCACTGATATGCAAATGGTTAAATATTTTTTGCAAAAAAATAGCAAATCAGGTCTGACAAAACAATGGCAAAGCAAAGGAAATAATAGCATGTGACAAGCTGACAGGGGCGCCAAATGGCTGCACCATAAATGTTCACAGGTTCAGACAAACAGACTTAAGTGAAAGCCATTGGGCTTCCTTGATGTTCTTCCAACATTCTTCAGCGGTGGGAAATTCATCCCGCCTCTCCGTGGTCCATGGAGCCTCATCCTTATCCTGGGATGAGTGAGCATAACTCGATAAAACCTTAGAGCAGATGGCATCTATGCATCCCAATGAATGCCACCAGGTCCTTCTGTGACAAAAACTGGAAGCCAAGCCCACAGAAACAGCAGGCAGCTCCTTCCGGACATGGTAGACAGAATGCAAACTGCTTTTTGGCATGGTGGAGCAGATGGGATTGGCAAACATTTACAAACTGTTTGCAAGGTTTCCAAAGGATATGTCTTCCATTGAGAAGAACTTGGGAGCCAAAGCAGGAGGAAATCACTGGCTTTAAGAATTCCATTTAGGGAGAGCACTAAACCTCACTGAAGGAAACTGACTCATCAAACAATTTTACTTCTTTTTTTAATTCATGTATTAAATTATATATGCCACCCAAGGGTGGGCTTCAAAAATTTTAGCAAAGGGTTCTCTGCCCGGTTGCTGGGTGGGTGTGGCCATGGTGGGTGTGGCCTACTCAGCCTCCTGCACCATGGTGGGGGGGGGGATTTTTGCCCTCCCCAGGCTCTGGAGATTTTCCAGGTTTTCCTTGAGCCTCCAGGAGGACGAAAACAGCCTCCCTGGACTCCAGAAGCTCTCTGGAAACTGGGAATGGGCCCATTTTTGGCAATGTATGGCTGTGAACGTTGGACCGTAAGGAAGGCTGAGCACCAAAGAATGGAGGCCTTCGAATTCTGGTGCTGGAGGAGATTCCCACAAGTCTCTTGGACTGCAAGGTGATCCAACTGGTCAGTCCTGGAGGAGGTCCATCCTGATTGCTCTTCAGAAGGCCAGATCCTGAAGAGAAAATTGAAAGACTTTGGCCACCTCATGAGAAGGAAGGAAAGACTCCCTGGAGAAGAGCCTCATGCTGGGAACGATGGAGAGCCAAAGAAGAAGGGGACGGCAGAGAATGAGGTCGCTGGATGGAGTCCCTGAAGCAGTGAACTTAAATGGATTCTGGAGGATGGTAGAGGATAGGAAGGCCTGGAGAAACATTGTCCATGGGGTTGTGATGGGTCAGACACAACTTTGTAACTAACAACAACAAATAGTTGTTGTTCTTATATTTATAATCTATTTTTTTAAAAAGAATATAGTGTGTATTATAAGAATGTACCAAGCAGAATTCGATTGGAAGTTATATATTATGTATTATATTGAAGGTCATAACCTTAAGGTATATATTGAAGTTTAAATAAGAATTGAATGGATGTAATTAAAAGATATAAAGGTGTCATACTCCAGTTAGTAACTACAGGAGAAAATTTGTTTAATGAGAAAAGATAATATGAAATTGAAACAGAACAGACAAAAGTATAAATATAATGATTTTAACTGTGATGAGATAATCAAAATAAAATTGAGAAAATTAAAAGAGGGGAAAAACTATATAGAAAATGTAGAATAGTATGAGATATGGAATAGAACACAAAAAAGAGCATGAAATTGAGTTTTGTGTCTGTATAAAGAAGTTCAACCTGGTACCATGCTATTTTCAAAAAAGATGTTTTACTTGTATTTTGTGTGTGTGAAAACCCAAATAAAACTTTATTAAAAAAAACCAACAACAAATAATTGCTGTTCTCTTCTGCTGATACGCTCATCATAAACAGAAGTATCAAAGATGATGCAGAAGTGGTGGTTTCTGAAATTGATTATGATGACGATCAGTGGTGGGATTCAAATATTTTACTACCGGTTCTGTGGGCGTGGCTTGGTGGGCGTGGCAAGGGAAGGATACTGTAAAATCTCCAGTCAGAGGTGGGATTTGCCGGTTCTCTGAAATACCCAAAATTTCCACTACCGGTTCTCCAGAATTGGTCAGAACCTGCTGAATACCCACTTCTGATGATGATGTTATCCACTTCATCGTGTCAAACTCTTGGCAATTCTCCTGGCCAGGTCTCTCCACATCTTTCCCTACTTCTTTGAGTTGTTCTATGCTCTGGCTGATGTCAGCTTTGGTGGTGTCCATGCCATCGTGTTCTCTGGTAGCCTGCTTCCTTTTTTAGGAAAAGGAATATATAACTGCTTTCTCCTATGAATTTCTCCACATGACATGGCCAAAATAAATGAAACGCTGTTTTGTGGTTTCACCTTGCAGTGACATATCTGGCACTGTGTGTTCCAGTAGTTGCTTTAGCGTCCTTTAGCGTCCAAGGAATCCAAGGTGTCTTCTTCATCACCACAACTCAGAAAAGTCGATTTTCTTCCTGTCTTGCTTTTTTAAGGTCCAACTTTCGCAACTATAGATGGCTACGGGGAACACGGTAGAACAGGGGTGTCAAACTCGATTTCATCAAGGGCTGCATCAAGGTTGTGTCTGACCTGGGGGGAGGTGGCCGGCGACAATGGCCTTGTGCAGCTCTCTGTCAGCAAAAATGCTGGTCAGGGGGCTACATGTGGTCCTCTTGGGCCCCATTTTCACCCAAGATAGCCTCCTGCAGCCTTCTGCCAGTGAAAATGGAGCTGGTAGAGGGCTGCAGAAGGCTGTTACAGCTGAAAATGGAGCGTGGGAGGACCATGCATGTCCACTGTGAGAGGGATCTTGAAGTCTTAGTGGACAACCTGCTAAATATGAGCCAGCAGTGTGCAGCATCAGCCAAAAAAGCCAATGCAATCCTAAGTTGCATTAACAGAGGGATACAATTGAGATTAAGGGAGGTACTAATACCACTCTATAAAGCCTTAGTTAGACCACACCTAGAGTACTGTATCCAGTTTTGGTCACCACACTATAAAAAAGATGTTAAGACTCTAGAAAGAGTGCAGAGAAGAGCAACCAGGCTGATGAGGGGACTGGAGGCTAAAGCATATGATGAACAGTTACAGGAACTGGGCTTGGCTAGTTTAGTGAAGAGAAGGACCAGGGGAGACATGATAGCGGTCTGCCAATATTTGAGCGGCTGCCACAGAGAGGAAGGGGGCAAGCTATTTTCTAAAGCCCCATGTAGGCCAGACAAAAAATAATGAATGGAAACTGAACAAGGAGAGATTCAACCTGGAAATAAGGAGAAACTGACAGTGAGAACAATCAACCAACGGAAAAGAAGTTGCATTTGGAAGTTGTGGAAGCATCATCACTGATTGGACTGCCATTTGTCATAAATGGTGTAGGATCTCCTGCTTGGGCAGGGGGTTGGACTACATGACCTACAAGGTCCCTTCCAACTCTGGTTATCTGTTATCTCTTATCTGTTACCCATTTTCGCTGGCAGAGGCACTGCAGGCCAGTCCTTTGCTGTTTTCAGGGCAGCCCCGCAGGCCAGATTTAAACACCTTGAGTTTGACACCCCTACAATAGAGAGAACTAACCTATATTTGGTTGTTAGGCTGATGTCCTTGTTTCTCCATAGTCGGCTCAGGTGCATCCTTGCTATGCGGCTCAGTGCAATTGGACGTTTTATTTCTGATGACTTTTTTTAAAAAAAATGCAATTCCGCCCTTCCCTGCAAAAACTTATAACATGTGTACAAAACATGACTTTTTTCCATTTGAGCCCATTTAAGGTACATGAAAAGGAAAGAAAGTGTCATGCCCCTGTTGGAGACTGACTCTGAGGGAGAGGAGGAACAGCTGACAGGGAGTGGGAGTGTGGCTCCAAAGGTTGTGGAGGAAACTGGAGAAGGGCACAGGCCGGCTGGGCATTCAGAGGAAGACCCAGGCCCATCCCCTCTCCATCCTAGGGCACACAGGGAGGAGTGGATAAGGGAGAAATGTGAATGGTGTGGTCTACGGGGGAGGAAAGGGCCCTGATCTCCTTCATGGGCTGCAGCTATGAGAACTGGTTAAAAGGATGGACGTGCATATGGGCCAGTGCTAGAAACAAAGTGTGGAAATATCTCTAGTCTGTCATTCCTCTCTGAGTTTGGTGTCCTTCCCAGTGTGTGTTCTGATATCTGTGGACGTCTTCAAGCCCTTATCTTGCCTGGTTCCCTTAATTGCTTCAGTGTGGTCTGTGTTGTTTTTACTCTTTATAATTTATAGGCATTTTTAGTTGAAATGGCATGTCCATTTTTTAAACTAGTTCTCACAGCTGCAGCCCATGAAGGGGATCAAGGCCCTTTCCTCCCCCATAGACCACACCATTCATGTCTCTCCCTTATCTTCTCTTGCCTTCATGCCCTAGGATGGAGAGGGGATGGGTCTGGGTCTTCCTCTGACTGCGAAGCCTCCTCCGCACTTCCACTCCCTGTCAGCTGTTCCTCCTCTCCCTCAGAGTCAGATAGGGCATGACAAAAAGCAAGCGATCCATGATTACTCGCATGAAATGCAAGGCTCTGAAACCTAGGAAAGACGATACTGCTCATGTTAATTCATTTTTGAATTAACACCTGCTTGGCTCTGAGATTTCAACCTCCCCAGTTTTGATTCTAATAGGAAGGAAGCAGGTCCTCAGTTAATCAATGCGTTTTCCTCCGACGTATATGTTCTTGCTCAATTTATCACATCTGATTCTGTGCAACACATGCAACGCAATGTGACCGTAGCACATTGGACAACGTGCCTGAGATGACATCACAGGACAACGTGCCTGAGATGACATCACCTCAAAAACAGTCTGCCAGAGCCATGTGCAAAAATCAATCCATGCAAGGCTTAGGAAATCAGCAATGCCTAGCAAAACTTCCAAAGGTTTTCTTTTTTCTTTTTATATTAAAAAAATGTATGAAAATGGGTGTGTGAATAAAAAGAGAATGAATCTCTGAATTTTTTTAACTGCCTTGCCAGGTTAGAGTGATATTACTGAAATCTGATTAATGTTATGGTGGTTATCTTTTTTGAAAAAGAAGAAGGGAGGGAGGGAAGGAAGGGAGGGAAGGAGGAAGGAAGACAAGAAAAGAAAGAAAAAAAAGAAACAAAGAAAAAGAAAGAAGCAAAGAAAAAGATAGATAGATGATAGACAGACAGACAGACAGACAGAAAGATGATAGACAGATAGATGATAGATAGATAGATGATAGTTAGATAGATGATGGATGATAGATGATAGATATAGAGTGGTGAGATATGTAGAATTATATCTGTGAAAATATAAAGCAATGGTAACGCAATTTTAGGTAGGCATTGATTTCAGGCCTAAAAAGAAACTCAAGAAAATAAACAGGACAGCTAGTCCTTTTAAGGGGTCTCTAATCTTATATCTGTGGAGTCCTCTTTTTACTTCTGCATAAATAAAGAGGTACCCTCTCCATTAGTCAGCTCCTACCAGTTGTCCTTGACTTGGAACAGTTTGTTTAGTGACTATTCGAAGTAGTCACTGAAAATGGCCCTGAAAAAAAGTGACTTATGACCATTTTTCACACCTATGACCATTGTAGCATCCCTGTGATCCTGTGATCAAAATACAGGTGCTTGGCAACTGACTCACAGTTATGATGTTTGCCATTTCCCAGGGTCATGTGATACGCTTTTGCAAAGTCAAAACTCGATCCACTTAACAACCGTGATACCAATTTAACAACGGCAGCGATTCACTTAACAACTGCAGCAAGAAAGGTCATAAAATGGGGTAAAATACATCTAACACCTGTCTTGCTTAGCATCAAGAATTTGGGGTTCAATTGTGGTCATAACTTGAGGACTATCTGTATTTTGGTAGAGGCACACCTGGCTAAGAAACTTGCCATTGCTTATGGCTAACAGCTGCGAAAGGAAGGGAGGGAGGGAGGAGGGAGGGAGACAGGAAAGAAAGAAGGAGGGATGGATGGATGGGAGGGAGGGAGGGAGAGAGGCAGGTTGGAAAGAAGAAAGAGAGGGAGGGAGAAAGGAGGGATGAAAGAAGGGAGGAAGAAAAGAAGGAAGGAGGGAGAAAAGAGAGAAAGAAGAAAGGAGGGAGGGAGGTTGGAAAGAAGAAAGGAAGGAAGGGGGAAGGGGGAGGGAGGAAAGCAGAAAGGAAGGAAGGAGGGAGGGAGAAAGGGAAGAAGGAAGGAGGGAAGAGGGAAAGAAGAAAGGAAGGACAGAAGGAGGAAAGAAGGAAGGAAGGAGGGAGAAAGGGAGGAAAGAAGGAAGGAGGGAAGGGGAGGGAGGAAAGAAGGGAGGAAGGGGAGAGGGAGAAAGGAAGGAAAGAAGGAAAGAAGGAGGGAAGGAAGGAAGGAAAAAGGATTTCAGGGCTAAAAAGAAACTGGGCGATGAGCAGACACCTTCTTAAAATCTCAACGGGAAAAGATTTCTCAAAAAGCATCAAAAAGAGGAATCCTCTGATACTGTTTTCATTGCCAAAATCTGAATGTCCTCAAAGATTGGGATGAAAGCTACATTCTGGCTTCTCAGAGGAGCCCTGTACTTTTTCTTCAAAGCTATAACCAAACATCACTCACACAAACAGCCACACAAAGGAGAGGAAAAGGTTGCGTGTTGCTTAAGGCCAAACAATACGGCAGCTGACATTTTCATTTTGCTATTCTTCCGGGGACTTTCTTTGAAATTCTCTGGCTTTTGAAATTATTTTTTTTCCCCAACCTAAACAAGGACAGGTAAAGGGAAGGTCATGTATGGGTGGTCCTTAAGTTACAACCATAATGGAGCCCCAAAAGTATGTTGCTAAGTGAGAAATGTGTTGCCCCATTTTACCGCTTTTCTTGCTGCATTGTTAAGTGAATCACTGCAGTTGTTAAATTAGTAACACGGTCGTTAAGTGAATCTATTCTCACTCCCATTGTCAGAAGGTTGCAAAAGCTGATCAAGTGTCCACAGGACGCTGCATCAGTCATAAATGTGAATCAGTTGTCAGGCATCATTTTCATTGCATGGGTATGTGCAACCAGCATAAGTGTAAAAAATGGTCATAAGTCACTTTTTTCAGGTTGTTGAAATTTTTAACGGTCACTAAATGAACTGCTGTAAGTTGAGGACTATCTGTTTCACTTCTATTTTTCATGCTTACTAGCCTGGTTGTCAGGGTTCCGGCAGTTGCTCCAATTAAATCATGAGCCTCGAGCCACACTCCCAAAACTAAAGAGATTTATTTGAAGGTAACATTCTACATCCGGCACTAATCTGGTCGTAGCCAACTCTGAGATACCTAATTCACTGTCACCCTTGATCCTGCTTTCCCACCACCCCTCTGGGTGTATCATCCATCCAAGAAACGTCCATAGCCAAGAGTCATCAATCATGCTCTCCAATTAGATTTTTCGCTGGCAGAAGCTTCAGCCATCTAATCAGTCTTTGAAAAAAATATGAATGGAATGTACTTTCAATTCCACACTGTTGCCTGCTGTTTGAAATTCCCCCTCCCCTTCTTTCTGTTGTCAACTATAAAACATGCATACAAAATGTTTTATGAGTTGACACTGGTATGATTACCTTTCCTTTTTTTCTATTTGACCTGTCCCAAGATCATGTAAATTGAGAAGTGAGACCATAAAGTGACTCTGTGGTAAAAGGATCTTTAGCATGTTTTCCAACAGTGGCAAATTTTACACCCGTGATCAAAACATCCCAACATGTCAGACTCCAAAACCCAAGAAAGACATGTGATGATTCTTCTGTGTAGATTTCTTCCTTGTTCCTCACCTAGAGACAGAATCTTGCCAACCTAAAGCAGACTGATACTGACACAAAGAATATACTCTAGAAACTATTCGGGAGGGGCTGTCTTCACCCTCTTTCTTCTACACAAGACTGTCTGAACTGAGTGGCCTCTTACCCCTATGGAATACTCCCCCTCCCTCCTGGGAATCCAGACTACATTCCACCACACAGCATTTATTGAGAATCCTTTGTTATTGTTCTTCAGTCGGTAAGTTGTGTCTGACTCTTCACGCTCCCATGGATCATAGCACACCAGCCCTGTTCTCCTCTACCTCACAGAGTTTGCCCAAATTCAGATTCGTTGTGTCCATGACACCATCTAACCATCTCATCCTCTGCCATTCCCTTCTTCTTTTGGCTTCCATCTTACCCAACATCAGGGTCTTTTCCAATGCATCCTCTCTTCTTGCATTGTAGCCAGACTAGTTGAGCTTCAGCTTCAGTATCTGTTCTTCCAAAGTACAGTCTGAAACAAAGGCCACCAGATCTGGACACCAACAATTCAGAAGACCAGTAGAGAGTAGCAAAGTGTTCTGAAAAAGCTGGGTGACCAATACGGTGGTGGTATTCAGCAGGTTCTGACCAGTTCTGGAGAACCAGTAGCAGAAATTTTGAGTAGTTTGGAGAACCAGCAAATACCAGCTCTGACTGGCCCTGCCCCCATATAGTATCTCCCTCCCAAGTCCCAGTTGATTGGCTGGGTCTTCTTTGTTTGCCCTGCACAGGAGAACAGAGCTGGAAAGCAGGTCAGTGGGATGGGGAAGGAATGGAGACTTTGCAGTAACCTTCCCCCAGGAGCGGGGAAGAAATGGAGATTTTACAATATCATTCCCCTGCAATGCCCACCAAGTTAAACCATGCCCACAGAACCAGTAGTAAAAAATTTTGAATCGTACCACTGGACCAATAGATGGTCTCTCCTTCTATCTTGGGGTTTCCTGAATTGTTGACACACAGATTTGGTAGCTGTAACAAAAACCCATTTGTCTTTTGAGGTCCTCTTGTTTCTCACTATTTTTGTATGTATGATTTTGGCCAGATTTCTCTTGCCCTTCTCTCCTCAATCATTGGGCCTTTGCTTGCTTGTAAAACAACTTCCTAAGTTTTGTAACATCCCTATTATACAAAAATTGGGGGAAAAGTATAGCTTTAATCCTCTCTCTTTTCTGATTTTTCCCTCTACATAAATAGAGTACCTCCTCTCTAGGAGAATCTTACCATAAAATTCTCCAGATCCATTTCTATATTTTAAATCCTTTAAGCCCTCAATCCTGTTTTCATGCTTAAGCATTAAGATTAAACTTCTCTAAAATGGTCAACTGTTTGATTGGCAATGAAATTCTGGTTGAGTAAGCTTGTTCTTCCCTGACATTGAGCATTCATGATTTAATAAATTGTACCTTCGATGTTCAAAAAAATAATCTTTTGACACTCCTGTTGCATCATGGGAAAAGAGACTCGAGTCCCAGTTGACTTTTTTCTCTTTTCATTTTCTTCTAGGATCTGAGCTCAGAGAAACCGCGGCAGCCTTTTTTATAGCTGGCTGCTCGCAGCTCGTGGCCAATGACAGCTCTTCAAATCTCCCGCCGCCACGGACCAACCCATCATAAGTAAGTATGCAAATATATAACACCCCTCCCCATGTGGTCCAGTCTAACCAATCCAGGCCCCGCCTACACTACATAGTCACGTAGGTAGGCGGGGCTCTTATGGTTCCAACTGGACCTGCGCAACTCAGTCATGAGTTCGCCTCTGACCTGTTCGGACGGTTGCTGTTTCTCCCGTCCTTTTCTGTGGGGCCTCCTAGAAGGTAGAGTCAGCCATGTCTCTCCCTCCAGGCCTTTTCTGGCTGGCTGAGTCGGCTCAGCCGCTTCTGCCAGGAGAGGCTTCCTGATGGTTCTTCGAAGCCTGCTCCAGTGTCCCCAAGTTGTTTTCTTCTTCTATGGTTTCAGTACGTGCTTGTGATTTCCAATCGGGGCTAATGTTACTATTGGTTGTTGTGTCATTGTTTGGGTTGGTTTTGTCAATTCTTTTATTTGTGGAGGGTCTCCCCCTCCCTTTTTGTTTGTGTTTGAGGGGTCTCCCCCCTCTCTGGTTTGGTTATTTTTGCTTAATGTTTGCAGCAATTCTTTTATTTGCGGAGATTCTCCCCCCCTCTCTGGTTGGGTTGTTTTTGTTAGAGGTTGGTGGAGGGTCTTCCCCTTCTTCTTCCTGATTGTTAGTGTTTCTCAGTGTGGTCCTCAATCTGTTTTGGTCTACTCCAGCTCCTCCCATCCTCTGTGTCTACCCCGTATGACCGGGGCCCTGTTATTTGGGTTATTTTTGCCAGAATCCACATTGATTCCCTTGTGAGGTTCTTTGCAAATACTAGGTTCCCTGTTTTGAATGTGTGGCACTTACTGGAGGAGTCTGCTGGCTTTTCTGGGCTATATGTGGGGTGTAGTTTGTTTAGGTTTGATCTTAGTTTCCTTCCCATTAATAATTCTGCTGGGCTTTTATTTGTTGTGGTGTTGGGTGTAATGTGTTGTATACTTAGTAGTTTGTCTATTTTTTTCTTGTATATCTCCAGGTCCCAATTTGTGTAGTGCTTCCTTTGTGTAACAGACCATATGTTCCGCCTGTCCATTCATAGCCAGATGTTCCAGCACTGTTAGTGCATGCCTTATCTCTTGTTCTGCCAGGAACCCCTCGAATGTTATTGCCGTGAATTGTGGTCTGTTGTCGGATACAACTAAATCCGGCAATCCATATGTCGTAAAAAATTTCCTTAGTTGTCTAATAACAGCTTCTGTTGTGGTTGAGTGCATGATGCTTACCTCCAGCCAATTTGAGTAAGCATCTACGATTATTAAGAATGTGTGTCCTTTAGTTGGTCCTGCAAAATCAATGTGTATTCTAGACCATAATCCCCTAGGTGTTTCCCATTCGTGTATAGGTGCAGAAGGGGGTGTAGGTCTAGATTCTTGGCATCGTTTGCACATTGCTATCCATTCTCCTATGACTTTATCCATCTCTGGCCACCATACATAACTCCTAGCCAGGGACGTCATTCTGGCAATACTCGGGTGACCCTCGTGCAATAATTCAAGTATCCGTTTCCTTAATATGTTCAGTATGACCACCCTATCCCCCCATAGTACACATCCCTTTAAGATTGGTAGTTCTGTTTGTCTATTCTGAAATGGTTTAACAGTCTCATTGCTTGCAGTCTCTGGCCACCCTTTACCAACCCAATTTAAAATCCATGCCAGGTTTTTGTCCCTCACGGTTTCCATAGCAATGTCTGTCGTTGTTATGGGTAGGTTTGTCAACATCTCAATTTGAAGGGTTGATGTGGTTGGTGCAGGATCATCGTCTAGGTTGGGTAGTGGAAAACAGTTCAGGGCATCAGTGTGTGTTATGTTCTTTCCTGGTCAGTAGATCAAGTTGTAGTTATAGGCAGCTAGGAATTTGGACCACCTCATCATTCGCGGTGACAGTATGTTAGGTGTAGCTTTGTTTCCTGTGAGGATTCCTAGAAGAGGTTTATGGTCTGTGACAAGTGAAAAAGGTCTGCCATAGATATACTCATGGAAATGCTTTATTCCTGTTATTGCAGCCAGTGCCTCTCTGTCTAGTTGGCTGTAATTCCACTCCAGTTTAGATAGATTTTTTCAATAGAATGCAATAGGTGCTTCTCTTCCATCGGGTAATACGTGGCTGAGTATGGCACCAATGCCGATTGGTGATGCATTGCATGTTAGTGTTATTGGAAGGGTCTCGCTGTATTGTATTAGCACACAGTCTGATGTAAGTAAGTTTTTTATTTCCTGGAATGCTGTTTCTTCTCGTCGCCCCCAGGTCCACGTAGCTTTCTTATCAAGCAACCTGTGGGTTCCGCTATCGTTGCTTTCTGTGGCAAGAATACATTGTAAAAATTAATAAGTCCTAAGAAGGCTTGCAAGTCTGTTTTGTTTTTGGGTCTGGGAGCTTCCTTTATTGCTCTGATTTTGTTTTCAGTGGGATGGATCCCTTCTTTGTCTATAAGGTATCCCAGAAATTCGACTTTGTCAGTGGCCAATTGGCAGTTCTCTTTTTTTACTTTAAGTCCTGCCTGTTAGGGATAACATTGTTCACCCTAACTGTTTTAGGTGAAATACTA
>BLBF01000006.1:7204561-7233907 GCA_015471245.1 Laticauda colubrina | reverse complement strand
TTCTATTCTATTCTATTCTATTCCATTCCATATTCTATTCTATTCTATTCTATTCTATTCCCTATTCTATTATTAGATGAGAACACAAAAACAAAGACAAGGGCTTCTTTCTTTACTTGAGAAGGGGTCAGATTAGATGATCTCCGCAATTCCTTCCAACCATAGACAAATGATAGTCTGATCTTTTCTTCAAAACCTCCAGGAATGGAGTCCCCATGATGTATAGATACAGGCTGTTCTATTGCTGAATAATTCTACAATTGGGAAATTCCTCCTTATTTCAAGATATTTCTGTAAAGCTCCCAGCCATTGGTTCTTATCTGATATGTAAAAATAAATACTAGAGTCTATAATGAACCAGTCAATCTATAAACCCTTTCTAAAAAAATGGCCATGATAAAATGAGGGTATTTAGCAAATTTTTCATCCAATGTTCCCAGCTCTTTAAACATTCAAGCAACAATTCACTCTGGGTTCAGTCAAACAGGATGAATGATTAAATAAAATAGATAAATGAGGCCCAAAGTCTACAGAGATTCTCAGTCATCCAGGTCACAATTGTCCCAAAGGTGCTTTTTTATTTTTCAAGAGGCAACTGGACTTTCTTGGTTTTCCTGTTGAAGACGTTTTGCTTCTCATCCAAGAAGCTTCTTTAGTTCTGACTGGATGGAGGGGAACGAAAGGATTTATACTCCTTGCAGACTGTTGGTCATTTGCATCCTTTTAGAGGGTCGTTGAGGCCACTTGGAGGTTTATCTTTGTCCTCGGGGTCACCTGAGTGTAGTGCAAATGGATGTCTATAATCTAGAGCTTTGTCCAAACTATTTAAAATACACCATTTTCAAGAATTAATAAATGGTCTATACTCATGATGGCGAACAGTGGCACTGAGAGCCCCATTTCTGCTGGCACATAAGAGGTCGCCCGGAAGAGCCAGACTGCGCATGCATGTGCACCGCTGCCCAACAGCTGATTGTCGGGTATCTGGCATACATGCACAGAGGGCAGGGGTACGTGGGAGACGCGCAAGCATGTGCAGAGATGTGTGGGATGCGGGGGGGGGGTTTGCAAGCATTGCCTTTTGGGTGCAATTTTTGGCACGGCAGCCCCAAAAGGTTAGCCACCACTGGTCTACGCCTAATCTTAAGCTCTCCTATTCTATACATTGCTGCAGATAATTGTACTGTTAATGCTACATTGTAGAATTTGTCTCTCCTAAAGAAACAGAACAACAGAGAAGAAAAAACTGATATGTTCTTTCTTTTCCACTGATGGCGGGGTGATTCTGCTGTAAACCATTGCCCTCTAATGGTGAGATGACCTATTTTTTCCTTCAAAAACGATTTAAAGTAAAACTTATTTAGTACAGTTAATCCTCAGATAACAGATAATCAGAGTTGGAAGGGACCTCATAGGTCATCTAGTCCAACCCCCTCCCCAAGCAGGAAACCTACACCATTTCTGACAAATGGCAGCCCAATCTCTTCTTCGAAGCCTCCAGTGATGAAGCTCCCACAATTTCCCAAGGCAACTTCATCAGTTGATTGTTCTCACTGTCAGAAAGTTTCTCCTTATTTCCAGGTTGAATCTCTCCTTGTTCAGGTTCCATCTATTATTCCTTGTCTGGCCTTCAGGCGCTTTGGAAAATAGCTTGACCCCTTCCTCTCCGTCATACCCCTCAAATATTGGAAGATGCTCTCCTGTCTCCCCTGGTCCTTCTCTTCCCTAGACTAGCCAGGCCCAGTTCCTGCAACCGTTCATCGTATGTTTTAGTCTCCAATACTCTAATCATCCTGGTTGCTCTTTTCTGTACTTTTTCTAGAGTCTCAACGTCTTTTTTATAGTGTGGCAAAGGAGAGGGAATTTGGAGGAAGATCCAAGCTCACCCCTTCTTCATCCTATGGCACACAGGGAGGAATGAAGAAGGGAGAAACACGAGTTGTGTGGCTTATGTTGGAGGAAAGGGCCCTGATGCCCTTCATTAGCTGCAGCTGGGAACACAGTGTTTAAAAAGGGAGTTTACGCACAGCAACTCATGGGAAGCAAATCATGAGTTATCTTTTATGGTCGAGGCTTATCTGGGTTCCTGGTGTCTTCCCAACCGTGTGTGTTTTGTTGTCTTTTCAAGTCTGCAATTCTTTATCCTGCCCTGTCCAATTAATTGCTGCAGCATGATTTGTGTGGATTTTTATTTTCAATTGATATGTACTTTTGTTTTTGGACTGAATTTCCTTCATTTAAAGACTGTTCTTGGGAGAGTTTTTCCTCCAGCCAAAGGTAACCTGGACATTGGGGGCAAAGTTGGAGGTATTAAGGGGTCTTATCTTATTTATGTGACTGTGTTGTCTTTGTGCCACGCCACCGGTCATCACAGGCCTATTATTTAATTCACAGTATGATAAGTAAAAGGGATGCAGTGGCTCAATGGCTAAGACGCTGAGTTGTTGATCAGAAAGCTCGGCAGTTTGGCGGTTCGAATCCCTAGCGCCCCGTAACGGAGTGAGCTCCCGTTACTTGTCTCAGCTTCTGCCAATCTAGCAGTTTGAAAGCACGTAAAAAATGCAAGTAGAAAAATAGGGACCACTTTGGTGGGAAGGTAACAGCGTTCCATGCGCCTTCGGTGTTTAATCATGCCCGCCACATGACCATGGAGATGTCTTCAGACAGTGTTGGCTCTTTGGCTTTGTAACAGAGATAAGCACCGCCCCCTAGAGCCGGAAACAATTAGCACATATGAACCTTTACCTTTATGATGAGTTACAGGTATTAAAAATCAATCATTTGGGATCGATCATTACTTGGGGTTATTATATCTGATCTGTCCAGGGGAGACATGATAGCAGTCTTCCAATATTTGAGAGGTTGCCACAAAGAGGAAGGGGTCAAGCTATTTCCCACAGCACTTGAAGGCCAGACAAGAAATAATGGATGGAAACTGATCAAGAAGAAATTCAACCTAGAAATAAGAAGAAATTTTCTGACAGGGAGAACAATCAACCCATGGAACAGGAGTTGCTTTTGGAAGTTGTGGGAGCTTCATCACAAGAAGAGACTGGACTGCCGTCTATCAAAAATGGTGTAGGATCTGCTTGGGCGTGGGGTTGGACTAGATGACCTGCAAGGTCCCTTCCAATTCTGTTATTCTGGATCTGATCTGCAAAAAGGAGGGAAGGAGAAGAGAATGTATTGCCTCTTTGCTGCAGTTGGGATTTTTGAAGTCCGCTCGGCATACATTTCCCATCGTGCCTTGAGGCCAAGGGGAGGTGGGGAAAAGAAAAGAACGTCGGTCCGACAAAAACTACATTTCCCAGAGAGCCACGCGTTCCAAATCGGAAGTCACTCACACACACACACACACACACACACTTGCTTTGGGCGTCTTTTGGTGGGAATTCCTCTTCCCCAGCAAGGAGCCGGTGGTGGGAAAGGGGGTGCAAATGAGCGCCAGGCTTGGGAGTCTGTTGCTGCGGGACGTCCGCGGCTCTTCTCCGCGGTTCAGAGGTGAGAGAGCTTTCCGTCTCCTCGCTTGCAGTCTGACAAACCAAGAACGCAAATCTGTTTCGCCCGGGTTTGTTCCCAAGCGATGTTGCTGTTGGGCTGGGGGATTTCTCAGAATTACATCTGAGATGAACCCAATCTGCCGAAACAAAATCAAATCAAACCTGTGCTAAAAATACTTTTAAAATTCAGTTTAGATAGATATTGGTTTGCATTTAGTTCGTGCTTCGTTGTACTCTTTATCTCTCTCTCTTTATCATACACACACACACACACATATGTATGTATGTATTTATATTTACTATCATATATATATATATATATGCTGTTCAGCTTCCTTCGGGTATTATCCCATGTCATTGTAGTGTAGACACAGTGTAGATACAAACTCAATACAGAAGCCTGATGATGGCAGATGAGATTCTGCTGAAACGTTGCTACAACTTTAACAGAACTACAATGACGTGGGATAATACCCGAAGGAAGCTGAACAGCACACATGTAAGTACCCGTTCCTTCGGGTATTATCCCACGTCATTGTAGTTCTGTTAAAGTTGTAGCAGAATCTCATCTGCCATCCTCGGGCTTCTGTATGGATATATGATACAGGATCTCCTGCTTGAATAGGAGGCTGGACTAGAAGACCTCTAAGGTTTCTTCCACCTCTATTCTGATTCTGATTATTCTGATCTATCTATCATAACCATAACCATGTTGCTTGTATCTTTACAATTTATATTGTTTTTATTTGTTTCCTAATATGATTTGATTGCTTATTAGAAACCTATGACTATCACTAAGTGTTGTATCTTATGGTTCTTGATGAATGTGTTTTTTTCCTTTTTCTTTTTATGTAGACTGAGAGCATTTGCACCAAAGACAAGTTCCTTATATGTCCAATCACACTTGGCCAATAAATAATTCTGTTCTATGCTATGCTATTCCTGATTCTATTCTATTCCTGATTCTATTCTATTCCTGATTCTATTCTATTCTATTCCTGATTCTATTCTACTTCTATTTTATTCTGTGCTATTCCTGATTCTATTCTATATTCTGTTCTATGTCTGGTTCTATTTTATTCTATTCTATTTTCTATCTGTCTTGTCTATCTACAGTATCTATATATTGAAATGCAACAAATATATCTAAATGCTATATGTACGTATACATGTTTTATATGTATGTATACGTGTTTTATTGCAAAAAGGGATAAAGGTGTGTTGGTACAATTCACCTGCCACAGTAATTCCTCAATTGGCTTCTTTCATTTTGGCTCAAAGAGTCATAGAAACTCCACTGTGGAGGTGCTGGCTGGGAAATTCTGGGAGTTGGTCCACACACCTTCTGAGGTTTGGAAAAACCCAGCCTTAGAAGGTGATCAAATTTTATTTGACATAAGCAAGACAAACTCAATCATACCACACTTCTCAGGTTTTGCTGTGTCGGCCTCAGCGCAGTCATACGATATGAGAAGAGTCGAAATCACTCCGCTGGAGCAACGGAAACTCACCTTCGACACCCATCGACTTGTGCGAGATCTAGAAGCCCATGGTGAGCAAACAACACCTCCCGTTCTGACCCAACCCCTTTTCCAACAAATCAAACACAATCCAAAAAGAACAGAAGCCTTGTAATGCTTTTCCAAAATAATTAGCTGTGATAAGCACAAGCCTTGCCAAACTGTGCAAGACTTGCCAAGAGATAACAGACAAGAAATCATTTGCAAAATAAGAATCTTCAAATGCAAACTCAGGATACTGGAATGTCCATGAGGCTGGAGTTTCAAAATGTCTTTGCTTTCTGCAAAGAAGGTTTGTTTCACAGCTGGCTTTTATCTTCTTGAAGGAGGGTCCATTACCTTGCAGCCTTACTCCAGAGTCTCCCGTGCTGTTGTAACTGCTCTTTCCTATGAGCGGCCCTTCCTGTACTTGGCACAGGCTCCTCAGGAACCTCCTCCTCGCTGCTGCCAGCCCCCACAATCTCTGAAGGCAGCAGTCCACTCCCTAATGGTCCTGGTCCCTCATCTGAGTCCTCGCTCTCTTCAGCCATTTGCACATGCTGCTGCTGGCTTACCACAACACCTCCAGTGAAAAGTGTCTCTAAGAGCTTTTCCTCCATGCAATCACAATAGTTCTTAGACCAGGGAGGTCCGCAAACTTGGCAACTTTAACACTTGTGGATTTCAACTCCCATAATTTGGGGAGTTGAAGTCCACAAGTCTTAAAAGTTGCCAAGTTTGGAGATTTCTGTCTTAGACTTATGCAGGTAGTCCTCGACTTAATAACCACAACGGAGCACAAAGTTTCTATTGTTAATGGAGACATCTGTTTTATGACCTTTCTTGCCACTGTTGTTAAAGTGAATCATGGTGTCAACTCATAAAATATTTCTATGGTCTTTTTAGAGTTGCCAGCAGAAAGGGGGGGGGGGGGGCAGTGCGGCAGCTTGCAAACTGAAACTGCATTTCATAAATAATTTTTCAAAGATAGTAACTAGGTGACTGAAGTTTCTGCCGCGCAAAATTCTAACTGGAGAGTGTGATTGATGACTCTTGGCTATGGATGTGACCCATTGGAGAATATGAATTATGATATACCCAGGGGGTGGGGGGAAAACCAGGGTCAAGGGTGACAATAAATTAGGTGTCTCAGAGTCGGCTTCACCCAGGTGGTGCCGGCATGTTTACTCCTAATAAATCCTTTTGAAGTTTTGGAAATTTGGCTCAAGACTCATGATTTGGATGGTGGTAACTGCCAGAATCCTGACAAACGGCCTTTGTTAAGTTAGTAGCCCCGTCGTTAAATGAATCTGGCTTCCCTCTTGACTTTGCTTGTCAGATGGTTGCAAAAGGGGATCACCTGGCCCCTCCCCCAGGGCACAGCACTGGTCATGAATATGAATCCAGTTGCCAAGCCTCTGAATTTTGATCACGGGGATCCTGCAAAAGGTCACTGAGTGATTGTGAGGATGCTACAACAGTCAAAAAACGATCATTCAGTGCCACTGTAACTTCAGACAGTCACGAAACAAAGTTTTGTACTGGCTTTCTTGCCAGTATCACGGACTTGGTGTCCCATCATTGTCTTCTAGAATGTTTCTCAACTTTCTTGTCTAGCTCATCCTGGGATTCCTCAGTTGCTTCCCATCCAAATCCTAACCAGTCTTGACCCTGCTTAGCTTCCAAAGCCCTCATAAGGTTCCTGCAGTGTTGCCACCCCACTTCCTTATAAAGGTGAAGATGGCGTGGAGAACAAATAGCATGATGAAACCGTGTGGATTACGAGAAGGATAAGAGGAAAAAAATGAGTTCTGCTTTTCAACTTGTTAACACGAACTCTGAATTCACTAAATCAGGGCTGTCAGACTCAAGGATGTGATTGGATCCAGCCTGCAGGCCCAAACTCAAGGACAAGGATCTTCAAACTTGGCAAGTTTAAGACTTGTGGACTTCAACTCCCAGAATTCCTGAGCTAACACAACTGGAGGAGGAATTCTGGGAGTTGAAGTCCGCAAGTTTTAAAGCTGTCAGATTTGAAGATCCCTGCTCAAGTATGTGGTCAGATCCAGCTTGCGGAGCCAAAACTCAAGGATGTGGTTGGATCTGGCCCGCAGGGCCCTCCTGGAAAATGTAAGGGCCCGGCCCATGTCACTTCGGCTTGGTCTACCCAATGCAAAGAGGAAACATGGCAACAGTTTGGGGAGTGGCGCCAAGCTGGCCACACCCACTCAGTTGGCCATGCCCCCCCAACCCCCAAGGTCAACCACAGCTCTGATGCGGCCCTCAGTGAAATTGAGTTTGACACCCCGGCACTAGATTAAAGTGTACTTTACATACTCAACAGGATTTGCAAAAGAACAGGCTGAAACAGTCGTCTCGGCATTGATGAGTTTGTCAGCGGTCAGCCTAGATACCGTCTACAAAGATATGGTGACGCAAGCCCAACAGGTAACCAAACCGGCAGTTATTTCTTGGTTGCATCACTTTGCCAGAAAACAACACACATTTCAGGTTTCTTGCAACATTTTGTGGGTTATATGCATATGTTTTTATTTTACGTTTTAGGAAATAACTTTGCAGCAGATCATGTTTCATCTGGATTCCATTCGCAAGGATATGGTAATTCTTGAGAAGAGCGAATTTGCCAATTTGAGAGCAGAAAATGAGGTATTATCCCCTCCCCTCTCAAAAAAAAAACCCCACCCTGAGATGTATTTGTTAAACTTGTGATGGTTTTCTGCAAAAATTGACATTTTTTCGCATTTCATAGGTTAGGTGCAGTGTTTCCAATTCAGTCCCAAACAGGAGCTTGTGAGGGGATGAAATGGGATGGCTGGTTGCAGCCCTTTTAAAGCAGCTGCATCGTGGCTCAGATATGTCATTGATAGTTATGGCTGTGAAAGTTAACACGCTTGTATATTTTACTGTTGCAGCTCTATATACCATCCGCTGTTTCTCTGCTTTCTTCCTCTCTTCCTTAGAAAATGAAAATTGAATTGGATCAAGTTAAACAGCAACTAATGGTAAGTAGATCAGGAACAGCCAAGTGGTTCAGTTTGAGAATGGAGCATAAACCTGCTTTTAAAAAGAATTGCAGATGATCTTTTCTTTTTTTTAAATATTTTTTTATTTTTAACATAATCATTTCATCCTCAGTTGAACAGTGTTTTGTCAGGGTACAAATATATTTGTTAAAGAATCAAAATTACAACAGCCTTCATTAAATTAATATTGATTCTGCAATCTTGAACATAATAATATTCCACATATTCTACAATATTAACATAATATTCAATATACTAGTCATAATATTTACTTACCTCTTTTAACATGTCTTCTTTATTTTGTTTCTCTATTTCTAACTTCCATTTTTATTATTTAACCATTGATAAAATAGATTCCATACCATATAGTATTTGGTTAGCTCTTTCTCCTTAATTGCCAGTGTTAATCTATTCATTTCCACACATTCTAATAATTTCCTAATCATTCTCATCTGTAGGTATCTTTTCACTCTTCCAATTTTGTGCAAATACAATTTTGCCAGCAATTAATATATGAATAACTAAATATGCAATTTCCTTACTGTATTTTTCGGGTAGAATCCCCAATAGAAATATTTCTGATTTTAAGTCAATTTGTTGTTTTATCATTTTTTTTAAACCATGTATGTATTTTTGTCCAGTATTTTTTTTGTTGCTTTTGAGCAAGACAACCACATATGATAATATGATCCAGGTATCTGGTGGCACTTCCAGCATTTAGCCAGTTTGTCTTTAAACATCCTTGCCAGCCTAGCTGGTGCAAAATGCTATCTATAAAACATTGTATACAAATTTTCTTGGTATGATGATCTTTCCAATGAGGTGTCCTTGATATTCTCTGAGCTTGGTTTTTTTTTTCTTCTTTCTTACAGATGTTTCATTACCCATTACTCATCACTAGCTTTGAAAATATTAACCTAGTTTGGATAATGAAACATCTGCAAGGAAAACAAACCCAACCTGGGAGAGCACCAAGGACCTCTCATTTCAGCCCTGAGCTACAAAATATTTTCCTTTATTTGGAACTTTTCAATTCAAGAAAACCTTGCCCTCTTAGGCTTGCTGTAGAACTGGAACCCCCTATAGACTAATTCTGAGTATTTTCAGCCCCTGGTCTATAGGAAGTCCAATTCTGTAGCAAACCTAAGAGGGCAAGGTTTTCTTGAATTGAAAAATTCCAAATAAAGGAAAATATTTGCAGCTTGGGGTTAAAATGAGGGGTCTTTGGTACTCTCTGAGCTTGGTGAGGGTTTTTTTCTGGCAGATATTCATTATCTGGTCCTTTGGCTGTCCATGTTTGGTCTTGTGGATTGCTTTTACTTTGAAGAAAATTGCTGCTTTTTTGTCAATTAAGTGAATATGTGAATTCCTACTCACTTGTCAGCCCTATTGGTTTGCCTCTCTACAACAGTTCCAAGTATCTTATACTGACTCTTTGGGGAAATTCTGTAGAGATTCTCAGTCATCTAGGTCTTGGTTGTCCCAAAGGTGCAACTGGATTTTCTTGATTTTTACTTTTATAGATGTTTCTTTTCTCATCCAATAATTTTCTTCAGCTCTGATTGGATGGTGGGGAATGGAAGGTTTTATACTCCTTGCAGACACCTGGTCATTTGCATTGTTTTTAGAGAGTCATTGAGGCCACTTGGAAGTTCATCTGTGTCCTCAGGATCACCTGAATAGTGCTCCTGGTTCCTGTAGTCTGCATTTTTTTTTCTTTTCCCTCTGGAAATCCATTCCTACTCCCACACCATTCGAAGGGTGTTCATCCCAAATTGTATAGCTAAAAGTCTGCAGAGATTCTCAGTCTTAACCATGACCTGAATGGCTGAGAATCTCTACAGACTTTTAGCTATACAATTTGGGATGAACACCCTTCAAATGGTGTGGGAGTAGGAATGGATTTCCAGAGATAAAAAGTGCAGACTACAGGAACTATTCAGGTGACCCTGAGGACACAGATAAACCTCCAAGTGGCCTCAACGACCCTCTAAAAGGATACAAATGACCAGCTTGCCTGGAAAGAATCCTTCCATTCCCCACCATCAGTCAGAGATGAAGAAGCTTCTTAGATGAGAAGTGAAAGGTCGTCAAAAGAAAAAAACAAAAAAATTCAGTTGCCTTCTGAAAAAAAACACTTTTGGGAAAATTAATTGCCCACCACGGCATCAACTGTCTTTACCTTTGGAAAACCTGGAGCAACACCTTACTCAGCCCCTATCGCATTCTTTCACGTGTTGCAAATCATGTCTTAATAAAGATGCTAGTCCCTAGAATTGTGCGTGCACAACAGTGGAAAAATGAAGGGATCCCGACAGATGAAAGTATAATTTAAAAAAATATGTTAGAATGTGCAGAAATTGATAAATTAACACTTAAAATGAAGGAGAAGGAAGAAACTGAATATTTTTTAAGATGGGATTTGTTTTCACCAGTGGCTAACTAACAGAAACAGAAGTTAGAAATTTAAAAGCATAAGAAAATGATTAATTGCATAAGGAAGTGGATAAGCAAATACTATTATTATGTGATCATTATTAATGTTATGAATATCATTGCTATTATTAGTATTATTTCTCAAAATTAACTGTACCCAGACAACAGGCTGTTTATGTAGACGTTGAATTTTTTATGTTTAATAATAAAATAAAAATAATGAAAATAAAATAAAGATGCTAGTCCCAACTGTGCAGCAGCAGGAAAGCAGAAGCGAGTGTGTCATGCCAGCTGCTGAAATTGGGTGTCAAGTAGGACAATCTCCAAAGAGAAAACAGAATTTTCAGGCAGGCTTGAAAATTCGGGGGGAAAGAACATTCTGTTTTCTCCTTCCTAAAATTGAGAGTGGGATGTTTTTTCTTTGAAGAACGAAACTAACCAGATCAGAGCTGAAAACAAGCTGGACATCAACTTGGAGAGAAGCCGAGTGACCGATATGGTGAGTAGTTTTGCGTCTGTATTTTTTTTTCTTACGTACAAGTAGTCCTTGACTAACAAACATAAGGGAACCCCAAATTTCTGTTGCTGAGCAAAGTAATTGTTCAGTGAGCTTTGTCTCCGTTTTGTTATCTTTTTTGTTTTGCCACAGTCGTTAAGTGAATCTTTTGAGCATAAAGTGAATCATGTCATTAATTATGTGGTCATAGAGGAGCCTCTGTAGCGCAGGGGTTAGAGTGCAGTATTGCAAGTTACTTCTGCAGCAGCTGCCTACAATTTGGCAGTTCAAATCCCACCAGGCTCAAGGTTGACTCAACCATCCATCCTTCCGAGGTAGATAAAATGAGGACCCAAATTGTTGCGGAGCAAGAGGCTGACTCTGTAAACCGCTTAGAGAGGGCTGTAAAGCACTATAAAGTGGTATATATGTACTATTGCTATTAAGCGAATCTGGCTTACCCCCATGGACTGTGCGTGTCAGAAGCCAGCTGGGAAGGTTTTTCTGTGCCGTGGTAACTTCGAACAGTCATTAAATGAACAGTTGTAAGTTAAGGACGGCTTGTACTTTTTGAGCTGATTATGGATTCCTGTTTGTTTTTTTTAATTTTTAGTTTTGTTCTTTCTTTTTTAAATTCTCCAGTTCACGGATCAAGAAAGAAAGCTGATGGAAGCCTCCACAGAGTTTCATAAAAAAGTAAGCATTTTGAATCATTTTTGTTCTAGATCCGTGATGGCGCACCTGTGGCACACAGGTAGCATGCAGAGCCATTTGTGCAGGCTCGCACGCCTCAGCCAAACTTACTTGAACTGCACATGTGCGTGCCTCTCAGCTGATTTTCGGCCCATTTGAGGCCTTTTTTGCCCTCCCAGAGTTTGCTCAAAGGAAGCCTTTGCAGCCTTGGGAGGCCGAAAAACAGGCCTTCTGGAAATACCGGAAGTGCCTGTTTTCAGCCTTCAGAGGGCTTCTGGAGCTCGGGGGAAGCAGTTTTCACCCTCCCTGAGGCTCAAGGGAAGCCCCTGCAGCCTTGGGAGGCTGAAAAACAGGCCTTCCGGAAATGCTGAAATGGCTTTCTTCGAGCATCCAGGAGGGCGAAAATGACCCTCCCCCAGGCTCCAGTGGTCTTCCGGAAGCTAAAAACAGGCACTTCCGGTATTTCTGGAAGGTCCATTTTTCGGCCTCCTGAGGCTGCAGAGGCTTCTTTTGAGCCTCCGGGAGGGCGAAAACGGCCTCAAACAGACCGAAAATCAACTGGGAGGTGCACGCATGTGCAGTGCAGGTAAGGGGAAAGGGCAGGGGTGTTGTGTGCACATGCGCAGGGGGGCGGGACACATTGCATTGTGGGTGCTGGTGCACGCTTTCAGCACACCACAACAAAAAGGCTTGTTGTCACTGTTCTAGATTCTAGATCAATGTTTCTCAACCTGGGAAACTTGAAGGTGTGTGGACTTCAATTCCCAGAATTCCCCAGCCAGCCAGGCTTGGCAACTGACAGATAACGGTCAGCTAATCACCATTCGCATCCTTTGCCAGCTGGCTTCCCACAAGCGAAGACAATGGAAAAAGCCAGCCCGGATTCATTTAATGACCTCATGATTCCTTTAACAACTGCAGTGATTCTCTTAAAACTGCGGCAAAAAATGGTTGTAAAAATTAGGTGTGACTCACTTAACAACTGCCTCGCTCAAGCAGTGGAAATTCTGTTCCCAGTTTTGGTCGTAAGTCAAAGGTTACCTGTACATTTGTAGGCAGCGATATGACAGAAGGAAATGCATAGATTTTAAATAACTCAGCAAAACAGAAATAGCCTTTTCCTGGGTATCCAAAGTTAGTTGATTCTGGTTAGTTGATTCCTGAAAAGGAGTTGCCACAAAGAAGAGGTCCGCCTACTTTCCAATGCATCAGAAGGCAAGATAAGAAGCAATGGATGGAAGTTAATCGAGGAGAGAGAAGCAACTTAGAACTAAGAAAATTCCTGACAATGAGAACAATTAATCAATGGAACAACTTATCTCCATCATCATCATTTAACAACTCTATAATCCCTTGCAGGGTGGAGTCTGGGTAACTGAATAGAGCTGAGTATTTTCTGGTCGGATGCCCTTCCTGTCACCAATGCGGAGTTTTGTTCAGCAGATAATATTCTCATTATGCCCCGAGAGAGAAATATCTGCCTCTGCCTAGGATCGAACTCACACACCCCTGATTGTGAGGCAAGAGCTCCACCTCTAGGGCCACTCAAACAACTTACCTCAATCACTGGAGGTTTTTAAGAAGAGACTGGACAAGCATTTGTCCAGAATAGTCTATAGGGTTTCCTGCGAGAGCAGGGGGTTGGACTAGAAGACCTCCAAGGTCCCTTCCAACTCTGCTACTGTTACTAGGGAATGTTGATGCCACACTAAGCCACAGGGCCAAAATGGCCTGCTCATTTTGGGTGCCAAATGATGCTCTGTATGTCCTTCTAGGATTCCAGCACCAACAGTTCCCTGACGGAAGTCAACAATAAAATAGATGCTGAGATTGCAGCTCTCAAAACACTCATGGAGTCGAATAAGCTGGAAACCATCCGGTACTTAGCAGGTAGGTGCCTGGCTTGTTAAAAGCCAGCCTATAATGTGGGATGCTTAGCGACTCAAACAAATGGACAGCGTTTTCTGTAGCTGCTGATTGATAAGAGACATGGTGGCGCAGTGGTTAGGATGCGATATTGCAGGCTAAATCTGCCGACTGTCAGCAGTTCGATCCTGATGGGGTTCAAGGTTGACTTAGCCTTCCATCCTTCCCAGGTCGGTTAAATGAGGAGCCAGATTGTTGGGGGCAATGTGCTGACTCTATAAACTGCTCAGAGAGGGCTGTAAAGCACTGTGAAGCGGTATATAAGTCTAAGTGCTTATTGGGAAGCAAGGAAGGGAAGGGAAGGGAAGGGAAGGAAAGGAAAGGAAAGGAAAGGAAATGAAAGGAAAGGAAAGGAAAGGAAAGGAAAGGAAAGGAGAGGGCTGTGGTGGCGCAGAGGTTACAATGCAGTATTGCAGGCTAACTCTGCCGACTGCTAGCAGTTCGACCATACACCGTCACTATCCTTCCAAGTTGGGTAAACTGAGGACCCAGATTGTTGGGGGGCAAGAGGCTGACTCTGTAAACCTCTTTGAGAGGGCTGTAAAGCACTGAAAAGCAGTATATAAGTCTTAAGTGCTACTGCTATTGCTAGTTCAGTTATTTACTTTCATTTCATACGATTCCTCATTTTCTGTTTTCTTTTGCTTTAATAATTTAATAAAAGATGGCAAAGGGTTTGGAGGCTAAATCATATCATGAACGACTGAGGGAACCAGGCATGTCTAGTCTAGTGAAGAGAAGGACTCAGGGTGACATGTAACTTCAAATAGAATTAATTTTCCTTCTCCTTCCTGGAGATTTTCAGTCATCCAGGGCATAGTTGTCTCAAAGGTGCTTTTTTAAAAGGCAACTGGATCATTTTTTCCTTGAGGAAGAAGAAGAAGACGTTTTGTTTCTTATCCAAGAAGCTTCATCCGTTCTGACAGAAGGGTAAAAGGATGGAAGGACTCAGTTCTGAGCAGCCAAAACAGATGAAGCTTCTTAGATGAGAAGCAAAATGTCTTCTTCTTCCTGAAGGAAAACAACAGTCTGGTTGCCTTTTGAAAAAGCACCTTTGAGGTCTTCTCACACGTTTTCCTGGACTAAGCTCATGTGCTGCCAACAGGCTCTATGTAACTTCTCCAAAGTCACTTGTGGGATCCTCTGCAGTGTTCTCCTTGGCAGATCTTTTCATGGGCAGTTGGTTGAACATTTATTGGACATGGCTTAGTGGATACTTAGTAGATACTTCTGGTGCTTAGTGGATACTTGCCCAGCATGAGGGGTTTGGACTGGAAGACCCATAGGCAGAGGTGGGATTCAGCCGGTTTGGGCCAGTTCACTTGAACTGGATGTTAAATTTACATCTGATTTGCCGAACCAATAGTTGGCCCCACCCATCCCTCCCCTCCCAGGAGTCTCCACACAGCCTGCTCTGGATGCAAGTAACTGCAGTGTCCATGCGGAGACTCTGGGAGGATGAAAAACCGCCCTCCTGGCAGTTCCGTGAGCTTGCGGAAAACAAAAAAATGGCCCTTCCGGAGATTCTGGTAGGCCACGCCCATCATGGCCATGCCCACTCAGCAACCGGGCAGAGAACCGGTTGTTGGGCTTTTGAATCCTATCCCTACCCATAGGGTCCTTTCCAATTTGTACATTGAAATGCAGGGTCCTCTCAACATCTCTAAGGTGACCACACAGCCCCTGTTTGAAGGCCTCTTGTGAAGCTCTTCAGATGGTATCAAAGGGTGAAGGCAATTGGCCCAGAACTTTTCAATTATTCAATATTTGCTACATCCTTCTAGTAGTAATAGCATTATTTTTGAATGTACCTGATAGCATCCTTTTTCAAAATCTTAACCTCTAGCATTCGCTTTAGATGTATTATGTAAAAATATGTATAACAATATTCCCCTATTTCTAATTTTTTAATCTATTCTAATTTTTAGTACAGCCAATCTTGGTGTTTTTTTTAATAAGAACCCTTCCTATCCATCATCCCTCATTCTCTTGGAAATTTCACTTCTTGTCTCTTTGACTTGCCTCCCATACTCCTCCCTTGAGTCCTTATCTACATCTTTCATATTCAACCCAAGATGAAACTTTTGAACCAAAAAAGGTTCACTATTTTTTTCTTCTTCTAATTTCAGCTTCTGTTTTCACTTGCCTTGCCATTGCTTTGGGATTTTATCGATTTTGGAAATAAGAAGCCCACCGATGGGAAGAAGAAAAAAAAGGAAGAAAAACATGCCTCATTGGACACCTCCAACTTATCTGAGATAAGTTCTTCGGGTTGATCCTTTTTCAGCATTCTTTCAACAGCCAGTGATCTGTCTTCCATCACCCTGGACAGAATAGCTCAATTTGTGCCCCATTGGAGACTTGCAGAGGGTGATCTACTGGAGCTCAAGAGATCTATGGAAAACTAAAAAAGGGAGATAAAAGATTAATGATCCAAAAGCTGCAACCAGCTATCGTGTCATGTACTACAGCTGGTTTCCTCTTCTCCAGCCCGATCCTCTTAGCCTTCCTCCTTTGAGTTGAATCTTCTTGCAGTGAGTTGGGACCGTAGCTTTGAGAATTCAGATTGGCTGCAAATTTATACCATGGCACTCCAAACATATCCGGAAGGTCCCAACAGCAGAACATTGGTTTCCGTGAGCAAGGGTGTTCACGAGCTTAGAGCTGCTGGCAGAGAAATGTCTTCCCATCAGGTGTTCCACTGTCCTCATACATAACAGCACGAGAGATTATGTCTCACTTGACATGAGAAAACCAACCAACGGAGAATGTTCAAAAACTGGTTTACCCTTGATGTCTAAGGTGACTTAATGTATTGCAAAAAAAAAAAAAAAAAAATCCCCTGCGGAACACACAACACTACTTATATTTCATTCTAGACTGGAAATCTAGGCCCTTTCTAGATTAATATTCTCAGGATTGCATAGCTTCCAAATGCGTGGACTTCAACTCCCAGAATTCTCTTAACCTCCTTGACTTTTGCTGGGAATTCTGGGAACTGAGAAGCATGCATCTGAAGAGACTATAACTTAGCCACCTGGGGTCCCTTCTATAGGGGAGACAGGTGATAGAAAAACATTTAAATATATAATAGTTTCAGAAAAGGCTGAAAGATCCGGGACCGTGATTTTTCAACCTCAGCACTTTTTAAGATGAGTGGACTTCAACTCTCAGAATTCTTCAGTCAGCCATGCTGGCTGGGGAATTCTGGGAGTTTTAGTCCACTCATCTTAAAAGTTGCTAAGGTTGAAAAGCACTGATCTATGATATCTTTCAGTTCTGTTCTCTACCAGTTGTTGGCTGAAATTAACTCTGGGACCTTTTGAGGTGCTTTATCACTAAATCTTGGCCTTTTTCAGGTAAGCAAAAAAATAAATAAGGTGCCTTTTAAAGTTTAGCTTAGCACTGTTTGTAAGGAATGCCAGAGCATTTATTTTCAGATTGCCGCAGTCTCTGAATTCTCTTTTGTGGTCATCCAGTGGAAGTTACTACTGGGTGCATTTGTTAATCTGCAATGCTCTTGCTTGATTACTCTTCTTCCCTTATCAAGGATTGGATTCACCTTCATCAATTGGCTGTTTTGGGGAAGTCAAAACACTTGCTAGTACATCCACATGACTCGCTTACAAACTAACATGACACTCTGGCTTGTTAGCAATATCTTATTGAATGAGTCTTGAGGCGCGGTGGTTAGAAGGCAGTATTTCAGGCGAACTCTGTCCACTGCCAGCAGTTTGATCCTGACCAGTTCAAGGTTGACTCAGCCTTCCATCCTTCCGAGGTTGGTAAAATGAGGACCCAGATTGTTGGGTCAGCGATAGGCTGACTCTTTAAACTGCTTTCAGAGGGCTGGAAAAACACCATTAAATGATATATAAGTCTCAGTGCTATTGCTATTAAGCAATACATGAAATCATAAATCTATGGTTTATAGACTGCCGTGGGTAGCAGTCTGATTTTCGGGACTTTGTCTATTCAAGCACGGTGATGCTAAATTTCCACGCGGCCGTCAGCACACTCCAAAAACGACAAGCCAAGATTGAAAGGTAGCATGCAGGTAGTTAAAAAACCCACCACCCCCCAACTGCAGAATAGCTCCGAAATTATGGCTCCATCATAGGAGAAAGGGGGTGTCCAAAGAAAAACTCTTGTTTTATTTTTGACACCCCTGCTTTGTCCCAACAGTACATAAGCCACATGGGAGGTTGGATGAGTTAAATCCATGAATGTTTACATAAGATGGTGTGACCAGATTGCATACAATGGTGGCCCCCAACCTTTGGGGCATGGATTGGTTCTGTGGAGAGAGGTTTTTCTGTGGACCAGTGCAGGGGGGAGGGGCAGTTGGTTTTATGTACTGCCTGCATCCCACACATGCACAGATGGGGCTTCAATTGTTTGCGTGGTCCAGTTTCTGGGGTGCCACAGACTGGTGCCCATCCATGGACTGATAGTTTGGGGGGGCCTGATGTACAACTATTGACAAGGACTGGTTTTTAATACCATGCAGAGGACAACATACCCATCACCAGTTATTTAAGAAGTTGGTCTGTATCTGGATACTGAGTATGGAGCCTTGATAGGGATACTACATTTTATACACCTTGTCTCTGATCTAATCTGCTCGAGATTTTTGAGACGTTCCCCAATAAATTTATCCAGAATATTGAGATACTGCATTGAAAAGACAGTTTTAGAAGCTCTGATGTGGGTTGAGAGGAAAAACAAGGATTTTTATTATTATTGTTATTATTAAAGATGTCCTTTAAAAATGCCACATTAATTTGCTGGAAACTTTAAACCTGTTTTTCCAGAGCTGTATTTTCTGCAATTTATCTTGCATTGTCCAAAAAAAGAGAGAAAGAAGAAAACGCAGGGTGCTTAAAGCTGCCAAATGTTTTCCTTTGCAAAGGGAAGATTTAAACATGCATCGCCAGCTGGTTTATTCCCCAATTCCCTCAAATATCACTCATCAGACAGAATGTTGGTTTTTGTTTTTTTTTTGTAATAGCAGTATTGTGTTTTGTAGTTCGATCGAACGGTCTTGTCTTCCCTTGTGCTTTCCAGATGTTGGAGAAATAATTGAATCTTTTACTTTAACTTGTTGAAGGGAAGTGGGTTGGGAGAGCAGCCCCAAAGCACCAGGAAGCTGAATTGCTTCAGAAGTAATTCTTGTGGCTTTGAATTTTATAAACTGAAATACTTGGAAGTGAATGTGTCTGTTTTAATATTGGGTATCTACTGCCTCTTGGAGTTCACCTCTGGATTTTCTACTTGGCTGCAAATTTCCAGAGTTCCTTGATTGTTCAGTCCCTTCTTACACTTTGTAAATGTTTTCACCCGGCTACCAAACAACAAACCCTTTGTAGTTAAATAAATATTCCCTTTATTAGGAGTGCCAGCAATCCCGGCAAAAAATCCCCCCTCCTTCCTTCCCTCTCTCTCCTTCTCTCCATCTCCCTCCCTCTTTCTCTCTCCCTCCCTCCCTCTCTTTCTCTCCCTCCCTCCCTCTCTCTCCCTCTCTCTCTCCCTTTCCCTTTCTCTCTCTCCCTCCCTCCTTCTCTCTCTCTCCGCAGACCAAAAAGTCCCTCCAGCAGGAAGATGAATAATTGTCTGCCACATCTATTCTTCTCCGTCTCCTGCCTTTTATCCCCAGAGCTAGGGTGGGGCTTCACTCGCAGCAGTGGTTCTTCCGTTCCAAGGACCGGCCCATAGATTTCCACAGCTCTCCTCTCCTCTGCCTTCTGCATAACCGTGTATCAGGCATTGGATTTAGCTGTTCCTCCTTTTCCTCATCACCTCCAGACTTGGAGGCTGTTGACTCTCCATTTGAGGGCTGACAAATGGCCCAGGCTCTGCCTCTCTCTCTCTCTCTCTCTCTGCCAGCTCCATTCTGTCTTCCTCCTCAGAGTCTCAGGTTGCTTTGATGCTCACCCTAACTCCCACGCCTCCAACTCACATCTGATTTGGCTGCTGGAGGAGCCAGTGACCGACAGGCCACAACAGTAAACCAACACATCTCATTTCACCAAGATGGCCTTCAACAATTTCTTTGAATTCCTGTAAGCCCGTTTCCCCCACCCCTTTTAAAAGAAGTTTCACCATGTAGAAGAAAAAAAAACACCTTGTATTTTTGTCCATTTCTGCTGGAGTTCTTGGACTTGCTGATATAAAATACAACAAATGCATCACTCATGTTAAACCATTCCATTTATTAGTGTCTTCATCATACAGTAGATATGTCATTGAGCCTTGGCTAAGGGGCAACATAAGCATCAGAGCTTTTCTTTTTTAAAAAAAAAAAAAGTCTTTAATAACAAGCCAGTGTGTTGTAATTAGCAGTGCATTTTAAAAACCCTTATCCGTAATGGCAACCTGGTTTTGGAGGCAGCCTTTCCCAATTTTGGGAACCTCAAAACGGGTTAAATCCGTGATCCCCAAAATTGCTGGAATTAGATTCTGAGGGCTGCAATGTTTTCATGTTTAAAAGGTTGCACAAAACTGATGTTCGATTAGTCTGGATTAATCTGGATTTGGAAGGAGAAAGGTGATTTAGGCTATGGGGCCCATAAAATTCCTGCTTAAATCAAAACGCGTGCAAACTTAGATGTAACTTCCGTTCCGACAGGTGGATCTGTGCATATGGACAGGTTATACATTACTTCAAATTCAGATTCTGACAAGGCAATATATTTATGATGCCATAAACAGATGTGCTTTATCTAGTAAAGGAGGTGGCTTTGTTACTTAACCTTTTGTGCTTAGGGTTGTCTGGGAAGGCAACTGAACTTGATTTCCCTTTGAGTGAAATGCTTACTTTTGTTTGCTCCTTGTCTTTCTTAGAATCTTTTTACAATCACACCCCCAGGGCCGAAGAGAGGTCTTTTCTTCAATCTCTTCTCTTTCTTGGTGTCAAAACTCACTTTAGGCAAATTGGAGGAGGCTGTGTCTAAATCAGGCTCTTCTTTCGAGAAATCCAATGACTCCTGCAAGCAACATTAGAAATTAACACCACTCTCTGCTTCGGGTGATAAATGACATTGAAAGTTTACTTTACTTTACTTTTACTTTACTTTATTTTACTTTATTGTCATTGCACCTCATATAATGAAATTAAATGCTATCTTCAGTGTACATTATGACTATGAAAATAAAACAAATACACATCCTTCATATTCTGTACAACTGAACTGAAAACCCTTAATATTGTATTAATATTGCACTATACAGTAGAATCTAATAGTGTTACCATGCTGGGATAGAATCTGATTTTTCAGCCTATTTGTCCTTGTTTTTATTATCCTCTACTGTCTGCCAGATGGTAATAGTTCAAAAAAAAAAAAAAAGATGCCCAAGATGAGATGGATCTTTGAGAATATTTTGAACTTTCTTAAGGCAGTGGGAGCTATAAAGCTCTTCCAAAGAGGGGAGAGGGCAACCAAAGATCCTCTGGGCAATGATGTTAACCCTCTGGAGTGCTGTCCTATCTGCCCCTGTGCAATTGGCAAACCATACAGAGGTGCAGTATATTAAAATGCTCTCTATGCCCGGGGTCTCCAACCTTGGCCACTTTAAGACTTGTGGACTTCAACTTCCAGAATTCCTCAGCCAGCTTTGCTCTGGGAGTTGAAGTCCACAAGTCTAAAAGTGGCCAAGGTTGGAGACCTCTGCTCTATGCTGCAGCGGGAGAAGGTCACCAGCAGTTTTTCATTCAGTTGTTGTTTCCTGAGAAGTCTCAGGTAGTATCATCTCTGCTGGGCCCTTTTGACCAGGGCTGCAATGTGAGCACCCCCAGGTCAGGTCCTCTTTTATGGTGACACCCAAAAACTTAAAACTTGTCAGCAGTGTGCAGCAGCAGCCAAAAAAGCTAATGCAATCCTAAATTGCATTAACAGAGGGATACAATCAAGATCAAGTGAAGTTCTAATATCACTCTATAAATCCTTAGTAAGACCTAGAGTACTGCATCCAGTTTTGGTCACCACACTATAAAAAAGATGTTGAGGCTCTAAAAAAGTGTAGAGAAGAGCAATCAAGATGATTAGGGAATTGGAGACTAAAACATACAATGAACAGTTGCAGGAACTGGGCTTAGTCTCGTGAAGAGAAGGACCAGGGGAGACAGGATAGCAGTCTTCCAATATTTGAGGGGCTGCCACAGAGAGGAGAAAGGGGTCAAGCTATTTTCCAAGGCACCCGAAGGCCAGACAAGGAATAATGGATGGAAACTGAACAAGGAGAGATTTAACCTGGAAATAAGGAGAAACTTTCTGACAACAATCAGAAGTGAGAACAATAAACCAATGGGACAGAAGTTGCCCTCGGAAGTTGTGGGAGCACCATCACTTGAGACCTTCAAGAAGAGATTGGACTGCCATTGGTCAGAAATGGTGTGGGGTCTCCTGCTTAGGTAGGGGGTTGGACTGGATAACCTGCAAGGTCCAAATTCAAATTCTGATTATCTGTATCTGTATCTATTGGATCATCTCAGAAAATTCAGATGTCAACCATTCCTGTAGTTCGAACACAGAATCACAGGATTTTTTTTTTTTAAAGTGACCCATATATCCAATTATCAACAATGCCAACAATCACAATTTATCCAAAAGAAAAATGATACTCGCCATAGAGAGCTTATGGGTTGAAGACATCTCATTTTTTTCTTGTAGCTTTCTAAGTTTTCCAATTTCTGCTCGGGCTTCGTCCAGTTGAGCTTCCAACTTTTCCCGTCGCATCTGCTCATATTCCAGCTGCCCATTGAGCTCAGAGACGGTCCTTTTCAGAGCCAGACCAAAACCAGCTTCAGAAGATGCTACGGAGCCCAAAATGTTGGTTGCTAACCAGGACAGTTGTTTAGTGACTTTGGCCATTTTGCAACCTTTCTCTGACGTTAAGTGAACAGCTGCAGCTGTGCAGTTAGTAACATGGTTGTAAAGTGAATCTGGCTTCCCTACTGACTTTGCTTGTCAGAAGATCCCAAAAGGTGATCACATGATCCTTCACATACTGTAATAACATCTTCAATTTGGAAATGGAAGAAAAGGGATCCCAGCTGGGCGCTAAGATTTGGCACCGATACAGAAGTTTAGAATAGTGGTTAAGGTGCTGGCTTAGAAACCAGGTGACTGAGTTCTAGTCCTGCCTCAGGCATGAAAGCCAGTTGAATGACCTTGGGCCAAGTGCCAGATGAATGTGAGTTCTAGTCCTGCCTTAGGCATGTAAGGTTTGAAGATGATGTTGTAAAGACTATGGTTACCGGAAAAAAATAGTACGCTTTAAGCCCTGGAATCAGAGAAAGAAACTTGGATTGTGTCTACTCTAATTCATAAGAAGGAAAGAAGGGGAAACATAGTCCAGATTTCAAGACCAATGTTAGCCTCTTGAGGTGTAGGCCAAATAAAAACACTGACTCCACAGATTTGTCTAGAATTCTACTTTATTGATCCAGGCTTTAGTAACAGAATCTTTCATGCCTAACTCGGTTTAATGGGGTGTGTGATTGTTCTCTATTTTAGTCAACCGGCAGAGGGCAGCAATGCAACAATTCCTAAGAAGTGAATTATTTCTATTATGAAAGGAAGAGTAATCACTCTGTTATTGATAACCATACAAAAAAAGTCTTGGCACATTTTAAAGCCTGGGGAATTTCTTACCTCACCAAGTATTTTTTAGTCTTCCAGTCATGGAGGATGGTTGCAACTACGAACTCTAATCCCACCCATAAGAGGGATTTTGACATTCAAGGGAGTTGAGATGGTGGAGCCGTGGCCGTATTAGATTTTTATCCAGCTTTTATTGCTTTATACCTAACTCAAGGTAGAGAACACATACCTAATACTTTCTTCCTTGTGTTTTCCTCACAGCAGCCCTATGAGGTGGGATGGACTGCAAGAGAGTGACTAGACCAAAGTCACCCAGCTGGCTTTCATGCCTAGGGGAGGACTAGAACTCACTGTTTCCTGGTGATTGGCCCCAAATTAGCCAGCTGGGTCTCATGCCTAAGGTGAAACTAGAACTCACCATCTCCTGTTGGTTGGCCTCAAATCAGCCAGCCAGCTTTCATGCCTAAAATGGAACTAGAACTCACCATCTCCTGGAGATTGACCTAAAGTCACCCAGCTGGCTTTCATGCTGAGGGCAGGACTAGAACTCATCAACTCCTAGTGATTGGCCCCAAATTAACCAGCTGGCTCTCATGTCTAAGGTGGAACTAGAACTCACTGTCTCCTGGTGATTGGCCCCAAATCAGCCATCTGGCTTTCATGTCTAAGGTGGAACTAGAACTCAGAGTCTCCTGTTGACTGGCCCAAAGTCATACAGCCAGCTTCGATGTCTAGGGCAGGACTAGAACTCCCCATCTCCTGGTAATTAGCCCTAAATCAGCCAACTGGCTTTTATGTCTAAGGTGGAACTTGAACTCAACATCTTCTCAGTACAACCCAACTAGCTTTCATGCTTAGAACAGAACTAGAACTCACCATCTGCTGGTGATTGGCCTCAAATTAGCCACCTGGCTTTCATATTCAAAGTGGAACTAGAGTTTCTTGGTGACTGGCCCAAAGTCATATAGCCAGTTTCGATTCCTAAGGCAGGACTAGAACTCACCATCTCCTGGAGATTTGACCAACCAGCTTTCACTCACCATCTACCAGTTCCTAGACAGGCACCTTAACCACTACACCAGATTGGATCTCATGGATGCAAGCATTGTAGAATACAACGCTAATGAACTTCTCAGCCGCTTGAAAAAAAAAAACCACCCTTACCTTTCGAGCCTTTTCTCTTCGAGTTTGGCCTGCCTTTCCCAAGGAGTGATACCTCCAAGTTGCTTGAAATTGCTGATGGCCATTTCTAGGAGACCTTGCAACTCTTCCACTTTCTGATAGGCTCTTTCTGCAAGAGAAGGTTTTTTTTAAAAAAAAAAAAAATCTAGAGCATTTTAATGTTTCAAAACAGTGCCAAAACAGAAGCAACAACCCCAACTATTTAAGCAAAAGTCTCAGGAAGCGAATAAGAATCACGGCATTCCATGAAACCTCACAATCGGGTGAGATTCTACCGGTTTGGACCGGTTTAAGTGAACCGGTAGTTCTGGCAATCATTTCCTGTGCTTTATTTCCTTTTTTTTTTAGCACAGCTGATTCGCGCGGCAGAATGGTTTGTTGCACATCAGCTGTTTTACTCACTGGGGCTGCAGCAGAAGGTACGTATTATAGCTAAAAATGGTCTTGTTTAAAATGCTGGGCGCGTGCGCAAAACTGTTCTGACCAAGGGTTTCTGAGACAGTAACAATCACATGCTGTTGCCAAAAACCTTTTGTTTTATTTCAAGAGCTGTGAATTATATACATTCACAGCCCATAATGAGTCCCAGTTTATGAATAGTCCAACTGAAGTCTGCCACAGTCTTTTGGGATAAGGCTGATAAGCACCCACCTTTATTTCCCTTGAAATGCTGCCAACAACTAAATTGCCAATTAGCTGTACAAGGCCAAACAGAGCACAAAGTCATCACAGAGCTTCAGATTTTAAACCAACCAGAACAAACAAAGTTGCTTCCTGCAAAGGCTCATGTCCCTTTGCTCCTCCTTTGTGTCTTATAGAAGGGGCCAATCATCTCCAAGCCTTACTCCCAAATCGCCCCTTTTGTCTTAACTGTTCTGGCCTTCTGGCAGCTCTGCACAAGCACACACTGGGAATAGGCTCCCCCTGTTCCTCTACCTTGCTGATGTCAGATTCTGGAGGCTCTGGAATCAGCACATAACTCTCAGATGGCCCTGGCCTCATCTCTGTGTCAAACAGAGATCAATCATCCAAGTCCTTCCCAGACTCCCAGACTGGCCCATGTTCCTCCCCACTGTCCAACTTTGCTGCCAGCTCCACAGGCTGCTGCCGGAGGACAACAAAACTGCATGCGTGCGCGAAGCCTGCACTCACTGCACCGGTTGTTACACTGATTCAATTGCTCCACTGCTCCCAATGGCTGATTCAGCTGAACTGTGGATTCCTTTTGGATACCATACAGGTAGACCCCAACCAATGACCACATTTGAGCCCAAAATTTATGTTGCTAAGCAAGACAGTTGTTCAGTGAATTTTATGCCCATTTTACGACTTTTCTTGCCACACCTGTTAAGGAAATTGCCATAGCTGTTAAATTAGTCACATGGTTGTTAAGCAAATCCAACTTCCCCATGGACTTCGCTTGTCAAAAGGTCACAAAAGGGGAGCGCCTGTCCCCGGGACACTGCAAGCGTCATAAATAGGAGTCCATCTGAATTTTGATCATGTGACCACAGGGATGCTGTAATGGTCATAAGTGTGGGAAAAGGTCATAAGTACCTTTTTTCAGTGTCATAACTTCAAATGGTCACTAAACGAACTGTTGTAAGTCAAGGACTACCTTTCCTGAAGTGATTTTTACCAAGAGTTAAGATGACTTGAATCAATTTAACATATTAAGTCTTCGAGAGTTTATATTTTTCTTATTTCTTTCATTTGCTTTCATAATCCAGTAATCCTCAACTTACAACCAATAGGAAGCCTATCCATTATGTATTATTTTATGCTAGAATTTTTGATTGGACATTTATTGAGTGTTTTTATTTGTTCTGGTCTCTGGTCTATGACTGTAATAAACTAAATTGATTGAATAGTTCAAAGGAAACTGGACTTTCTTATTATTTTTCTTTTCTTTTCCTTGAAGATGTTTCACTTCTCATCCAAGAAGCTTTTTCGGTTCTGATTGTCACAATTTTGGGGTTCATTGGTGGATGTAAGTCGAGGACTACCTGAAGACTGGAAGTTTATTACATTCTCTACCAGTGACTTTCCAACTCTCAGGTGGAAAATATTTTTTTTTTAAAAATCTTTACTAAGTAAGTCTTGGACTTACTGTCAGGTATAGCTCCATTCAAAATCCAAGTAAGAAAACCTTAGACTCCATTGTTATAGAGAAAAGGACTTTTACCGAATTTGAATTGGTAGCATCAGAAGAAATACAAGATCTGAGGCAATACATGTGAAAATTATGTATAGAAAGTTATCCCATGTCCCCAACCCCAATAGTTCAAACTGGCCATCCAATTTGAGGTGTGTATAATGTCATGTGGGTGCGTCTTCAGGTGATGTTTCACACATCTGGTATGCCAAGATGGTTGACCTTGGCCTAGAGTAATGTCATGCTCCTGTCGAGTCTGATTCTGAGGGGGAGGCTGAGCAGCTGACAGGGAGCGGGAGTGTGGCTCCATTGGCTGTGGCAGAAACTGGGGAAGGGCAAAGTCCAGCCGGGCAGAGCAGGGGAGAGATAGAGCAAGGGAGAGGGAACTCAGAGGAAGACTCAGGTCCACCCCCTCTTCATCCTAGGGCACACAGGGAGGAACAGAGAAGGAAGTAACATGAGTTGCATGTCTTATGGGGAAGGAAAGGGCCCTGATTCCCTTCATTAGCTGCAACTAGGAATGCATTGTTTAAAAAGGGAAGCTATGCACAGTAAAGTTGTTGGAAGCAAATTGTGAGTTATCTGTGATTGTCGAGGCTTATCAGGCTTATCTGGGTTCCTGGCGTCTTCCCAACTGTGTGTGTTTTGTTGGCCTTTCAAGTCTGCAATTCCTTATCCTGCCCTGCCAAACTAATTACTTCAGTTTGGTTGTTTGGACTTTAAGTTACAGTTTGTGTTTACCCTGTTTCAGACTGAATTTCCTCCCCTCAAAGACTGTTTTTGGGAGAGTTTTTTCTCCAGCCGAAGGTAACTGGACATTGGGGGCAAAGTTGGAGGTATTAAAGGGACTCTTCTTACTTATGTGACTGTGTTGCCTTTGTGCCACACCCCAGGTCATCACAAGAGATAAGAGGCTACATCTGCGCAGTAAGCAAGTAAGCATAATCAAGAAAGCATCCCAACTTTTGCAGTTCACCAACTTCAACCTCCAGCACTCTTCCCCTCCACCCAAAATCCAATTATTCTTCCCTCTCCCTGTTTCTATGGCAGTGGGAAAGAGACAAGCAGAAGAAGGGTTCTTGGAGGCTGACACTTACCCCGAGCATCAATTTTCTCTTGCTTGTTTTCCTTCAGATCTCCCTTGCTATCTGTGCTCCCTTCCACACCATGATGTTCAAAAAAGGTTGGGTTTTTTACGTCGATTTCCAAATCGGAATCATTTCCCATCTTGTTTTTCAGATACGCCACCACAGCCAGCTGGGCAAACCTGGGAAATGAAAGAAACAACAAATTCTCATCCCAGTTCTAATTTCTGCTCTTATATTCAGAGGTAGCCCTCCTCTTAAGATGGTCTATTTAAATGCTACAAGCCTAGCAATCGGAATTGGATTTGGCTAGGTAAACTTTGGGAATCATCAGGATAACTTTATCTGGCCTGGAAGCTAAGTGGAATCAGACACTGGATAATATGGATGGAAACTGTCCAAGGAGAGATTCAACCTGGAAATAAGGAGAAACTTTCTGACAATGAGAGCAATCAACCCATGGAACAGAAGTTGCCTTCAGAAGTTGTGGGAGCTTCATCACTGGAGGCTTTCAAGAAGAGACTGGACTGCCATCTGTCAGAAGGAGAAATGTAGGGTCTCCTGCTTGGGTGGGGGGTTGGACGAGATGACCTACAAGGTCCCTTCCAAATCTGTTAATATTTGGATGGGGGAACATGTAGATTTCACAGAGGTGTAGCATGACTTAAGAAGTGAAAAAATGCACCTTGGAAGAAGGCAATGGGAAACCAGGTCCCACCTATCTCCAAAAGGTGGGATTTCAAAACCTGAAGCACCTGTCCCAAAGGTGCTTTTTCAAGAGGCAACTGGACTTTCTTTGTTTTTCCTTGAAGACCTTTTGCTTCTCATCTGGGGGGTGGGTTGTTCCTTCAGGTCTTCGGTTGAGTCGGAACTGAATAAACTTCTTGGATGAGAAGCAAAATGTCTTCAAGGAAAAACAAAGAAAGTCCAGTTGCCTCTCTAAAAAGCACCTTTGGGACAACCATGACCTGGATGACTTGAGAATCTCCATAAATTGTGAGACACACACACACACCCCAATTACACGTCCTCGGAAACAACACCTTTGGCAGGAAAGCCAGTGGGGTGATTTTGGGCCAATCACCAGGAGACTGTGTGTTCTAGTCCTGACAGCCATGAAAGATGGCTGGGTGACTTTGAGCCAGTCCCCCTCTCTCAGCCCAGGGTTGTCATGGGGAAAATAAAGGAGAAAGAATTGTTGGATATGTTTGCTGCCTTGAGTTAGTTACAAAAATAATAAAGACTGGTTAATAAATAAATAGATAGAAAGACAGACAGATAGATAATAGAGATGATAGATATAGATAAAGACATGACACTGTAGATATAATGATAGGATGTTAGAGACAGACAGACAGATAATAGAAATGATAGATAAAGAGAGATGATACTTGTAGATACAGGTGATAGAATGTTTAGATAAATAGATAGACAGACTGATAGATAGAGATGATAGGTAGGAAGGTAGGTAGATAATGGAGATGATATAGATAAAGAGACAGGTGATATTGTAGATAAAATGATAGGATGTTAAATAGAGATGATAGATAGGTAGGTAGGTAGGTAGGTAGATAGACAGACAGACAGACAGACAGACAGACAGACAGATAGATAGACAGACAGATAGATAATAGAGATGATACTGTGGATATAGATGATAGAATGTTAAATAGAGATAGATGATAGATAGATAGATAGATAGATAGATAGATAGATAGATAGATAGAT
>BLBF01000006.1:7184463-7204551 GCA_015471245.1 Laticauda colubrina | reverse complement strand
GATAGATAGATAGATAGATAGATAGATAGATAGATAGATAGATAGATAGATAGATAAACAGAGATGATATTGTCGATATAGATAGAATGTTAAAGAGGCAGACAGACAGATAATAGAGATGATAGATATAGATAAGGAGAGATGATACTATAGATATAGATGATAGGATGTTAGAGATAGATAGATGATAGGTAGATGATAGATAGATAGATAAGAGATAGACAGACAGACAGATGACCACCCAATGGATTGAATTCATGGAGACACTGTGCGTTGCCAGAACAATCCAGCACATGCACACGCACGGCTGAACCTATTACGGGGTTCTTGTCGGACTTCCCCTTCTTCACAAATGCATCTAGTTCATGCTGGCTTGGGAGAGGATGGGGAGATGAAAGCAGCAGCCACTGCCTGTTAAAAAGAAAAAAGAAACAGGCCACCACCTGGCCTCAGATAACCCAGGCTTAGCTGTTGCTCATTCCTCATCCCCATGCTGACGACCCATGAAAGTGCTCTCTGCTGGCTGAACATGCAGGAAAACGGCCCGTGTTAGATCATCTCTTGTGGACGGAAGAGCGGCGCTCACCTCTTTGCAACATCCTTGGGTGTTTCCCCAGCATCGTTGGCAATATTGCAGTCGGCTTCCCGGTTAATCAGCCACTCTAAGACATGTAAATGACCTTGTCCTGCCGCTGGCGAGAGACAAAAGAAAGCATCAATGCATGCTTCATTCGCTTTTTGCCTCCTAAAGTTTCATTTGTGCTCTTGCTTAATCAGAATAGAATAGAATAGAATAGTATCAGGAAGAGAAGAGAATCAGGAAGAGAAGAGAATCAGGAAAAGAACAGAATAGAATAGGAACTGAGAATGGAATGGAATAGAAGAGAAGAGAAATAGAAGAGAATAGAATCAGGAATAGAAGAGAATAGAAAAAGAATAGCAATAGAATAGAATAGGAATAGAATAGAATAGAATTGGAAGGAACCTTGGAGGTCTTCTAGTCCAGCCCCCTGCTCAAGCAGGAGACCCTATACCATTTTAGACAATTGACTGTGTAGTCTCTTTTAAAAAACCTTCAGTGTTAGAGCACCCACAACTTCTGGAGGCAAGTTGTTCCACTGATTAATTGTCCTCACTGTTAGGAAGTTTCTCCTTAATTTCAGGTTGCTTCTCTCCTTGATTAGTTTCCAACCATTATTTCTTGTCCACCATCCATTTGCTTTGACTGTTAGTAGTTGAGGTTCTTGTAGAGACTATTAACAAGCATTAAACCTGCATAGCAACCCCCTTAGCTATGAGAAGTACATTATGGCTGGAAGTACCCAGAAGCACTGTCAGTAAATAAATATGAAACTTAAAACAAAAATCAAAAGGGAGTCTGAAGCCCTTTAGAAATCAAAGCTTAAAGCAATGTATCAAAGCAGCTGTACATAGAAGGGATGCTCTCCTGACCTTTGTGGAGCAGCGTTGATCCTCGATCGTCCCGTTCGTTCACGCTGATGATTTTATTTTCTAATAGCATTCTTAGGGTGTCCAGGTCCCCTCTGAAAGCAGCATCATGCCCTGGAAAGCTTAAGTCTTTGCAAACGAGAAAGAAGAAATCCATGAATCTGAATCATCTCTAGAGAGATACACAGGAGTTTGGCTAAAAAAAATATTAGCACTTGGAAATCAAATGTTCTTTAATCTAAACTTTCCCAACTTGACAGCCATAATAGCTAGGCATCTCAAAGTTGTCAGAATTTCCAACAAATATGCAAAGGTGGAAGAAGAGAAGAAGAAGAAGAAGATAACCAGGAGCAACTGGGATAAGTAAAGGTGAAGATATCCTCTGACCCAGTGGTCACCAACCGGTGGGCTGTGGATCACTGGTGTTCTGTGAGAAAATTTTGGTGGTCCACAGAGAAATGTCATCCCCAAAGCAATTAATCCAGGCTGCACAGGAACACAAGGCTTGCATCGCTTGCATTGCAAACAACACGAAGTAATAAGGGGAGGGAGGAAAGGGCAGAGGGGAGAACTTGCCCCACATGCCTGGCCACCAGGCTGCTTCTTTCTCCTTCTGTTTTTGGCTTCATGCAAGGAAAGCAGAAAAAGTATTTCTTTCTCTCCCCCAAACTCCACCAGAAATGAGTCTTTGGGACCCTGCAAGGCCTCCTGCTTCAAGAGGCTGCGCCGGCATGACAAGTCTCACAAGGACTCATTTCTGGCAGAGTTTGGGGGAGAGAAAGAAAAGACTTCTGCTGCTTCTGCTACTTTCCTTACATGAAGCCAAAAATCTCTCTCTCCCCCCCGAGAGCGGATTTGGAGACGGTATCCTGTGATCCCAAATAAAGAATGATCAATCGATAGGAAAATGGGGTGGGGAATTTTCCTGTAGACTTTTTTGGGGATTTTCCCAGGGTCTCTGGTCTGCAGGATTTAAAATTATGAGTTTGGTGGTCCCTGGGGTCCAAAAGGTTGGCGACCCCTGGTTTGACCAGTTGTGTCCAACTCTTGGGTTGGTGCTTATCTCCATTCTTAGCTGAGGGACCCAGCCTTGTCCGAAGACACTTCTGTGGTCATGTAGCCTGGCATGACTATATGCCGAGGTGCACAGAGAACACTGTTACTTTCCCACTGAAGTGGTACCTATTTATCTACTTGCATTTGCATGCTTTCAAACTGCTAGGCTTGCGCGAGCTGGAGCAAGGAACTGGAGCTCACCCCATTGTGTGAAGCTCGGGTCTCAAACAGTTATAGTGATCATTGGTTTACCATTGGAAGATCTGAAAGACCAGGCCAGGGAGAGGTCATCAAGGAGAAATGAAATCTATAAGATTGCTAGGAGTTGATAAATGACTTGATGTCATAGAACAGAACAGAATAGGAATTTAGAGTAGACTAGACTAGATAGACTAGACTAGACTAGACTAGAATATAGTAGAATTAGAATAGAATAAGAGTAGTGTAGAGTAGAATAGAATAGAATAAGAATAGCATAGAATAGAATACAATAGAATTAAAATAGAATAAGAGCATAGAGTAGAATAGAATAAGAGTAGCATAGAATACAATAGAATTAGAATATAATAAGAGTAATGTAAATAGAATCAGAGTAGCATAGCGTAGCATAGCATAGCATAGCATAGAATAATAACTTTATTGAAACTTCGAATGTATACTGATCGGCATACATTAAAATGAAATGTCGTTGCATTCAGCTGTCAAAGGGTCATCACCTCCAATATAAACTACATGAACATGACAAAAAATACAAAATTATGTATATACCCATATATATTATGTGACACAGAGAAACAACACAGTCTAGTTTGGATGTATACATGTACATCCTTATATACATAATCATAATATAATTATCAACTGGCAGAAATAGTCTGGCAATTGAAATCTATCATATGCATGATGTGAATGGATGAATATGTCCAGCATTCAGTGGGAAATATGATAATCAGATATGGTATTGTGGGTGGGGAAGCAGAGTCAGAACAAAAAAGATTAATCTGGTAGGCTAGAGAGAATGCTACAACCATTATCTAGGTAATAGAAGAGAGTATTTATATTCAGATTAACAGAATTGGAAGGGACCTTGTAGGTCATCTAGTCCAACCCCTCACCCAAGCAGGAGATTCTACACCATTTCTGTTAAATGGCAGTCCAATCTCTTCTTGAAAGCCTCCAGGGATGAAGCTCCCACAACTTCTGAAGGAAAGTTGTTCCATGGGTTGATTGTTCTAACTGTCAGAACATTTCTCTTATTTCTAGGTTGAGCGTCTCCTTGTTCAGTTTCCATCCATTATTCCTTGTCTGGCCTTTGTAACTCAGGGTTGAACAGTGGATGCAGTATTCCAGATGTGTTCTTACTGGGACTTACTTCTTTGCAGTCTTTTATTTAATTAAAACAAAACCTGCATCCTGTGTGTTGCAGGTTCTAATAAAAGTGAGAAAATTGCATTTGAGAAGAACAAAAAAAACCAAAAACCCTACCCTCAAAATTTCCCTCCCTTCCACAATTTTGCTCATCATCCACCTACTTTCTTCCTCGTCCAATGATGAGTCATCCTCCTCCTCTAGACTGTCCATGTACACCAGGATGTTTTCCTTGTAGAACCTCGTGGCCAGATCCCGTGGGGTCTCACCATGGTCATTCCGGGCTTTCAAGGAGTGGACCAACGTGAGCATTTTGCTCACCAAATATTTAAAGCAGTGCAGGTGGCCTTCCATGGCAGCCAGGTGAACTACGAGACAATAAGAAAGATGAGTCACACATTTGAGCTAATCTGACAGTGACAGATGAACAGAGTTGGAAGGGACCTTGTCGGTCATCTAGTCCAACTCCCCTCCCAAGCGGGAGACCCTACACCATTTCTGATAAATGGTGGTCCAATCTTTTCTTGAAAGTCTCAAGCGATGAAGCTCCTACAACTTCTAAAGGCAAAACTGTTCCATTGGTTGATTGTTCTCACTGTCAGAAAGTTTCTCCTTATTTCCAGGTTAAATCTCTCCTTGATCAGTTTCCATCCATTATTCCTTGTCTGGCCTTTCGGTGCTTCGGAAAATAGCATGACCCCCTCTTCTCTGGGGCAGCCCCTCCAATATTGGCAGACCGCTATCATGTCTCCCCTGGTCCTTCTCTTCACTAGACTAGCCAGGCCCAGTTCCTGCAACTGTTTTTCATGTTTTAGTCTCCAATCCCCTAATCATCCTGGTTGCTCTTCTCTGCATTCTTTCTCAATATCATTTTTATAGTGTGGTGACCAAAACTGGATGCAGGACAGGTATGAACCTACAAACCTAATCTGGACCAATCCTCCCCCAAACTGACATCTTTTAGATATGTTGTGTTAACAACGCAACCTGCTGGGAGTAATCCCGCTGCACAATAAGACACTACATTGTAGAAATCTCTGCAGAGTATCAGAAGCTTGTGTGTGTGTGTTTGTGTTTGTGTGTGAGTGTCCGTCCATCTAAGGAAGATGGGCAGTTAAGGTATAGGAAGTATAAATAAATAGTCCGCTCTGTTGTGTTTCCCCAAAGCTGCCTATGGTTGTGAAAATTGCACCTTAAAAATGCCAGGCAGGAAGAAAACCGACTTGTCTGAGCTGGGGTCAAACAGAACTGATGAAGCTTCTTGGATGAGAAATGAAATGTCTTCAAGGCAAATCCAAGAACAGGGATCTCTCAAACTCAAGGTCCGCAGCCAGATTCGGCCCATGGGTTGCTTAGATCTGGCCCACTGAGCCACTCTGGAAACTGCGAAGGACCAGCCTGAGGTGCCTCTGCCACTGAGCGCCCCCCCTGAGATCCGCTTTCCTGACTGAGGGTTGTAGGAGCCTGTCTCGGCCGAAATCAGAGCTTGTAAGGGCCGCATGCGCCCCTCTGAACTTTGCTTTTGCTGGCAGAGGGTTGTAGGAGGCCATCACAGCTGAAAATGGAGCTTGGGAGCCCATTTTCACTGGCAGAGCGCTTGGGATGCCACAGGCGCCCCCCCCCCTCAACATGAGTGACTTCAGGCTGGCCATGCCCATCCAGTCATCCAGGCCCTCCCTGCCCCCCCCCCCCAGGTCAAACACAAAACCCTGATGCCACCCTCAATGAAATGAAGTTTGACACCCCTGCCCAAGGACGTCCAGCTGCCTTTTGAAAAAGCACCTTTGAGACAACCACAATCTGAATGACTGAGAATCTCCATGGGCCTCAAAGGGATTAGGACTTAACCTGGCAAGTGTGATAAACTCCACCATAAATGGGGAAAGCTCTTCCTTTCGGAATTTGCAACGGTGTCTTCTGAGCAGTGGTGGGATTCCAAAAATTTTACTACCAAGGTAAAATTTGTGGGTGTAGCTTGATAGGCATGGCTTGCTGGGTGTGGCAAGGGAAGGATATTGCAAAATCCCCATTCTCGCCGCACTCCTGGGGGAAGGTTACTGCAAAGTCCCCATTCCCTTCCCACCCCACTAACCTGCTTTCCAGCTCCATTCTCCTGTCCAGGGCAACCAAAGAAGACCCAGCTGATCAGCTGGGATTCTGGAGGCAGAGAATAGATGGGGGAGGGGCCAGTCAGAGGTGAGATTTGCTGGTTCTCTGAACTACACAAAATTTCTGCTACCAGTTCTCCAGAACTGGTCAGAACCTGCTGAATACCACCTCTGGCATGACTGAGATGTTTCTCCTACCATACCTGGAAGGTTTCCATCTTTATCCACATCGTCTAATGTAGCTCCCCATCGGACAAGAAGCTGGAGGCAGCCTAGCCGGCCGTAGAAGGCAGCATTGTGTATAGGTTTCCAGTCATTCTTATCAGAAGCGTTGACATCCTGGTTGTTAAAAATGGAAGGAAGCCAACACAATTTCAGAGGGAGTTGTATGAGGTAGGTGAAAAGAGTATACATGGAAGCATTAAAAGATTTGTGTTCCTTGGATTACATGGTTTAGCTGTTTTTTCCTCCTTGGCTTGAGACACAAAGAACAAGGGCTATATACTAAGTTAGGAATACGTTGGCTTAAGAAGCTGAGCTTATCGATCAGAAAGGTCGGCAGTTCAGCGGTTTGCATCCCTAGCACTGCATAATGGAGTGAGCTCCCATTACTTGTCCCAGCTTCTGCCAACCTAGCATTTCGAAAGCATGTAAAAATGCAAGTAGGAAAATAGGGACCCCTTTGGTGAGGAGGTAACAGTGTTTTGTGTGCTTTTGGCGTTTAGTCATGCCGGCCACATGACCATGGAGACGTCTTCGGACAGTGCTGGCTCTTTGGCTTGTAACGGAGATGAGCACCACCCCCTAGAGTCAAAAATGACTCACACATATGTGTGAGGGGAACCTTTACTGTTATACACTAAGTTGCAGTTCAGAAGATTTACTGGTCAAACCTATATACAAGAACTGAGTCAACTAAAGTTTAATGGATGTCAGGCATATGCCAGAGGCTTGATAATAGACTATACAAGGAAAAGAAATATCATGAAAAGACTAGCCTCTAAGGCATTAGAGGATGAGTATAAAGGACTTGAAAAAGAGTTACAGACAATGCCACAGAAAAAAAGACATTAAATTAAAAATGGATATAATCAAACATAAAATGGGTCCATAAGAAAAAGAAGAATTAGCACAGAAAATCAGAGGTGCTAAACAGAACTATTTTGAAGATGCAAATAAACCAGGTAGATGGTTATCATATAAACTGAGAAAGGAGAAAGAATCAAGGAAAATATTGCAATTAATAGATGACCAAGGCCAAGTTTGCTATGGTAGTAAAGAGAAGAAGGAAATCATTCGAGACTCTTATGGGAAACTATACACACAAGAGAATATTGATGAGGAAAGAAATAAACAGTATTTGCAGAATGCTAATTTACCCCAGATACCTAAAGAGATTGAAACAATGTTAGAAAGCAATATATCAATGATGGAGTTAACTGAAGCACTCAAGAAGCAAAATAATGGAAAGGCACCAAGCCCAGATGGACTTCTGGCAGAATTTTACAAAACACTACAAGAATCATTGAACTTTCTATTGCTAGAAGTTATGAATGAAGTTATGTTAAAGAAGAAGATACCTAAATCATGGTCAGAAGCTTATATTACACTTGTCCCAAAAGAGGAGGCCGATCCATTACAAATCAAGAACTATAGACCAATTTCCTTATTAAATGCAGATTATAAAGTTTTTGCTTCAATATTGGCAGAAAGACTTAAAAAATACTTAAACAATTTTATCCATCCTGATCAAAATGGATTTCTGCCAAAGAGACAAAGACAATATGAGAGTAATCTTGGACACTTTGGAATACTACAAGGCACACTCTGAAAAACAAATGGCTTTGATATTTCTAGATGCACAGAAGGCATTTGATAATGTGAATTGGTGATTCATGTTTATTACAACTGGAAGAGATGGGCTTTGCTAAAAAATTTATTCAAGCAATAGAAGTTATATATCATAAGCAAACGGCAAAGGTAATGATAGAGGGAGAACTGACAGACTCTATTGATATAAGAAAAGGAACAAGACAAGGGTGCCCACTATCACCTCTGTTGTTTGTGTTAACCTTGGAAGTGCTAAACAGAAATATTAGAGAAGAAAAGGATATAAAAGGGATGAAAATTAAACAGGAAGAATTTAAGTTACAAGCATTCGCAGATGGTCTGGTTTTCATTTTAGAAGACCCACAAGAAACAGCATCAAAATTGATAGGAAAGATAGAGGCATGTGGAAAAGTGGCTGGTTTGAAAATAAACAAAGATAAGACAAAGATCTTGACAAAGAATATGCTATCAAGACGAAAGCAAGAACTGGCAGATCTATTGAAAATTCAGGGAACGAATAAGATTAAGTACTTGGGGATACATTTGATGATGCAGTACACTAAAAGAGAATAATTATATCAAACTTAAGCAGCAGATAGCGTTAGATTTGGTGAAATGGGAAAATTTACAACTGTCATTAATAGGGAGAATATCAACAATCAAGATGAATATACTACCCAGAATTTTATATTTGTTCCAGACAATTCCAATTAGGCTTGGAAAAGTTTACTTTGAAGATTTAAATAAAATCGTGTTGAAATATATATGGCAAGGAAAGAAAGCGAGAATAAAGCTAAAGCTTTTGCAAGATGCTAGAATAAGAGGAGGATTTGGTTTGCCTAATTGGGAGTTGTATTATCAAGCTACAAATTTGATGTGGGTTAAGGAATGGATAACATTAAGAAACACTAGATTGTTGACATTAGAAGGACATGATCTGTTGTTGGGATGGCATGCTTTTCTATGGTATAAAGGGACTAAATCACAGGGATATTTTAGAAAACATTATATAAGGGAGTCTCTGTGGTTAGACTGGGAGAAGACTAAAAGACAACACTATTTGAAAATTCCAGTCTGGCTATCAATTATTGAAGCATTTTCTTATCCTATAATATATAAAAAGAAACAAACAGTTAGATATGGTGAAATATTGAATGAAAAGGGTGAAAAATCTATACAAAAATTAGAGGAACAAGGCATAAAGATGAATTGGTTTTCATATGTGCAAATACATTCAACGTATGATAAAGACTCTAAAAGAGAAGGTTTCTATGATAAACTGACTGATTTAGATAAGATTTTGACAGGTACTGATGTAAAAAATTTGATTTTTTAATCAGGTGATTAATTTTTTTAAAGTTTTAATTACCTTTATTTAATTTTAATTTTAACTGTAATTTTTTTAATCAGGTGATTAAAAAATTGTATGGATATTTAGTAGAGATTAAACTAGAAGAAGAACATGTTAAAGAAACAATGATTGCTTGGGGGAAGAATTTTGGATATGGGATTGATCTAGAGAAATGGCAAAAATTGTGGTTTCAAAATTACAAAATGACGTCAACAGCATCTGAAGAAAATTTGTATAAGATGTTTTACAGGTGGCATTTTCCCCTGACAAGAATAGCAAGAATGTTCAAGAATAAGTTCAAAAAGTGTTAGAACTGTCATCAGACACCTGGCACATATTACCATATGTGGTGGACTTGTGTGGATGCTAAAAAATATTGGACTAAAATCCACACGTGGTTGGAAAAAATGACAAAAAAGCATATAGATTTGAAACCAGAGATATTTTTATTGGGAATTTTACCTGAAATATATAGTAAAGAATTGAAATGCCTGATTGTAAAATGTTTTAACAGTGTATTTCCTAAAAATTGGAAAAATGAGAAAATACCATCATAGGAGGAAATCATTAAGAAAATATTGGAATGTGCTGAAATGAGTAGATTGACATTTGAAATCAGAGAACAAGATGATAAACAATTTTATAAAATCTGGGATCTATTCTGTCAATGGTGAGAAAATAAAACATGGTAATGAAATATGTATATTCTTAGAAAATAATAAAGATATAAAAATATATATTATTTTCTTATTACATCTACAAAATGATTGTAGGATAGGTTTGAGATGATAATATGAACTGTCACAAAACAATTTAAGTAAAATATGATTATTCGTAAAACATGAATGAATAAAACTAGAGTCAAATGATTAACAAAGATATTAGTGTATTTAATACTTGATTGAAAATATGAGAATATATACAATCTAATTGTAATTGAAGACTATGAAATGGAAGCACAAAATAATATGTAAACCAACCGGCACACCGTATGTATATATATAGAAGATGTTTTTATGTTTTGTTTGTCTATGTTCATCTTAAAAACCAATAAAAAATTTAAAAAACTCTTTAATGGATGTCAGATAAAGATCAAATAAATTCAAGAGTGAATTTAGACCATTGGTCACAATGTAATGACTCTAGGTTGATGACTCGCTTAACTCCATCCCTCAGTTCTCCCTGCTCTTCTCCTACATCTAGCAATATTATCTTCCTCCTTTCTTGCTTAGCTTCTTGGTGACCCTTGGTAACTTTTCTGTGGATTCCAATGAGCATTGATTCAAATTTGAATCCATAGTAAATAACGCCTTCAAATTCTGTTCAGTACTCAGAGGAAACAGTGTCTATACTAGATCCGTTAACCACAGGAAAACCACAAGTGAAAAATGTCTATGATGAAATTTAAATACTTTCTTGAGAGCTGTTAGCCAGTAAAACAATTAACCATGGAGTTTTAGTTTTTATATTTAGTATGTATTTCATTTATCTCTCAAATGAGTGACTTTGCACTTTGGGTAATGTTGTGTGAGAATGACCTTGGTAGACGGGGAGGGGAAGAGATAAAGCCCAGGGAAAATTTAGATAAGGAGAAGGGGAGCCCACAACTGAAAAATGGGTAGAGCAAAAGAGAAACCTCCCCCCTAACTTATCAGACAGTAAAAGAGACAGTGGGAGTTTTCTACCTTCAGGTTGTGAGCAGAACCGAAGTCATGTTGGATGACCCATTGAATTGAATAAGGAAGTGTGTCTCAAACTCAGTAGCTCTGCTAAATAAGAAAGTGTTCCAGTTTGTGCACAAGAGAAAAAAACAAGATAAGGCGAGAACAATGGGGAATTGTAATAAAGTGCTGCGATGTCAGAAACCGTGTAGCTGCTTTTGCTAGATAGGGAGCTAGTATGAACCTTCGAAATATATGTGTCAATTTGAAAACAGAAAGAATGTGAGCCAAGCCCTCGTACGAGGGGGCAGACAGTTAGGGTATAAAAATGCTGCCTGAATTTTGCTCTGGGTTCCTTCTATGCCTGAGGGGACCCGTCTCTGCAGACACGTGAATAAAACCTTGTTTTCCTTGGATCAGCGAATCTTTTGGTGGTTTTTTATCTGCTTCCACCTCACAAGGTTTTCAAGATAGTGTTAAAATAACCTTACAATAAAAGAGGGACCTTGTCGTGTTTCTTGCCTGGTCTACTTTGGAAGCTGACAACAGAACACAAATTATTCTAAGAAATATAACTAAGTGGGAATGTGGGAAAGAAAAGGATGGAATTTGTCTCGAGCTTGACCTCCTTATATAAGAAGTACAGCTGTCCAGAGGGAGACAATCAAAAGTCAAGACCACAATCATACAAGGTGTGTGGAAGAGCCTTGGTGGTGCAGTGGTTAGCGTGCAGTAATGCAGGCTACTTCTGCTGACTGATGGCTGCCTGCAATTTGGTAGTTCGAATCTTACCAGGCTCCAGGTTGACTCAGCTTTCCATCCTTCCGATGTGGGTAAAATTAGGAGCCAGATTGTTGGCTAACTCTGTAAACCACTTAGAGAGGGCTGTAAAAGCACTGTGAAGCGGTATATAAGTCTGAGTGCTATTGCTATATAAAGGGCAGGCTTCCATTGCATACTTGTGGTGACCATTTTGACTTTTTTGACTGCCCCTGTAGATACCTCTGTTGAAGAACAGGCATGTAAATGTTATGGAAAGACTAGGAGCAAGGTGAATTCCTATTAGGATTCCTATTAGGAATAACGCTTTAAAAGATTACATTTCTTACCACTCCGCTCCGGAGTACAGTTTGTAAAGTGAATGAATGTCCGTGGGTCGCTGCCAGATGTGCTGGAGTACATCCTAAGTCATCTGGTAGTCCTAGATTCACAGCATTGAGATGAAGGGCCTGTGTGATAATCCAGGGTGGGATACAAAAGCAACAAAGTCACAAAAACAGATGAAGTCCCTTTAATTCCTTCAACTTGGCTTCAAAGGTCCAAATATCATTGGCTGGAGAAAAAACTCCCCAACAGCTGTGAAAAGGAAAAACTTCCATCCAAACTCAAAATACATATAAATTATAAATAGGAAAAAAAACAACACAAACCACACTGAAGCAATGAATGAAACAAGGCAGGATAAGGGCTTGAAGACATCCACAGATATTGGAATACACACATTGGGAAGGACACCAGAACTCCGATAAGAACTGAAAGACTAGAATTATTTCACGCTTTGCTTCCAGCACTGGCTCATATGCAGTTTGTCCTTTTAAACAATCCAAACAGCTATAGCCCATGAAGGGGATCAGGGCTCTTTCCTCCCCCATAGACCACACCATTCACATTTCTCCCTTATCTGCTCTTCCCTGCGTGCCCTAGGATGAAGAGGGGGTGGGCCTGAGTCTTCCTCTGAATGCCCAGCCAGCCTGTGCCCTTTCCCAGTTTCTTCCACAACCTCTGGAGCCACATTCCCACTCTCTGTCGGCTGTTCCTCCTCTCCATTGGAGTCAGATTCTAACAGGGGCATGACAGCCTGGGAAAATACATAAATATATCTCTTAAACATATGAGTTGGTGAGAACATCTCGCAGCCCTTGGTTAACCTCAGAAAGCGAGACAGGATAAAGGTAAAGGCAAAGGTTTCTCCATCCAATTGCATCCGACTCTAGTGGACAATGCCCATCTCTGTTTCTAGCCAAGCATTGTTCAAAGATACTTTCTGTGGTCATGTGGCCAGCATGATTAGTCACCGAGGTGCACGGAACGCTGTGACCTTCCCACCAAAGTGGTACCTGTTGATCTACTTGCATTTGCTTGCTTTTGAACTGCTAGGTGGACCGGAGCTGGAGCAAGGGACAGGAGTTCACCCTGTCATGTGATGCCTGGGTCTTGAACCCGGGCTGCGAGCTTTCCATCCTTATCCATTTTCAGTTGAAGAGTAACCCCCATCTTATAATTGAGGTCATCTTGCCAAATAAATAAATGAATTCATTCTGAGAGTAATGAGAATATGATTTTCATTGTATTTTTAATGGCGTTAAAGCTTGCAAAGAAGAACCACCAACAAAACTACTGGATTTCATTTAATCCATTATCATATGGACAAGAGAACTAAATGAGTGGGGGAGGGGGGGAAACCCAAATCCTAACAATGAAGAAATTATTGAAACTTCAGTCTCCATCAATATGAATGATAAGAACCAATAAATTTGACTGAAGCAAAGTTTAAAATCTGGTACGGAATCATTCTTCATTGAAATTTCAATATCACCAGGCAATATATGTTCTTCACATATGCACAATCTGAAAATTTTAAGATTTAACTTAACATCATCTTCATCATTTGACCATTAACTTTCTCCCCAAAACCTGGTTTATTACAATATGGCTTTCAAATCCAATGTTTCTCAACCTTGGCGGCTTTAAGATGAGTGGATTTCAATTCCCAGAATTCCTTAGATAGGATGCTGGCATGTTAAAGTTACCAAGATGGAGAAACAAGTGAAAAAAATTCCTAGATGACAACTAGGAAATGTACAATACCAGTCCTAGAAATCCACTTGGAACAAACATGTCCTTTCCAAATGAATCCAGGTTTTTAATTAAAACAGTTTAATCCTTAAACTGGGTTAAATGAAGACACTCACCTGCATGCAGGCATCCTGACCTCGAATGGCAGCCAAATGAGCTGCAGTCCAGCCTCTTACAGTCACTGCAGTCTGATCAGCTCCGTGCCAGAGAAGCCAGTGAAGACACTAGCAAATAAGAAATCACGCTTTAGGTTTCTATTGTGAGAAGGAAAATCCATCTGCTACAGTTCCAGGCTGGGACAAAGACACCGGAAACATGGAGGATGATTGGAAAGATGGTTTATTGATGAAGCAGAACCACGTGGGTTTGTGATTGTGGACAGCTGACAAAATGGAGTTGAGGGGAGCGGGGGGTTAATAATTTGAGCTTTCTATTTTAAAGCCCATGTCACACTGGCCAACGGATGCAAAACGGACACAACGGATGAGAAAAATGTTCCATCCATTGTTATCTGTTCTCAAAAGGGGCAAAAATTTGCATAACCGGAGTGGATAACACGGACGCGGGGAGGACGCAGGGCAGATGCAAAGCGGATGGGGAACGGAAGCCTCGAGGATGGAAGCGGATGGGAGTGGATAGGAGTGGGTGGCACATCCGCAGGGCTTCCGGGGGGCCTCAGCAAAGCGGACGCGGAACGGATACAGCGGATGCACAGCGGATGCACAGCGGAAGCCTAATGGATGCCTGGCATTCACTGCGCATGCGGGGAGGATGCATTGCGTCAGCCCCGCGGATATAACGGAAGCAGCTCGGAAGCAGGTCGCCATTCAGAGGAAAGACCTGCTGCCGGACACATCGACTGCTTTGCCTGCCCTGCCTGCATGTCTGCCTGCCAGCCTTGCTGCCAGCCTTGCTACCAGCCTCGCTGCCAGCCTTGCTGCCAGCCTCCCTGCCAGCCTTGCTGCCAGCCGGTCTGCCTGCAAGCCTTGCTGCCTGCCTTCCTGCCAGCCTTGGTTCATGTCTGCCTGCCAGCCTTGGTGCTAGCCTTGGTTCATGTCTGCCTGCCAGCCTCCCTGCCAGCCTTTCTGCCAGCCTTGGTTCCTGCCAGCCTCCCTGCCAGCAAGCAACCCCACAACCATGCAGAAGCACAGCAAGCCTCAGCCATCTGCTGCCAGCCCTGGCAAAAGGAACAGGGCTACCATCCCGCCCCCTGGCCCTCACTCTGGTTCTGCTGGGGCTTCTGCAGCACGGGCTCGCTCTTCTGGGGCTGGGGCTTCTGCTGCTTCTGCCTTTGGAGGAGCTGATGACAAGCACTCCAGCACCAGCCACCTCCTCAGCATCTGGACCCTTCACCCTTGAGACTGAGCAACCAAGAGGAGTGCCAGAGACTCTTTTTTGTCTTATAGCTTGTTGTTAGTAAAGTCTATTTTTGATTTACACACTTGCTTCATTTCTTTTTTTGTATAAAGTCTTGCTGGAAACTTTTAGAAATGGTTTAAGCCTTTGCATGCTTGTGGGATGGGTTAAGATAGCTGTGGGATGGGCAGGGATACCTTTGGGATAGGTAATAGCTGTGGGGATAGATAAACCTCCAGTGTAAGCATAGTGGGACTGTATGGTCCACCTTCCCAGGTGCCACACCTATGGCCCTTTATTATCAATAATAATGTAATCAATTATCCACACATGTCAACATAAACACAACTCTTTATTAAACACCCTGTTCATTGTAGGCCAACCAAACATACATGGCCCAATCTCATCCGTGTGATGAGACAGGCTGAAGGAAGCATCCATTAAGCATCTACCATCCTGTCTTGCCATTCCACTATTCCAGCTGGGGAGTTGCACCATTGTCTCAGGAGGTTGCGCTGCTTCTTCGCTTCATTTGAGGCTCTGTTGGGGCCTAGCACATCCTCAGTGTCGATCAGGTTCTGCCCTTGCCTCCATTCCCCAGGCTCCATGACCCATTGGCTTTTTGGAGGTCCACGAGCCTGTTCTGCAAGACTGGGTAGCGGGTGCGCATGAGATTGTGCAGGATGCAGCAAGCTTCCATGATCCTCCTCACGGTCTCTGGGCAATGCTGTATGGTGGTGAGAAGTACCTGGAACCTGTTGGCCAGGATGCCAAAGGCGTTCTCCACCACCCGCCTTGCCCTGGACAGCCTGTAGTTGAAGATCCTCTCTTCACGGGTGAGGAGTCTGGAGGTGTAGGGCTTCATGAGGTAGGTTGTGAGGGAGAAGTCGTCATCCCCCACGATGAAGTAGGGCACATCTTCCGTGTCGTTGGGCAGAGGGTCTGGATCTGGAAAGCCCATGAAGAGGTTGCCTTCCAGCCCCTCCTTGAGGTCACTGGCGTTGTATACCTGGGCATCTGAAGATGAGCCGTTGCCTGAAGCATCGATGTACATGAACTTGTAGTCAGCATAGACCATGGCGAAGAGGATGATGCTGAAGAAGCCCTTGTAGTTGTGATAAGTGGCCCCCAACTTGCCTGGTGCTTTGCAGGCCACGTGCTTGCCATCTATGGCTCCAACGGTGTGGGGGAAGTTCCACTTCTGATACCACTGCTCTGCAACTTTCTTCCATCCTTCTTCAGTGGAGGAGCTCCTCCTTGTATTCTTCGATGATGGCCTGCACCAATTCTCTGACCACAATGCTGATGGTGTTGGATGGCACCCTCCAGCCGTTCTGCATGCTCCTGTAGGAGGTCCCTGAGGCCAGGTGGTGCAGAGTGAGTGCCACCTTGAGCCCAGGTTCCAGGCTGGGCTGGAAGCTGGTGTTTGCCTTGGTCAATCTGGGTGTCAGGTGCTGCACAAGTTTGTCAAACATGGCTGGAGGCATCCTCATGAAGTTCTGGAATTCCTGAGCTCCTGAGCTCCACCATCAGCTTGTTATACAGTCCGTCCTCCGCTCTACTGGTGAACCATCTTCGGACCCAGACTCTTTTTGGGTGGCTCCTTTTCTTCTCGCAGTAGTGTTCACAGAGCCTGCAGTTGGCTTCGCACTGTTGCAGAACGATGGTGGCTGCCGAAAGGACTTTGTTACAATCCATGGTGGACATGACTGGATGCTGTGGAAGAGGAAGAGCCAGATGAAGGCTGCAGAGGTCTGCACCGCTGGGCTGCTGTTCTGAAAGTGCGATGCAGGCGAGTTGCTCCCCCTTTTTATAGGCAGTATAGGTTTTCCGCTAGGCATCCTCTAGACATCCTTAATATCCGAGATAGGTCCCCTCTGCGAACGTTTTTTCCGCTTTAAACGCTTTGTTTCCTCTAGGCATCCATTTTGCATCCATTCTGCATCCGTTCCGTATCCGTTCCGCTTCCTCCCTGCGTCTGGGCGGATGCGCGTTGCGCGGATGCGGAACAGATGCCTAGCGGATATAGCGGATGCGTAACGGATGTGTAGCGGATGCGTAGTGGATTGAGAACGGACAAACTGGATACATTTTCCGCGCAAAAGTTTTAGGCAGCCCAAAACCTTTGGAGCGGATGAAACGTTAATAAACGGATGCTGGACGGATAGAGAGGAAGCCAAACGGAGGCGGTGAGTACAGAACGGATACATCGCGTTAACCAACGGATGGCAAGGTTTTTTGTCCGTTTTACATCCTCTTTGCATCCGTTGGTTCAGTGTGACATGGACTTAACTTCCTGTTCCTCGGCAAGAACATGTCCTTTAATATTCTATTACCTATTGTCAGATTCCTCTGAGATCATGTAGCAATTATGTAGGGGTCATAAAGGTAAAGGTTCCCCTTGCACATATGTGCTAGTCGTTTCTGGCTCTAGTGGGCAGTGCTCATCTCTGTTACAAAGCCGAAGAGCCAGCGCTGTCCGAAAACGTCTCCATGGTCATGTGGCAGGCATGATTAAATGCCGAAGGCGCACAGAATGCTGTTCCCTTCCCACCAAAGGGGTCCCTATTATTCTATTTGCATTTTTTACACGCTTTCGAACTGCTAAGTTGGCAGAAGCTGGGACAAGTAATGGGAGCTCACTCTGTTACGCAGCACTAGGGATTTGAACTGCCGAAGTGTCGACCTTTCTGATCAACAAGCTCAGCGTCTAAGCCACTGAGCCACTGCGGCCCTTAGGACACTTATATGGGCTTTATAGGCAAAAGAGAAAATGCAAGTCTTAAGTTTTTGTATGAGCTCATCTTGTCAACCTTTGGCTCAGTCTTTCTGAATGGATGGCCAAATCTGCATTTCCAAAAGCTGGCCTCCTCAGTTTCTGCTTGGGGGACAGAGAGACTGGGGCTGTTTTGGAATAAGCTGGCCCAATCTTCCTTAATGGGCACAGAGCCTTTGGGAGGGTGAAAATGGCCTCCCCAGCCTTTCTGAAAGCCAGAAACAGGCCCCTTCCTGGCTTTCTCGAACTTCCGGGAGGCCCATTTTTTGCCCTCCCTGAGCCTTCACACACACCCTGCACTTACCTAGCATCCAAAATGGGCCATGTGGGGATTCCTGGGATGGGAAGGGGCAGAGTGGACAGGGCCAGCCAGGAGTGAGATTTGGGGGTTCTTCAAATTTCACAGAATCTTAGCTAGAGGCTCTCCCAAACTCCTGAAAACCCCCAGCAACCCACCCCTGGGTGCCTCTCCCCAACATGAATGATGTCAACTGGCCACACCCACTCTGCCCCCCGCCACACACACACCAGAGGTCAAACGCAACCCTGATGCGGCCCTCAATGAAATCAAGTTTGACACCCCTGTTCTACACTATTACAACCACTGTTTGCCATTTCACTGCTTGCGTTGTGGTTCGCCGGCAGCAATCAGGAGGAGGTTCCCGAGAAGCCTGTGCTGGGTGTGAGGGAGAGCAGAATGATTCATGGAAGAGCAGCACAGGCGACTCGGGAGTAAGAATGCCAATTAATGGCCCCTCCCACTGGGGAATATAAGCTTGGTTGAAAACGGCTTTTGCCTTTGGAAAAGGCAAAAGTTCAAAGGAGTTCGTGTGATGATTACAGACTCTGATTTATTGGACTAATTGGCTGCAAGCCATCTGTTATCCACAAAGAGGGTTATTTGTGGAATAAAGTGTGAGCGTTTCAGTTTTGGAATTTATCTGTGTTTGCTTTCGGAAACTTCGGCTGGGACAGAACAGTTTGGCAACATCAATTGTTTTTAACACTACATCGACGGTCCCCCATCCCTGGGCCATGGACCACAGGCCACTCTATCAGGCCTTGGCCTATTCACAACTGGGCCATGTGAGTATCGGGGCTGACATGTCCTTGTCCACTCATTCACTCATCCATTCCTTTCTTTTCCATTTGAAAGAACAGAGTGCCATCTTGCATCTTGTCTTACCTCCAGACTCCCAGAATGGGCTGCCCAGTGCAGAGGGGTGAACTTATAGACTGGATCCACCTCGTTGATGCTGACGCCAAAGGTCACTATTTCATCTAGCTGCTTGATGTTCCCTGTTTTGACGGCCTCGTGAATGGTTTTGCACTTTGGCTTTTTGGGCCGTTCTGCAGAAGAGCAAAGGAACGCCAACTCAGAAAAACAGGATAACAGAATGGGAAGGGACCTGGGAGGTCTTCTAGTCCAACCCCTTGCTCAAGCAGAAGATCCTATACTACTTCAGACAAATGGCTGTCCAAGCTCTTTTTAAAAACCTCCAGTGATGGAGTACCCACAACTTCTGAAGGAGAGCTGTTCCACTTGTTAATTGTTCTTACTGTTAGGAAGTTTCTCCTCAATTCCAGGTTGCTTCTTTCCTTGATTAGTTTCCTACCATTGTTTCTTGTCCTGCCTTCTGGTGCTTTGGAAAATAAGTTGACCCCTGCTCTTCTTTATGGCAGCCCCTCAAATACTGGAATACTGATATCAGGGCCCCCCACAGTCCTTCTTTACACTAGTTTTATCATTGTTATTAATGATGGCCCAGTGGGCAGGTCAGTGTGATTCTGGAGCCGACCTTATTCCAGAGGAGAGGGAGAGGAGAGAAGAGGGGGAGAGGGAGAAGGGAGGGGAGAAAAGAAGGAGAGGAGAGGGAAAAGGGAGGAGAAATGTTCTTGTCAGTTTTTCTGTGTACAAAGAAAGAAAGAAAGAAAGAAAGAAAGAAAGAAAGAAAGAAAGAAAGAGAGGGAGGGAGGGAGGGAGGGAGGGAGGGAGGGAAGGGAAGGGAAGGGAAGGGAGGGAGGAAGGAAGGAAGGGAAAGGGAAAGGAAGGAAGGAAGGAAGGAAGGAAGGAAGGAAGGGGAAAGGAAGGAAAGGGAAAGGAAGGAAAGGGAAAGGAAAGGAAAGAAGGAAAGAAGGAAAGAAAGAAAGGGAGAGAGGGAGGGAAAGGAGGGAGGAAAAAAAGAGAAAGGAAAGGAAGAAAGGAAAGGGAAAGGAAAGGAAAGAAAAGGAAAGAAAGAAAGAAAGAAAGAAAGAAAGAAAGAAAGAAAGAAAGAA
>BLBF01000006.1:7125530-7184095 GCA_015471245.1 Laticauda colubrina | reverse complement strand
AGAGAGGGAGGGAGGGAGGAAGGAAGGAAAGGAAAGGAAAGGAAAGGAAAGGAAAGGAAAGGAAGGAAGGAAGAAAAGAAAGAAGGAAAGAAGGAAAGGGTAGGGAGCAGAGAGAAAGAGGAGGCAAAGCAAATCTCACCCTGTTGGGAGGTGGCAGCCGCAGGCATGGTCAAGGATTCCCCCAAATCTCTCAGCTCTTCTCTTTTCCTCTCTGCTTGTTTCTTCTGAGTGCTCCGTTGGCGGCTAGGAGGTTGCTATGGAAACCCTGCACACTTCCTGCGATCCTCTGTCGGCCATGTTTTCTCCTGGCAGATGGACCAGAAGGCCTCCAGGCACCGAAGACCTGGAGATCTTGAATAAAGCAACTTGGACCTCATTCTTGAGTCAAGCTACCAGCCACTCGGCTTTCTTTTCTTTTCCCTTTTAAAACAATATTTCCTCCATTCCAGGAAACTTGATTTAAATCATAATAATAACGATTCTGCGTGCATCACTGCAGCTCAATTTGCAAAACATACATTTCGCCAACACAGGGATTTAAGTTTAGTGTGTTGTGAGAAGGGGATAACCATACAGGTAGCCCTTGACATACAACAGTTCATTTAGTGACCATTCAAAGTTACAGCGGCATTGGGGAAAAAAAGACTTGCGACCATGTTTCACACTTATGACCGTTGCAGCATTCCCATGGTCAGGTGATCGAAATTCAAAATTCAGGCGCTTGGCAACTGACTCCTATTTACGACGGTCACAGTGTCCCTTGGAGTCACAAGTCCCCTTTTGTGACCTTTTGGCAAGCAAAGTCAAAGGGGAAGCCAGATTCACTTAACAACCATGTTACTAATTGAAGAACTGCCGCGATTCACTTAACGAACATTGGCCAGAGAAGTCGTAAAGTGGGGCAAAACTCGTGTCACAAATTTCTCGCTCAACAACATAAATGTTGGGCTCGATGTTTGCGGTCGTATGTTGAGGACTGCCCTGTAATGGGAACTTGATTTACAGGCAAAATAAACTGAAGCTTTATTCAGGCTATTCTTTAAAGTACAAGATCTGACTTAAAGGAGACTTCAGGTCTTTGTTAAAACGTCCAGTTCGGAAAGTACCCACAAGCAGTGGTGGGATTCAATTTTTTTTTACTTGCAGTTCTGTGGGCGTGGCTTGGTGGGTATACCTTGGTTTGGTGGGCGTGTCTTAGTGGGCATGGCAGGGGAAGGACACTGCAAAATCCGCATTCCCTTCCCACCCCACTAACCTGCTTTCCAGCTCCGTTCTCCTGTGCAGGGCAACCAAAGAAGACCCAGCCAATCAGCTGGGACTCAAGAGGCAGAGAATAGATGGAGGCGGGGCGAGTCAGAGGTGTGATGTGCTGGTTCTGCAAACAACTCAAAATTTCCACTACCGGTTCTCCAGAACTGGTCAGAACCGACTGAATACCACCTCTGCCCACAAGGTTTGCAGTCTCAAAAATTGGGATTATAGCAATGTACTTTTCATGGGGCAACCCTTGATGTAGATCTGATATCAACCCTGAAGTGGCCATTTTTCTTTTGTTAGTTTTTTTCTAGGGAGGTTTCTCCTCTCACTGCTTCAGGGCTGACACAGCCTGGAGCGAAGGGGCCAGGGAGTAGGGTGTAGAGATAACCGCAAATAAATAAATTATTTCCTCTGGGAACCAAGGACGCTCGTGCAGGTGTCCAAAGGGTGGAAACTGAGGTCACCTAGCAACTGGGCTGTATGCTGATTGGACCATGTGACTTGGAGACTTTGGGAGGGAAGTGACAAAGTTTGACTTTTAATTGAGGGAAAAACCAGTGACACCTCAGAGCCAGTTTTCCAGAAATATGTCAATTTGATATGTCCCAATAAAACATGTTCTTTGAGGAATTTGCCTGCTTCGGAGTTCTTATTGAATGGGATGTATTACTTGGAACCTTAACATCTGGTCTAATCTGATCTGGTCCCACAGGATTAGTGAGTGGGCCAGCCTTGATGCCCATTAAAATCAAGGATATCCATTGCTAATTGGAGGTCACCTGCTGAATTGAATTCAAAGTGCTCACAGTGGGAAAAAAAAATCTTTTGTATCGTGTTTTTCAGACTATAAGACGCACCTAGGTTTAGAGGAGGAAGACAAGAAAACAATAGTTTTTTGCCTCCGCACATCCCCCTTTTGCCCTCCCTGGCATCCAGAAACACTCTGTAGGCCAAAAATGGAGGCGAAAAACAAGCCATGCATTGGGTCCAGGAGGCCAAAAACAGGCCTGTGCTCACTCTGTAAGACACACAAACGTTTCCACCCACATCTTTTGTGGGGGAAAAGTGTGCCTTATAATCCGAAAAACACGGTATTTTATTTACCACGTTGACAGGTAGTTCAGTGACCATTCAAAGTTATGACAGCACTGGAAAAGTGATATTTTTTTTTCACTTAACCACCGTTGCATTATCCTCTGTGGTCACGTGATCAAAATTCGGCCTTGCACGTTGTTATTTGTGACAGTTGCCAGGGTCATGCGATCGTTTCTTGTGACAAGGAGAGTCAACGGGGAAGCCAGATTCAATTAACGACTGTGTTCCTAACGCTAGAACGGCAGGGTTGCGCTTAAAAAACAGGGCAAGGTGGATCGTTAAAAGGGGCAAAATTTACCTCACAACCGCCTCACTCGGATACAGAAATGTTGGGTTTTAATTTTGGTTAAGTCAAAAGCTACTGTACAAGCCATTTCCACACAGCCCATTCTGCATATTTTACAGATTTCCCCATCAACAATCTATCTTTCTTTGTGGCAGGACCCGTAGTACAGAATCGCCATTGGAAGTGAAGCAAGCCCACCCCCACCCCACTAGTCAGAAAGTGGTTTCCAAGTCTATTAGTTTAGTTGCAGTTCAGAGCTCCCTATCTAAGACAGTTCTTCGCTTAATGAGAAAATTTTAGTTCTTTTTCCCTAAAGTAGATTTACAACTTGGAAATATTGCTGCTTTACAACAGTGGGCCCCAAACATTTGCGTATCAGGTGCCAGTTCCGTGGAGGGTTTTCCAGGGACTGGAGGGGTCGTGGTTTCATGTGCTGCCTGCATCCCACTGATGAGACTTTTCGTGTTTCTGTGGCCCGGTTACTCGCATGTCATGAGCCAAGCATATCTGGTTTTCTAAAGCAGGCGTCCCCAACCCGTGATCTGGCTTAAAGAAGAAAAGGATTAGGGGTGACATGCTAGCTGTCAGGGTTCTGACAATTGCCCAAATTAAATCATTTATTAGGAGCAACATGTCCAGCACTAACCCATATGAAACCAACTCTTGAGACATGTACTATCACCTATGATGCTGTTTTCCCCCACCCTCCCATGTGTGTCATATATCAGATTCTCCAATGAAACACATTCACAGGCTGGGTGTCGTCAATCATACTCTCCAATGAAAGATTTTCGGGGGCAGAAGATCCAGTAACCTAGGCTACAGTCTCCACAAGATAAGTATGCATTGTGTTTCTGGCCTTCATCTGCCCCACTGCTCTGTCAGGCCTTTCCCCCCTCCTTCTAATGTCAACTCAGAAACAGCATAGGAATGATTTACGAGTTGACATCTGCTCCTTGAGAGGCTGTTCCAGAGAAGGGTCAACTTATTCTCCATAGCACCCAAGGGCAGGTCAAGAAGCAATGGGTGGACGCTCCTCAGAGGGAGATCCAATCTGGAAATAAGGAATTTCCTGACAGGTGAGAACAATTAATCTATGGAACAGAATGCCTCCTGGAGTTGTGGGTGCTCCATAGCTGGAGAAAGAATTGGACAGCCATTTGTCTGGGATGGAATAAGGTCTCCTGAATTAAAACTGAAACCCTTAAATAGAAATGATCCTTGGCTCCATAGGTTGAGAAAGCTATAGTTTTTATTTAGGGGTTTCAGTTGTGGCAGGTGAGGTCACTTGTGAAGTCCCTTCCAGTCCAGATTCTATGAATAACATTCAACCAACCAACCAATGCACCCCCATCCAATTCAGTTAACTTCAAGGCCCCAAGTTGTAATTTGTATGCTAGGTAGCAAGTTGGATGTCTCCAAACCCACCCATGAAATAAAAACTCCAAACAGGTATATATGCTTCATTCTAATTTATTACACGAAATAAATATTAACATTTCTTGGTAATCTCTTCTACTATTTAGATCCAATAAACCCAACAAAAAAAGTTTAACCATGTTGCAAACGAGCAATCTTACATTTGTTCCTCTAAAAAGAAAAAAGGAAGGAAGGGCTAAGCTTTTTGTGTACTAAGTAGTTGAAATTATGGGAATCTAGCTCTGACATAAAGTGTGGGTAAGTATCCAAAGGGAACTATGTTATATTTGTTATGGAAACCTACTTTTCTTTTTAAATGCCTAATGTGAAAGCTGAAGAAAAGCAATTCAAGGTTTGCAAAAGAACTTTCTTCAGACAGTAATTTTCTCCTATCAAATTTTACAGCAAAATAATTTTGTTTATGTCTGTAAGAATCCTAGTCAAGCACAAGCCTTGTGTAGGAGCGTGAGTCCTGTTGCCTTTAAAACACCCCCAAGATTAAGCGTGGTGGTGTTGTTTCATTGGATGGTGTGCATAAACATTACACTCCGTAGATAGCAAAAATATCTTTTATTTATAATTTACATTTCCACAAATGAAAAAAAAATGTACATTTTTTCTTACATATACAGTCTTATTCCTGTTAAATTTGTACGCCATCTACAGAACTTCCACACGATAAGACACCTGACACGGTGCAGGCAATAAGAAATTCAAATACAAAAATGTATTTATTAACCAAGTCAGTAGCTGGGGCCCTGCCCCAGGCAAACATTTTATTCATATAAAAATTATTTGCATTCGAGAGTCAGTAGGACACAATAAGCATTTCTCTGTAATTTAAAAAAAGAAACCCACAGTTTAAACCGATTCAACCTTTAGAGGCTCTGTTTTAATTTCAGCAGATTCAGGTATATTCCCATCCGTGCAATCTGCAGCTTTTTCTTCTGGTTCTTCTTTGACTTTGGGGCTGTTACAGGAGTCCTGTCCTTCTTGTTTGACAATATTCAACATAATATTTAGTGGATTCTCCACAGGAGTCTTGCTTGGAGATGGGGTGGAATCAAATGATGAAGCCTGAAAGTCAAAATTAACATCACATTTGGCATGGAGCTTGAAGAATTTCTTTTTCTTTAATGTGATTTAAAAAAAAAAAAAGCAAAACAGTGCTTTCATAATCTGGGTGGACTCTTTCATCTGGGTGGACTCTTTCATCAAGAGCAGAGTAAAATATTTTTGTTCTGTTAGAATACTTGGGATTTCTTGTAGAAAAGGGGCCAGAATCAACACTGGTTCACAAGATGGCAAGGGTTTAAAAGCCTAAAATAAAATTCATTTCTTAAATCTTTGTGATTTTTAAGAATGATTCTACAAACCATCTTCAACAGGTGGGGCTCATCGTCTCTGTACTTAGGATTTTCACAATAGAATGTGCCTGTTCTCAACCAGCTGTCTTGATGGTTAATTCAGCACACTAAATTCCAGATTATTATGCGATATTCTTCAGTGTCAATCAGCCCTAGATTATATAATCATCAACAGCAAGAAATATTCAGTCTGACCTAAGAAGATATTGCTATCTCTTACTGCTACAGTCAAATAAGCTCAAGTCAGAATCAGTGATTCAAATAGCAGCTTTTGCAGTCTCAATATAAAAGCCTACAGAAGATCAAGCAATTGTTGTTTACCTTTTGATAATCTTCGTAACACGATGGATGGTAGATCTACAAAAGGAAAGCAGGCCGATCTTAGTTTATAAATATTCAAAAGGGCACACAAAGTATATTGCAAAACAATTTGCCTTCCTCCAAGGGGCATCTTTCTCCCTGAACTATTTCTATAAAAGTAGGAAGTTGTAGCTGTTATTCTTCCTTTGCTGATATTTCACTCTATTTGATTCAATCTTCTTTGGACCTGTGGTAAATCTCACCGAAGTAGGTTGATGGAAGTCAGCATGGGCATGATTAGAAGGGAATATTTTCAAGGATACCAATTCTTAAAAATTGATAGAAATAACAATAGTGTATCAAGCCAAAATAGACATTTTTAAGCAGACTGTATACACAAAGAGATGCAATGTTACCTTTTCCTCTACACGAATTGCATTTTTTAAGTGCCATTCCTCCTCTTCCTCATCCCAATATTGCTCGAACTGCTCCTGGCAGATTTCACAGCTCTGAAAGCAATTAAATATAATTATATAAATATAATTATACTTACAAAGTGTCATTTATATTTTCAGATGAGGAGCAAAACAATTTCATTTTCCACCTAAGATTAGCCGGCCCATGACAAATGCAGAAATTTTGTAGGCTGGCATTACTACTACTGTAACTAAACAACCCCATACCTGTTGAATCATTATTTCAAAGATATTTCCTTACGTAACTCATATAACCCATACCTTTTTTGACCTTTACCACACCTCCCACACTTTGTACCCCTTCCTAGCCCAGAATAGGACAATCTGCCACAGCCAACTTGCCACAGGCCTTACTCAAGCAATTTGCAACCTTCTCTGTTGCCAATGCTCCCTGCTAGCTTCCCAGAAGCAAAGACTTTGCTTGTGGGAAGCTGTCAGCAATCAATATAAAGGACAATTGAAACTGACTGTGTCGGGGAGTGTTGGAAATGACAATAAGCACTACAGCTGACTGTGGCAGTGCTGAAGCAGCAGCAGAAACAAAGTGGTGCCGAAGTGGCTCCAACTTCCCCAAATTTTGTTCCCCTAGGAGTAATGCATCTTGGCATTCTGTAAATTAACCTGTTTGAGATATGTTGGTTCAGAAATGGATGCTTAATGCATCATTTCGCTCAACCGAAGGTTACAAATAGACACCGGAGTTTTAATGTTTAGATAGATATATCATTTGGGAAACGATTTTAAAATCCATTGTCATCTCCAAATGCTGGTCGTGACTCTAAATTACTGCTACCACAAAGTTTTAGAATGTGAAGTCCAAAGACAAGCAGTGAATGAAATTTTTTAAGTAAGAAATTTTTTAAATAAGAAATTTTGGGGAAAAATTCAGTACATTTTCTTATTGTAAATATTGTAAACATGTGATTTTTCATAGTGGGCCTTTTTAAAAATCGTACAAATGTCAAACCCACATGGATCTATTTTTATATATTCTAAGTGCTAGTAAAATGTTAAGTGTCAAATTAAGGACTGCAGTACAATTATGCCAACTTAAAAACTTCAATTACGTGAAGCCAGTTTTAACAGAGCAATGCCTACCTCATCTACTCCAGCTGGGCCCGCAGGGACACTCTGAAACTCCTTCTCCTTAGCAGCTTCTTGAGTTTTTAATACAACTTCTTCATGTACCTTTTCAAAGAACTGGCTCTTTGCACGCTCCTCTAAATCGGCTATTTCTTCAAACTCTATCCAATCCTAAAGAAGAAAGTTGAAAAATATTTAACTCATTTTCCAAATTTTTAAATGTTAGCATGACTTTATTTCTCTGTTGAAAACATCTTTGTCTCTTGTTCCCAATGACCAACAGCACTTTATGATCCTATTTTGGCAACAGGATCAAATTTGTGAAGTCTTTTTATCCTGGAAAAAACAGACCTCTTGACATGCTGCTCTTCAGTCCATCCAAATTCTCCAGCAATATAGGAAGCATGTGCTTGATTCAGTGAGCCAAGTGGAACACATTACACCCGGTGATGTATTGGTAATCCTTGTTTACTGACTGCTCGCTCTTCAGTAACCAAAGTTATATAGACACCAAAAAATAGTTTTGACTGGTCCTCAAAACTATGGAGTCATGCGGTCATTGTGTAAAAATACTAAAGACCAGATGAATACAAGGAATATAAATCTTCCCATTCTCCCTCATTCAGTCAGAACTGAAGAAGCTTCTAGGATGAGAAGCAAAATGTCTTCAAGGAAAAACAAAATCCAGTCTCCTTTTGAAAAATCACCTTTGGGACTTGTTTTTTATTCTTCCCTGAATCTTCTGAAAAAGGGCAAGAGGTAAGTTGCTACATGCCAGAAAGCCCTACTATGAAATATCTGTAAGCAAACGTTAAGACCAAGGTCCATGTGGGATACAGTACCTAGGAAAATGCTTAAATCAGGCATGCAGGGGAAAAAATGCTTTGACTCCCTAATGCCAGTAAAACCTCAGCTTTCAACTTCTCAGTTTAGAATTTAACTGCTGCAACTGCATATTCTTTTCTTCTAAACACAGTGGAAAAGCTATATGGCATTATTTTTAGAGGCAGAGGCTGTGACCACATCACCAGCAGAGAGCACTTGTATGGTAGTGATTACAAAGAGAACACACTGTGGTTAATGTAAACCAATCAGAGGACAAAATATGTTAAGCCCAGGAGCTGGATTACTATCCAAAGACCTATTAAACAATAGCGGCAAATGATTTTAAGTGATCTAAGCAAGCATTAAACTGTCACAGATGTAATGCTACTGAAAGCCAGTACCAAATATTCTCACTCCCGAGAATGCATAGCAGTTAGAATACTTAATTTAAGACAAATTTGAAGAATTACACAATTTACCCTCATGTTTCCTCTTGGTTTTCAAAGTTATAGCCATGCTATCTATTGGAGAAAACCTGGCAAAACCTTACATCGTGTTAAAAAGTATGCATTATTAGAAATATTCCATCTTCAAACAAAGGAATTAGAGTTGTTTTGAGTTGTTAACTCAAATTAGAGGAATTAGAGTTGTTTTGTAAAGTGAGTCGGGCAACATATAAATTAAAGAAATTAACAAACATCACATCTCCTTGGAAAACAGCAAACTAAAAATTTGTCAGATTTAACATGCCTTGTGAATTAAACAAGGATAATTACCCGCATTTATCAACTTATCAATGGAGGAAAGTCCATCTCATATTAATAACTTTTTGCTGCTGCCTAAAAGTAATTCTCAAGTTTAACTTTTTGCATAGTTCTTGATCTACAACGGTTCACTGACCATTCAAAGTTACAGCACTGAAAAAAGTGACCTGTTTTTCACACTTACGACCATTGCAGCATCCCCAGTGTCACATGTGTAAAATTTGAACACTTGACAACTGACTCATATTAAAGATGGTTGCAGTATTCCGGGGTCATGTGATCATCTTTTGTGACCTTCTAAAGCAAAGCCAACAGGGAAGCCGAGAACTACCTGTATCATAATCCCCTTTTCTTCCTTCCTTCCTTCCTTCCTTCCTCCCCTGTCCTGGTTTGTGTTAACTGATGAAATTGTCTATGATCCCCAATAATTGTCTTATTCTGTAAGAGGCTAGAAGTTTCCTTGTATTATTCTGATTTTGATGATACCGTTATGATCTCAGTCCTTTGGAAAAGATGAACCAAGAACGCGGAATAAATATTCTCTATGCCAAGCAATAGGGAGTAAACAGTCACTTACTGTTAAACTGTAGTACCATCTTCTGTGAGTGATTTTCCTGCTAACATCCTTTTCTGTACGGTTCTGGCGATAGTGCCAATCCAGATGGTCTGCATACACATCTGTCTGGGAAGTTGTAAACCTCATTCCGCAAGAGTAACACTGAATGCCAGTGTAAAGCCTGTTTATAACACTGTCGTAACGTCTGAAAACAAGAGAGAAACGGCAAGTTAGAAAACTTAGCATAGTGAATGTTCCATTATAGATTTTCTATTACAGAAATACCTAGCAATATTAGGTGTATTTTTGGAATTTGTAACATGATATACAGATAGGTTATATGTCAAATTAAGATCTGATATTATGACATTATATACTGTTGCTGTTATTATTTGATGTACATCTTTACATTTTAAGTTTTACTGTCTTTGTTCTTTTGTTAAACTAAACCACAAGTGTATTTTATTATGTAATTGTATCAATCCTGAAAAGAGTTGGAAGCAACCTTGTTACTTATTTATTTCACTATTATGCTGTTTGTTTTTGATGTTACTTTTTAAACTTTAAACTTTCCCTGTTGTTCCACTCTTTTGTTATACTTTTTTAATTTTAGTCTTTTATTTTTGGAAAATTAATTATATTATTTTTAATAGTTAGAAAGCATCTGATTTGTAGCCACTACCTAAAATGGAAAATTACAAAGTCTAAACATATTTTATAGCATGGAAATACAGGCCAATTTTATTTTCAAGGTAGAAGATGGTTAAACTACAGAAAGATTATAGTCTGCTAAGTGTGCCTGCATAAGGGATTGGCACAATTTTAATTGAAAACATACAAGAGATGCCAATGAATTGTGCAAATCAGACTTTTAATCTTCTGCAGATCAATCAAAAATATATGAAAAGTAATTTTACTGCATGTTTACTGATGTAAAAAAAAAATTCAAAAGTTTTAATTATGGTATGTAGTTCCCAAATATGCAGTGATGAACACACGAAGAATGGCATATGGTAGAAATAAACCATATATCACACTAAATGGAGGATTAATGTACTAAACAGAAGTTAAAAACTTATGTATGATATCTGCTTTGAAGATAAATGTATAAGAAGTGCTTGTTAAGAGTTGGGTTATTTGGGAATTTCAATTTATGTATATTTTTTAATGTGAATATTTATTTGTAATTTTCCAAAAATACAACAGCTAGATAAATTTCTGTATCTTAATTTATGTATGAAAGATGTTAAAAGGAGTCAGTGGCAAGAACATAAACTTTCTCTGCATTTATCACTTTTTTGAGTTCAGACTAATTATATAAAGACACCATGTTAAAGAAATCCACTGCAAACCTTGGGACCTCTTAATCTAGAATGATTAATGTTTAATTAAACAAATATTGTAGTAGTTAAAGTAAATATTGAATTTATACACAGCTACCACAATTTTTTATTCTTAGGTGTCAGGAACCTGATTTTTTTTTAATTTTACAATTCATTTGGAATTACTTATTTAAACTACACAATTGGATATAATCCCCTCTTCGCCCCATTAAATGCACATACTGTTTTAGTTCTTCTATCACAAAATTAGTTAGGTCTGGAATATCCTCATTCTGATCTTGATCATCCTCTTCTTCCTCTGGAGGTGGTTGAGTTGAAACTTCACTGACTTCTAAATAAATGAGATGTATTTTTAAATACTGGGATATAACCTTTGCTTCCTCAATTGTAACACTGTTAAAAAATTAACTTTATTTTTAAGATCAACATTGATCTTAGGTACAGTGTTCAGGGGTGATTGTGATCAATTTCTTTCAATACATCTAATTTTTATCTCCTGCTTTAATTTTCTTTATAAACACGTAAAAAATGTATCAGTTGGAAACACAGTACACACGTTTGTGCATTTAGACATATACACACAATTTCCAACTGATAGGCTTAAAAACCAAGTTCTTACATATGATAGATCCATTTTCAATTGGTCAATTTCTGCCCGGAGAAAAGAAAATGAAGTTATTTCTAATGCCTCATATTGAATGGTGGCCATAAACATTACTTGGTACAATAGGTTCAGAAGAGTAAGATTTATAGTACCTAAATTAGATGATTGGTAGACAGACAGACAAAAAAGATAGAGAGACAGAAAGACAGACAAACAGAAGATAGAGACAGATAGAAAAGATAACAGGCAGAGAAACAGAAGATAGAGATGATAGCTACAATAGATAGCTAGATGATAGATCAATAGATCGATACAGACAGACCAGACAAGACAGGAGATTTATTAGGATACAAAGGATATTCTATACTAATGACAAAAGGATACTTACGTGATGAAGATGAATCCGGCTGTAAAGATTTAAGGATTCCTGTAGAGAGTAGTTTTGAAAATAGCTCGTTCACATCAAGCTGTCCAAGATGATTATCAGGGTAGGAAAGTGGGATGTTCCCTAGAAATGAGTGAAAATGTGAACATTTATAAGACATTACTCTCAAAACCCAATTTAGAATTCAAGTATCTTAAGTAGTTGTCAAACATTAAATAAATCATTAATTATCCCTTTCTCCATCTTTAATTTTGGCTCCTCTCAAAAAAACATGAGGACCGTTTTAGCCACCTTCCCATTTCAATTATTCAATGACCTTGCGTGTATAAACGTAGAAGCGGCATTTGAGAATCTATCTAACAAACCTTACAGAAGGCTATGTAAAGAAATGCTGGACTAGTTTCATGTGCTCAAAAATGCTTAGGACTTATTCTTCCCAAAAGGAGCTCATTGGTAGATATGGTTTCCTTCTTTTAAATCTGAAACTTGAAAAACTACAATGGTATTACATAACACAATTCTAGAAATTAAAACTGAAAAAGTCACAATGGACACAATAAAAAGCTTCACGGTCAGGGGTAATAATTATGTCTATTATTATCAAAATAGACATATAAAACATGATTATATCCCTGGTGAAGTTTTTATGCATCTATGATTTTTATAAATATATATTTATATTTTAAAATACATAGTTTAAAATTTAGTTTCCTGAATACCAATTTTTACTCAAATTAAATTCCTCTTCTGATGTTCCGGAAACCTTAGTTTTTAAATAAATCTCCACCATAATAGATTTAATCAATTCATACCTGATAATAATAACACAAATGTATATTTTAGTTTATTATCTTTATAAACAAATGTGATTCTGATCAGACAATAAAAATTGCTGAAAACTATTTTAAAATGTAAAGTTTGTGTACTAAAATCAAATGTATTAGTTATATTCAAGATATGGGAGAAATAAGCTATAATTTGACAAATCATTTTATGGCAGCATTATTTTTTTAAAAAAGGCTTGGTTCTGCTCGGTAAACAGGTTCTACAAAATTCAAATCAGATGCTATGCAGCTATTTTTGCATTTCATTCATTTGCATTTCATTTCATTCTCAAACATTTCATTCGTTTCATTCTGCCAGCTCTTATATTCAACTTTTGCAGTCCATATGCCACTACTTATAATCATTGTCTATTTATTCTTGCTTTCTTCAAGCTTCAGAATTAAGTTAAAATTCCTTTTGCTATCACAGATCACACTTCACTTTGGCCAATGAAATTACCTGCAAGTATGAATCTAGGGGATTACACTAGTTTTACTGATGTAATTTTGCAGGAATGGAAATTAACCAATGCAAAGAAACAGCTTCAGAATACAAATTTATTTTTGTGCTGAAATTATTTCAGACATTGTGACAGTGCGAGAAATAAATATTGAAGATTCAGAACCTTTCATGGCATCGATCAACTTCAATGACAATTTGTGATTCACTTAATTATACTATATTAAGATTTTATAGATGTTAAGTATTTCTTAATCTAGAGCCAGTTTGGTGTAGTGATTAAGGTTTAAAGCTAGAAACCAGGAAATCATGAGTTCTAGTCCCAGTTTGGCCACATCTGTAAGCAGAACATACATAACAATTTTACTTTAGTGACCTTATGATACCAAACTGAATTAAATTAAAATTTCAGACACTTGTACCAAGCCTTACTGCCAAACACATCTTTCAGGTTTAAAATAGACCAGGGGTATCAAACTGGGGTTCACAGGCTGGATGCGTCACACACGCCCACCCCAGCTCTGCGAAGGGGAAAAATCACATGACACCAACGTGACACCACAACTTTGACATCCGTGATATAGACAAAATATCCCCACATTAAGTTTAGAATAAAGCAGTATTTCAGTAAAACAAGCCCCTCCCTCAAAATAAGTAAATGCTAACCTGGCTGATTTTGAACAAAACCTCCAGGGTTTTGTGCATGGACTGGTAATAGTGGTTGCCCTTGATTGAAAGGCTGGCCAGAAGATACTGGCAGGACAGGTACCTGTGAAAAGACATAACCCTGATCAAAAAGCCTTTTTTGTTCCCTCTTAAGGACAAAAATAAATGAATCTTTATTTCAGTCATGTACTATAGATGGGAAGAAATGAAAGTCAAGAAATGAAATTAGCAACATTAGCAATAGCACTTACCGCCTCATAGTGCTTTACAGCAGAGGTCTCCAACCTTTCCAGCTTTGCGAACTGGCAGTGGGGAGGGAAGGTTCTGTGCAAGTGGCGAGTACATGCGCACCACGCAAGCCCATTTGTGCATACCCACCGTTTCTACGGCCCGGTTCTGAACAGACCACAGCCAAATAGTGGCTGCAGTCCGGGGGTTGGGGATGCCTGCTTTAAAGCACTCTCTGAACCGTTTACAATGTCAGCATATTGCCCCCAACCATTGTTATAAATATAAAATAAAAAGTTAAACATCAGTCTTAAAATCCTTTTATACCACCCACAAAAGCTAACCACCAACATGGAAATTTTGCTTCAGTTTTTTCAAAGGAAGACTGATGACCATTATTTTCTTCAACTGATCAGGTCATTATTTATAATCTTTACTTAGTCAATGAAATTACCTACAAGTATGAACCTAGGGGATTACACTAGTTTTACTGATGTAATTTTGCAGGAATGGAAATTAATCAATGCAAAGAAACAGCTTCGGAATACAAATATTATTTTTGCACTGAAATTATTTCAGACATTGTGACAGTGCGAGAAATAAATATTGAAGATTCAGAACTTTTCATGGCATCGATCAACTTCAATGGCAATTTGCGATTCACTTAATTATACTATGTTAAGATTTCATAGAAGTTAAGTATTTCTTAATCCAGGGCCAGTTTGGTGTAGCGATTAAGGTTTAAGGCTAAAAACCAGGAAATTGTGAGTTCTAGTCCCAGTTTGGCCACAAAGCTGGCTGGGTGACTCTGGGCTGGTCACTCCCCTCAGCCCTAGGAAGGAGGCAATGGTGGGCCCAAAATCTTGTCAAGAAAACTGCAGGGATTTGTCCAGGCAGTTGCTAGTCAAAGGCATATGTGCGCGCGCACACACACACACACACACACACAAATCAACCTTAGTAAAAAAAATAATTTGCTTGAACTGAAGATACAAACAGATGAGGTTTCTGAAGAACAGTACAACAAAAATACTGTAAGACTCTTACCTGCTGTGGTGGCTGAACATTTCCAACTGTCATATTATTAAAATTTCTGAACTGAGGGCCCTGAAGATTCTTGTCATCATAAAAAGGTCCTGGGGCCCTGTTCATTGCATTGGGAAAGTGCTGTGCCCCAGAAACAGGTGGGGCATTGAAGTTTGGTCCTTGGGGGTTATCAAATATTTGGTCAGGTCTCTGGAACTGCAGTCCTTGTGATGCCCCATTATAAGGTGGCTGGTTGGGAGCTTCGTTGTAAGGGCCAGTTTGTCCATATGGTGCCGTCTCTAATCTTGAGCCAGGATGGTTAACTACGTTTTCAATTCTTGGGCCCTGATGACCAAGGAGGAGGTCGTATCGCGTTGCCGGGTGTTGGGGATCATCAAACCGCTGAAGTATTGTGTCAAACCGAGGTTGGACCTGCTGACCAGGTGGGCCATCGAATCGAGGTGGTGTTTGAGCAGGCCCAATTTCAAATCTTGAACCAGGCTGTACATGCAATCCTTCCAGTCTTTGTAAAATTGATGGCTGGCCAGGCTGACCATCAAATCTTGACGGACAGCCATCAAACCTTGTCTGGTTAATAGGCCCTTCAAATCTAAGTCCACCTCCAGTCTGAACTGAAGGTGCCTCAAACCTGGGAGAAATTCCCAGCTGTCCATGTGGCCCCAGAGGTGGATTGTGAGGCCCCTCAAACCTAGAGCCAAGGGGCTGACCATGGGGCCCTACAGGCTGCCCATGAGGGCCCTCAAATCTCAGACCACTCGCAGGCTGCACATGTGGACCAATGGGCTGTCCGTGTGGCGTATCAAATGGCATATTACTTCCTGGTTGCCCAAGGGACCCCACCGATTGCATGAGCGGTGCTTCTAATCTTAGACCAGATCCTTGTTGGCCATGAGGTCCTACAGGCTGTCCATGTGGCCCCTCAAATCTCAATCCATTTCCTGGTGGACCATGAGGTCCTGCTGGCCGGTCATGAGGTCCTTCAAATCTTATGGCATTTGAAGGTTGGCCATGAGGCCCTTCAAACCTCAATCCACCTGAAGGCTGAGCATCAAATCTTATATTATTTGATGGCTGATCATGCATACCTTCAAACCTCATTCCAGCGGAAGGCTGGCCATGAGGTCCCTCGAACCTAATACCAGGCGTTGCAAGGCCGTGAGGTCCCTCAAATCTCATTCCTCCTGAAGGTTGACCATGGGCCCCTTCAAATCTCATTCCACCTAGAGACTGGCCTGAAGGCCCCTCAAATCGTAAACCTCCCCCTGGCTGTCCTATTGGACCCTCAAATCGTATAGCACTTCCTGTACTAACTTGCCCTGAGGGTCCATCAAACCTTATGGGACCACCCGCAAGCTGTGCTGGTGGCCCATCAAACATGTGAGAACCTTTTCCTCCAGACTGTCCTTGGGGCCCATCAAACGGAGAAGCCGGCTGACCTAGAGATCCTTCAAACCTTAAATTAGTCTGTGCTTGTGGCCCTTCAATTCGAGGAGCTGCATTAGCTGGCCCTTCAAAATGGACTGCTTGTCCGTCTCCACTTGCCCTTATGCCAGGATGTCGAGGAGAACCTTCAAAATGAGCTCTGTCCTCAATCAAAGAACTAAACCTTTGCTTCCCATCGGAGGCCCCAAATCGTGATCCTGGAAGGTCAGTGAACGGTTTCTCTGTCTCTTCGTATCTTGCTCGCTTGAAAATGTCATTGATCCTCTGCTCTTCCCGAAGACCTTTAAGAAAAATAGACTAAAATTACAAATTCTATTCACCAAACCCATGATGTAAAGGTCCCACATATCTCTATGAAAAAAAAAAAAAATCAAACATTTCTGTTATGTAGCTCAATCATGTACAGAAACACGTATTGATTTTGCTTCGCTAATATAAACATTTTTTATACCTTTCGAGGCACTTGGCTCATCGTGTCTTCTCCTCACGTCATGTGGAGAATTATCAGAGTATGGTCTGCTGCCACTAACAGGAGAATGTCGTCTTGATCTTTCGCCAAACTGAGCACTGCATTTGTTTTTTGTTTGATCACAGTCCATTGCAGAAAATAATCCATCAGGTAAATGATAGTCTAATATTTCTTCGGGATCTATCATATTGAGTCTTGGAAACGAATGTTGAACTTGCGTTCGTTTTAGTTTAGCTTTGTGTTCATGGTATATTAAATCCGATTCAGATAATAAGGGCTTCTTTTTGGAAATTCCCTTTTCACCCGGGGTATTATCCCACTCGCATCTATGCTTTCCTTCCTGATACTGGAAAAGTTGGCGAATCTTATGACACAGAACCAGGAACTCATCCTGTGTTATTTCGCCAGATGTGAGACGTTCGCTTGCCTGTGAGTCGAAAGAAGAAAAAAAGTTAATCCTCAAAACAAAAAGCTTTTTTTTTTTTAAAGTAAATCAGCAAGAACAAATTTACATATTACCTTCTTAAGGATCTCTCTCTTGTTTGCCAGGGTCAGTTCTTTGGGTATCTGCAAATTAGCATCTACGCTTAATCGATGCTGCTGTTTTGGGGTGCGAGGTGAAGGAGCTCCTTTATTAGTTGCCCAAGTGTCCCTGTGCCTCTGATGAGGGGATTTTCCAAGTCCTTGGTGCTCTTCAGTAAGTTGAGGGCTGAAAGCAATAGAAATGACATGTTATTTGACATTACATAACGTCTCCATCCACAGTGACTGAAAATTACCTTACTTTGTTTTGTAAAGACAATTTGTTTCAGCAGTAATTTTAGATTTGCACCTAAGTGATAAACAATTGCGGCTCATAAAACATTAACCTACTTTTTATTTTCCTCCCAGCCAGATTTCCACCTTTTGCTTGACTTGGAACCTTGCCAATTCTCCACATTTTCTTTGGGTTCTGAATTTGACTTGGAAGAATGCTGATTCATTCCTTCTTGGGGTCGGTCTTCGTGGATTTTCTTCGGCCTCCTAGAATCTCTCACTTCCTGCTTGATATTCCTCTTGTTCGAGCTTCTGTCATCCCGTGATCCTGACCCAAAATCCTCTAAATGCGACTGTTTGGGCCCAGACTGTCGTGGTTTTCCAATCTTAGATCCAGTTGGAGAAAGGCTCCTAAGCCTTCTTTTAGGAGACCTTCTTTCTCTTCGTTTTGGAGAATGTGCAGATGGTGATCGAGATCTAGGAGAACGTGACCGTTTCCTAGTACTTGACCTTCCTGGTTTTCCACTCTGTTTCTCTGACTCTTCTGTATTGGGATCTTGCTTTTGTATAATGCCGTTAATTACTTTATTTCTACCACCAACTGATCTATGTTCCTCTTTGTCTTTCCTCTCCACGCATCTTCTTTTTTCTTTGATGTCATCATCTTTGCCATCTGGTTTCTCTAGAAGATGTTTTTTCAATCTGGGGTCTCTCTTGTTGATTTCAGACACCCTGGGATTCTCACATTCTTGGTTTCTGGCTTCTTTAGGGTGAAGAAGCTTATTTTGCAAAGGAGAGGGCGATTTCAACTTTGCATCCATTTGATCAAACTCTTTCTTCGGCAGTTTCTCATTCTGTTTTAATTTTTCTGGCTTTGTGGCATTTTGCTTTTCACTCTGTGGAGTTTTGCTAGTCTTCGGGTCAGGCTGACTAACTGCATTCATCAGGAAGTCCTTCCTATGAGTCTGATCTTTCAAATGAGATGAATGCTGACTTGTTCTATTGAGACGAGGATCTCTATTGGTTGTTTTGGCATCATGGAGTGGAGACAAACGGTTTTTCTCCAGTGGCAGACAAACTGGATGGGGTGTTTTAACTGGCATGTGAGGTGGCTGCGGCACATGTTGTTTTAAAGGTGCTTGGCCCAGATTAGATCCACTTTGCTGAACACTGAGGGAAACAGCCTGAAATAAGGAGGTAGGGGGAAAATATTTTAGACACAAGCACTACTTTATTTCTCGTCGCTGTTCAACAATATACATGTTTTTGCTCAATGAGCTACACAATTATCAACACTTCTAAGTTATGATAGTACTGAAGAAGAAATTTTATGATTGATTCTTTCATTTATGACTGTTGCAGTATCTCCATCGCCACATGGATCAAAATTTAGATCTTTCACAAGTGGCAGGTGTCTACAGCCATCAGAGTGATCTGTAGTCACAAGATCCCCATTTACACATTTCACTGCTGGCTTCTGATAAAAGCAGAGTCAATGGAGAAGCTAGCAGTAAAATTTGCAAGTTGTAGTCACATGACCACACTGCTTAGCAATGGAACCGACTGTCCCAAGTCTGTTCATTAAGTGAGGAGTATGTGTAAAACAATTTGAGATGCATAAAGAAATTGCTTCGATGTTATCAACCAATTCCAGTATTATAATATAAATGCCACAATAAACATGTTTTGGGTTAATTTTCTTTTCATACTTGTCAGTATATTAAAATGTATTAAATATGTTCAATATCTAGTTGTGGCAAATGAGTTATATACATATTATAGCTAGTATTTCAGTAATGATAATAAAAAGATCACACATCTGAAACCAGAACAGTGGTACCTTGGTACTCAGCTGCTTTTGAAACTTATCAAATTTGGAAGTCAACGCATTTTGATGCAAAAAAATTGTCCTGGTATTCACCATTTGTTTGGTATTCAATGTACAAGCTACAATTGTCACTGTCGGCTATCTTGTGACGCACTACATGATTCCTTATGAAAAAAAATCTGTTTGGTACTCATCACACCTCCCAGAACCAATTAACAATGAGTACTGAAGTACCACTGTATCACTATCACGATGCTTTCTTCAAATTATAAGGTCTCCTTTAGGGTAAATGTAGCATATAATATGAAAATTATTCAAAATCTCAAACCTAAGACCCATCAGCAGCACAGGATAAATCATGTTAAGTTTTTTTTTTTTTAAGGAAGAAAAATATACCAAGATTCTGCCTTGTGTTTCTTTTCTAATACAATTTACATTCCTCATAGTTAGCCTGTCATGTTAAACTTGCAGTTCAAATCTACTATTTCCATTGACAAGGTGAACAGCAACGATCCCATCTAAAGTACTGGGCTTCACTGATTGTGGAAGATGCTAAAGTGCAATTTACATATCCAGTGTGATATGTACAAGAACACATTGCTTTCCCAATAAGCAGACATTTTATCTATGAGTTATAAATTCTGAACTTTGTCCACCTTAACATGTTGGAAAGACAGAGTTATCTGCAGTATAGCAATGATTGATCAATAGGAAAAAAATACATTTTACTGGAAGTTCTAGTTGTTTAAAGAAAAAGAATAAGTTGCAAGGACCAGGAGGCTTAACTGTCTTTATCAGGGACCAAAAAATAAGATAATTTTAAAAATCCATTCCTGAAACATCAGAGCCGCCATAGTCATCTTACTCACCAGCTGTGCTTTTGTCTGTTCTAATTCAAGTTCTAATTTCTTCTGTTGAAGTTCTAACAACTGTTTTTGTTTTGCCAGCAGCTGTTGCCTTATCAGCTGCTCTTGCGTTAAGTTCTTTTGTATTTCAGGAACAATTGGAGTAGAGGACACAGCAGAACAGGACACAGGAAGGGAACAGACTGTAGAGCTAGGTGCAGCAGGTTCCTCAGGCTACCAAGAAAATGGTAAAATACATGATTCTTACTTAGGAAGAAGGAAAATAGCCAGCCATTATTCATAGTTTTGTAATTTCGTTTATTTATACAAATAAATCAGAATGTGTATTGGGCATATCATACAATATAAAAAGGGGCACTGTGATAGTTCTTTGCCTTAACTGTTAAATATCAGTTTATGGCGTGCAAAAGTCAAGCCACAGTTAAAAACACTTCAATATTAGTTTCAGCAACTTACCGATTTACTTAAAAACTTAGGATTCACGTGGATGCTAGAAGTATTCACATTAGGGGGTAAAGGCTTAACAGGCCAAGCAGGGTCAACTGAATTCACCCGAACATCGAGAGCATAGAGAATCTTCAGAGGGAAAATTTCATCCCACGTGGAACGCAATTTAAATAAACTTTTCCTAGTATTTTCATCCACCTAAGAACAATAGAACAATTCTATGGCTTGTTAAGTCCACATAACATGTTATCCATCTTTCTAAAATTTAAGATCACGTAAGTTTTCTAGGGTTATACCCTATTCGTGTACGCAAGTTCCAGTGAAAAGTGGAGAATTCAAGTGGGCACAATTGAAACAAGTACTGCGCTCTGTTGATGCACTAATATGCAGATAGTACAACAAACATTTGAGCAGTCAGGTCTCTCTTTCATCTTCCACATATGACTTAGAGTGGTACAGCATTTATATCTTATTTTGTTACTAGAATGTATCCACTACCAACTGGAACTGGACATATTTCACGAGCTAATTTTCAACATTAATGGATAAAATCTTATTTTTATTATTAAAGTATATTCCAGCAATAAAAACCAAACACATGCACATTATCAATTCCTTAGGTTTTTTTCCAGATGTTGAATTCCCATTATCCAGAGACATGTCCACTGCCGAGTTGCATGAAGGACATTGTTGTTCAATGCATTTGAAGGGCACCAGGTTGAAGAGGCTGCACTACTCCACTTAAGGCAAATCTTTTTTTGTATGTCAATATGCAAAAAAATCCCAACTCTGGAAAGCTTAATCAAAAAATGAAATCTTTTCCTTTGCCTAAATCAGAAATGTGATTGCTGTTTATTCTGAAAGTTGGCAAGGCAAAATTAAACTGATTTTAAGATTAAACTGATTTAATGTTTGAGCAACTCAATAATTTTAGCCTCTTTCAACCAAACTGCACTGAAATGGAAAATGTTATTTCAATTTCCTTTAACATTCACAGCAGTGTACATCTGTAAAGGAAAACTCTGCCTTTGGTAGTTATCTTTAAAATTTATCAAGCAAACTAATGCTAAAAATACTGTCCATGATAAATTGTTACAAATGCAAAATTGAAATGGCTGGAGATTGGAGAGAAAAGGTGATCAAAATAAGGCTTTATAGATCCTAGTAAGCAGGTTAAAAAAAAGTAAAACCCTACATTATTTATAACACAAACAAGAGGATGCATACACTTTGGTTACTCATTCTTCTGTAAAACTAAAAACACACATAAAAATCTAATGAGCTGCATTTTACTGTCCCTTCTACTGAGTGACTCACAGAAAGCATTACACATCATGATTGCATTTAGTTGTTCTCTAATGCAAATTTTCTTACAGAGGATACATCCTTTATGTTCCACCCGTAAAACTGCAAAAAAAAAACCAAGACAATGTGCCATGTCTTTATTTATACAACAGCAATTTTAAAGCTTTAGAGAAACATTTATATATACCTTTTCAAACACATTAACAAATGTTGAAACTAGGTTTTTAGTAAACGCAGCAAGATATTCTCGTCCAACATTCTTGACAATGGAGTCCATTAGGTACATAACAGGAAGTTTCTCATTAGAAGGAGCCTGGAGTAATAAGAAGAAAACTGAGACATTTAGTTGTAACAAAAAAAATATCTTTTTAAATGAAGGAATTACCAACCCCACATCACCATACCTCTGGTAGGTAACAAATCTGAACAAAAAAATAGAATTTACTAATTTTAGAACTAGCTATGAAAAGAATCAATAGATACCAGTGCAGCTATTATTTGGTAGATTGGGTTTTCTTTTAAGGGGACTGTGAGTTGCAAAGTACTGGCCCATGATGCAAAATTAACTACTGGGGTCTTTATATGAGCCACCTCACATTCTATTGGATTATACTTTGAGGGAACACACAGTAGTTTCTGTTGGGATCTCTATAAAATGGGACATGGATCAATTAACTAGATCTCATAAAATGAAGGGGAGAATTCTCAGTGGACAGAAAGTTGAATACCAGTGTTGTTAGGTGAGCCATGCTTCACTTGCTGTCATCCAAAAGCAAGTAATACCAACTCTACAGTTGAAGAATCGGCAATCAGACACTCTCAAAATTATATGCAAGCTGGAACCGAAAAAATATAAATCCACAATGGAGTTATGTTGTTGAACAGACACACTTATAAATAACTGGAACCAAAGACTGGCACAGAAGACAATCTTCAATGTCTGGTCACTCCTCAATGGCCAAGGAGTCAAGATGGATTTTTTCCCCTCTGTACATAAGGCACGCCCGGAGTTCATGTAGTACGAACTGTTGTTGAAAATGAATTTCCAAAGAAAGTGGAAGCCTTCCAGTTTCTGTTCAAAATGAGTGTTAATGTCTCAAAGGGCCACAAATGTCCAAAAAGCATCAGCATGTATAAACTTGTTGAGGGTAATTGTTTCTCACACACATTACAGGAATAGTTTAATTCCCATTTAACACCCATCGATTTTCAAAATTTGCAGTTTAACATTAAGCAGCTAACAGTGTCTGCATTTATTGCCAAAATTCCACTGCTCAAATATATTTGGCTATCCTTGGAGAAAGGATCTTTTACTTGTAACTAGTGTCTTTCCCTTTAACATAGTTCAAATTGTGAAGATATTTATAGAAGATGCAAACACAAAGGCATTTTTCAAATCTTGAAAAATCTAAACCACATCTTTTCTTCACTTTGAAATGTGTAGGGTTCCCCCCACCTCAAAACAAGTTATTCAAACCCTTACATCAAGCATTTGTTTGAAATCTGCTCTAGAGGGAAGGTCAGCAACTCTTTAACCACACACACACACACATGGCTTTTATGGACAGCATTTAAGGAAAAGTTAAATGTAGAGAAAGGAATGCCCAAATGGGTATGGCATGAATATCAGTACTGGCCAATTATCAATTCCCTAATAGTTGGACTTGAAAATAATTTACCAGGTGCAATCTGCAAACTGTTAAGATTGAATTTGGATTTTGTTACAACAGGGCTTGCAAAGTATTAAGCCTCTTGAACATTTCAGTACTCTGCTCTTAAACCCCATTGTGAAGGATAGCTGTCAAAAATATATCTAGCCTTTAAAATCTTATTCTCAAAAAAGTATGTGCGTACTTCCCTTTTAAGCTATAAAAATATTTCAAGGATTAGAAAAGGTCCTGTTGTATTCACAAAGCTGTGAAAACTATGTGTGAAATTATGAAACAAGGATTTGTCGTAGAATCAGTTTTTAGATATTGGAAAGCAATCCCAGCTTTAAATGAGTGGAATGCCTCGTTCTGAGAGCCAGGATTTACAATTGCAATAGTTAATTCATGAACAGAAATGCATTGTGAAATACTGGAGAACCACCCAAGCTGAGGCAAACCCAAAGTCAGATTTTCAAGAAGTCGTGGAAGGTGAGAAAGATAACTCAAAATCACCAAGAAAGTGGAGATAAAATTTTAAAAAGCTTATTTCTAGAAAAACCATGTCCAGAGTTCTCAACAGAATGCTTGGTGCACTCCTTCAAACATCAAATGAATTGGGTGTTGAATATATGTGGATCTGTGTTTTTCTTATTTCCCTAAAAATGGAACTTTCCTCAGACTTTTTTTTCCTGTAAACCACACCACAGAAAAGTTAGCACTTTAATAACAGATTCTGCACTACATCCGGTAAATAAAAAGACAAATACATATTTTATATATTTTATTTACATTTTTAATACCACACACATTTCAAAATCATTTATTAAAAAGGTAGGCAAACCACTCTGCATTACACTAAATAGAAATTGTCTCCAGACAATATTTTCTTTCAAAAGTGGTTTTCAGAGAACTCAAACCTAGTTTCATCCTGGTCACTAAAGACAGCTATGCAAATCCAATTAGAAATACAGGTTTTAGGTATTTTTAAATACACTTAAGGGGATATCTATATGTAACCATCCCCATTTCCCCAAAAGCCAAATAACAGAACTGGAATTTCTGTGTTATGAACTTCTGGAGAGATCAAAACATTAAAAGTAAATAGAGAATATTTCTAGATAATTGAAACTAACTAATCTGCACTGTAAACAATTGCCCTTTATCCTGCATTTCCAGATTATTATAATGTAATATCCCAGATTAAAATAAAAACCCAACATACTGGCAGAAACTGAGGAAAAATGGGTGAGGAAGAAGAAACAGGAGAAATGTTCAATTGTAATGGAGATATGTTACCCTTCTGCTACTTAAATGCCCAAACTACTGCAGAAAAAAAAATATATAACCACCATAAGGACTTTTACCAGAAAATTTCTGAGTCGATATGAACCCAAGATTTTCTTTTTGCATCATATGCTTCTCGGGCGCCATGTTGGGATTAAACAGGCTGCTGTGGTTCCTGCACGCAGGGCTGAACATTTCTTTCCATGCCTTAATGAACTTGCTGCTCTAACAAGGAATGGATCATGCATACACATGTAGACACACACCCTTAGCCTGTCATGCATCTGTTACTAAAAACATTCCAGCAGCATAAATATCTTCCTTCATCCATAGAAATTTATTTGACAGAAAATAATGAAATTCCACTCCTCTTAACCAAACTCCCTTTTCGGGTCTTATGTATTGTCCCTGAGATGATTTTATCCTTTTAAAAATATCCTTTTAAAAATTTTATCCTTTTAAAAAAAAGCTAATTAGCCATATGTAAGGTAGGAGATTTAAAACTGCATTTTTCAAGCACAGTAACTGCTGCATAGACTCAGCTAGGCGGCCATGTTGTATATCCAATTTATGCAGGTTTAAAAATTCCTTAGAAAATTCAGGGAAGGAAGAATCAGTCCCTTTCCTGAATTGGGCATTTACCTCTTCCTTGGAATTATTTCATCGAAAGGAAAAATTCCATGATCATTCCTTCATCTAATCATAAGTGGATTCTTTCCCCTACCAACTATGGCCTAGTCTCATTTTCGACTTTAGCTTTGCTTGTGCTACCGTTCTCCATTCCCTTTTTTAATCTGAAAGCTATCTCCCACTACATTGTTCTGTCCATTTTTAATAGAATAACTTGTTTTTTTAAAAAAATTCATTGCCTTTACCTCCCTTTTATCTAAATTGTATTCCAGAAAGTTATCTGAAAGCAAGCAGTTAGGACAGGTTTATCTGTCCCGACACTGCTGCACGTGCTGCACTGCCATGCGTGAGGGTGGATGGCAGCTCGATTTTCTTCTCCCAGCTGTTCCCAGAGCATCTGGAATGACTTTCAAATTGCCCCCCTCTTATGCTTGACCATCTACAATGCTCCTGATTACACTTGACCCCCACTCCCTTCCACCCATGTCTGTCTGAAAAATGTGTCATCTATATGACTTGGGCTTCACTCTTTCTCAATTAACTTGACCTACTTTGATGTAGCATTTCTTTCTCAGACATGTCTGGGAAAATGTGTGCCTCCCCCATGTGACATTCCTAACAAAACTATCAATTTCCCCTTTCACCTCCATAGGACTTCCTCTTTTCTATCAGTCCTCTGCTTAATAGCAATAACCCTTATACCACATCAAAGTGCTTTATAGCCCTCTCTAAGCTGTTAGTCAGCCAATATTGCCCCCAACAATCTGGCTCCTCATTTTACCTACCTCGGGAGGATGGAAGGCCGAGTCAATCTTAACTAGGGTCCTCTCCTTCCAAAATATAGTCCTCCGACTTACAACCACAGCATTTCCATTGCTAAGTGAGACATCGGTCAAGTGACTTTCTGCCCCCATTTCACCATTTTTCTTGCTGCAGCAGTTGCCAAGCGAATCACTATTGGTAAATTGGTAACCTGGTTAAGTCAAACTGGCTTTCCCCACTGATAGGAGGTTGCAAATCACATGATCCCCAGGACGCTGGATGGTCGTAAGGATGAACCACTTGCCCAGCGTCTCAAATGATGGCCTTGTGACCGCGTGGGGATGTTGCAATGGCTGTAAAAGTGTGGAGAAAAGGGTCAATAGTCACTTTCCCCCCTCAGTGTTGTTGTCAGCTTGAAGAGTCAAGAAACAAAGTGTTGTAAGTCGAGGACTACCTGTATAACTGTTTTGGGGCGGGGGTACCAATAATGGGCTCTATCCAAAGGCCTCAATCCTGACCTCTGACTGTTCCTTACCCATATGAGATCCCCCCCTCCAGCCTGCTCTATTCTTTCCCCTTTTGACTGTGACCTTTTCTCTGAATCCCGCTCACGCATACACAATCACATGGGCGGGGGCCTTTGTCCATCTACCCCCAGCACTAATCCTATGACTCAAAAACAAACACGCGGGGTTGGAGGAAGATAGAAGAAAAAAAAAAAGAGGGGGGGAGAAGAGAAGGAGAAAGACCTGCTGCCCTAGAGATGGGAAGGGAGGAGACGGGGTAGGAAGGGGGAGGTTTTAAATAGAGAGAGCGTATTCGGCGTAGAGTATATAAAAACCTTGGCGATTTGCGCCTCGATCAGCGAGACGATGTCCTTGGCGAAGGGCACGTTCTCCTCGGCCAGGATGGTCAGCATGTTGATGTGCGGCTTGCTGTTGAACGTCAGGTCATCCAGCGACGACTGGTAGTCGCGGCAGGCGTCTTCGCTGTTGCCGCCACCGGTGGTGGTGCTGCCGCCGCCACCGATGGCGGCCCCTTCCGACGCCGTCGCGGCGCCGCCGCCCGACATTCTTTCTACACACACACACACACACACACACACACAAACAACCGCCTTAGGCCAAATAGGCCGCGGGATTCCCCCCACCCCAGCTGAGGAGGGCAGGCCAGGAAAGCCTTTTTTTTCGCCGATGTGGTGGTGGTAGTGACCGCCGCTGCTGCTGGCTGCTGCTGCTCCCACACGGCTATCTTCTAGCTCATTCTCCGCTTCGAGACGTTTCTGGTTCTTTTTTTTTTTTCCAATTCTCCTCAGGTCGTCGTCGTCGTCGTCGTCCACAGCCTCCTCCTTCGCCTCAGTCGCCGTTTGGCTCGATCAACCGCCTCTTTTTTTTTTTTCCTCCCTCAGAAACGCACGCACAAAATGGCGGCGGCGGCGACGACGACTCCTGCGGCTCGCGAACGCCTTCTGTCCTCCAGCTTCAACCGCTGCGTCATCTGAAATGGTTCCGAAAAAAATGAGGGAAGGGGGCGGGGCGCTTGGGGAGAGCGCCTTTTGTTCGCTGGCCGCGTCGCCATTGGCTCCGCGCGGGAGGGGAGGCCAACCTCCGCCGCGCTCTGATAGGGCCGCCCCGACGTTCCTTTTTCCCCACGTCCCAACTTCCCATTGGGGGATGGGAGCTGGGTGGGGGTGGGGAAACGATCTCCTCGGAGCTTTTATTGAACGGCGCCGCTCTTCGCGGCGATTGGCGGGGCTTGCCTTATAGAGCCCGCCTTTCATTATTTCTTCAGCTTTGGGTTGGCTCTTCCCGATTATAACCCGGACTCCTTGTTGTCGCGTGACGTGAGCGGAGGGGGGGGAGGAGTGGCAGTTGCCTCCTTCTTCTCCCCCCCCCCCCTTCCCTTCTCAATGTCTTTTATAGCGTTCAAGACTGTCCGCGAGACCTCGTTTCCTATTGGCCCCGTTCGTTGGCTCAACTGTTGCTATGGGAATACGGGCCTTTTGAGGCCTTTCTAAAAGTCACACGGCCGGTCAGGCGGCCTTTCATACGTTCTTTTTTCACGCTGTCGATAGCCGCGGGGTAGTAAAACTGCCAATAATACCAATAATAATCCGTCATGTCCTGCTGTAATACAAAAGGGTGGCATCTGTTGAGACTTGGCTGGTGGAATTTACAAAAAAAAAAAAATGCACATGTTATTAAAGAAATTAAAGATAAAGAAATCCCTCAGATTAGGGCTCTTCTCCACAAGAAAGCAACTGGGGAGTTCTTCTACAAGAAAATGTGTTGCCCATCGGCAGATTTCCATTTCTATTCTGCAATCAGGCCTAAAATAGGTTTTCCAGAACTCCTGATTCGTCTTTCAGCTCCTTGCTGACAGCTTAATTGGAACAGTAATTATCTCATGCCACTGATTTATGGCATGGATGCCCTGCTCTAAGCATACTAACATACTAAGTCTGAGAAATCCCTTGAAAATACAGGGATATTTTTTCTCTCGGGAATATCTTTTCTCCCCGTTCTCTCTGGTATCTATATCATGAAACCTTTAGGATTATTTGCTGCTATGTACCTATTTAAAATGAAGTCAAAACAAGCTCTAATAACCTTCCAGAAGCCCAACAGGGAAATTGTGTACGTGATCATCATTTAGCTGAGGTCTAAATAATGAGATGAATCAGCCCAGGGTTTAAATTGGAATTTTATTTATTAAATTTCTATGCCACCCATCTCACTGTTGGAGCAAATCTGGGTGGCTTAAAAATGATTTAAAAAGAAAAATAAAAAGTTAAAATTTAAGAATTAAATAGTGCAAAGCGAAAGGGTAGATGGCACGATTCTTTTGCTATTGTTTTGATTTTCTAACTTGCAAAGTTTTTCAGAAGGCAACTGGACTTTGTTTTTCCTTGAAGGCATTTTGCTTCTCATCTAAGAAGCTTCTTTGGTTCTTCAGTCAGAACTGAAAAAGTGAAATATTTTCAAGGCAAAACAAAGTCCAGTTGCCTTTTGAGAAAGTATCTTTGGATTGACTCATTTCGGCTCCTGTTGATGGGGAGCTCCCTCTCTCTGTGTACTGCACTCAAAACTATAAGAGCAAGCTGATTTTGCACCTAAATTTTTCTTTCCTGGAAGGAAAATTTGCATTTCTAAGCCACAATGCTCCATGCATCTGAAAAAAATGAGATTCCTTCAAGTGAAGCTCTGGTGGCTTGGTGGATGCTTCCATGTTATTGTTTTGGTGATGATAGAAAATAATTTGCAACAGCCTTCTTCAAAATTGCTATTTCAGCATCTTAGCCGTTATCAAATTTTAAACTTCATTATTAGCATTTCAATAAAAATGATATTAGCATTTTAGCAAGGCATCCAGCCAGGCCTCCTCCTGAACTTTAGGAAACTATGTTTTTGCTTTGAGCCCAAACCATTTCCTTTGAAATGCAAAAGCTAGCCCTTTCAAGGACCATCAAATGACAGGGCTGCATTCTAAAGTCTTTGTGTGTTGCAAGTGTTAAAAGAAACAAACCAGGACAAGAAAAGAGGAGATGGTAGTTGTGAGGGTATTTTTTCTCACATCTTTTATTGTTTGATTGTTGCATTCTGACACATCACATATACCAAATGTAACTTTTGCTCCTATACCATCCTGCCTTAATAAAATATTTTTCCGCTTTGCTTGAACTACTTGTGGCTCATATTGTTGGGGTATCTTTGAACTGTCATTAAACAAGTGGTTGTAAGTCAAGGACTACCTATGCTGTCAACAGCTGGATTCAAACAATTTATAATCTGATGATTAAACTTGGTTCTTTTGGGGCTGATGCAGCACTGGTTGTAAGTCAAGGACTACCTATGCTGTCAAGAGCTGGATTCAAACAATTTATAATCTGGTGATTAAACTTGGTTCTTTTTGGGCTGATGAAGCACTCCATGTCCATGCCTTAGCAAATTTCCCAAAATTCAACAGACAATTTGGACAGCAGAAAAAACAACTGTAATCAGCTTGCCTTCCATTGAGGACCTATATACAAACTACATGAACCAGAAAGAGGGCTGAGAAAATATCTACAGACCAGGGGTGGGATTCTACCAGTTCACACCTATTCGCTAGAAGGTTTTTTTTAAAATTCTAAGCAGTTTGGAGAACCGGTTGTTAGAAGAAATTACTGGCCTAATCCTGTTAGGAAGATAGGAAGGAAACATTCTGGTGTTTCTTAACAGAAGCTCTCTCTGTTAACCCTTATTATATTCTTGGCAGGACTAGACTTCCTGTCTCAGGAACTTCTCTGGAGTTTTTTCCCCTCCTTTGCTGGTACTTTGCTTGTGTGGAGTGACCATTCAAAATTACAATGGCACTGAAAAAAGTGACTGATGACCATTTTTCACACTTACTACTGTTGCAGCATTCCCACAGTCAGGAGAGGCCAGGTGAGGAGATGCATGCTTCAATGTGAGTGATGTTGAGTTGGCCACATCCAGCCAATAACATGACCACCAAGCCACACCCACAGCACCGGTAAAAACATTTGAATCTCACCCCTGCTACAGACCCCTCATATCCTGAACATAAACTGTTTCAACTCCTCCCAGATTACCACCATGGGGCATTGCATGCCAAAACAATTAGACACAAGGACAGTTTTTTCCTCATGCCATCATCACTGTTAAACAATTCCCACAGCACTGCCTAAGGATATTTACCCATGTAATAGGTCTGTATTACTATTATCCTTCTCTTTCCTATTACCATCTCTTATTGGTGCCTTATATCTCTTTGTTTTTTGAACATACACTTATCTTTTTGTTTGCATGTACACAAAACTTATGTCACACTTTGCCAAAAAGGAATCTTTTCTTTTCTTCTTTTTTCTCTTCTCTTCTGTTCTACCCTACCTACCCTATTCTTAATGCACCAGAGACAAATTCCTTGTGTCCAATCACACTTGGCCAACATACAATGTTATCTTCTCTTCTCTCTCCTCTTTAGCATGCTTTCCTTTCATACATTCAGGACTTTGGAGGCAAGGCTAGAATGCACACTTCTGCATCCGTACACACTGTTTACAAATTGTGTCCATAAAGTCGAGCGGCCTCTCCAGATTTCTCTGCTTGAAGCTGTCTTCCTGTAACAGAAAGACTGGGGCTGCTTACTTCTTTTGTCAAAGAGATTTTTCTCCTCTTCTTTTAGAGAAAATATTTTATTCTGCCTCTTTTAATATTCCATATAATATTTTATTCTGGGAGTCGGGGCTTCTTTAGGCCCATCCTTCAATTCAGTGTGACATTTACCTTAGCTGTGACTGCTTTGCCTTTCTCTGAGGCAAAGATTTGAGACTGTTGCAAACTTTTAAAAAAATAACTCCAGTTTTCCTGACATCATCCAGATTTCAGAGTTGGCTTTGCTGTAAATAATCAACTCCTTCTCAAGTTAGCCATTTCTGTGTTTTAGGATAAAAGCAGAAAGGAAAAAGTCTATCATTAAATAAACTCACACTCTGTACACCGTGAACACAAATATGATGTCAAGTCCAGGTTTAACAATTTAGCAGATTCCCCCACCCCACCCCCCTTTTGGCAGATATATTTGAGATATTACAATGCTTTTTAGGATGACAGTCTTTTTTTATATATTTACTTATTTATTGTCTTGATCTTACCTTCCAGGCAACTGATATGTTCAAAACAGCTCACCCATCAGCTGAAACAAAGGATAAAACATTGGCCTGGCAAGGATGCTCAGGGACAGTAGGCAGAAATTTGTGGGAGTGATGACACAGAATTGAAATGTATACATAATTTCACTTGAGATTTCCCCCCTTGGTGGCAATTCTTGCTTGAATAATAAAAAGAGTGGAGGAAAATGGAAAAAAATTGCTGAGTTCTGCTTTTTTTGTCACAATGTTCTTTCTTAAATGAGTTCAGAAGTGGCTGCTTTTTAGCTCTCCAGACACAGAGCTATAATGATAGCTTTTGTTTGTTTATGTAGGTACAATGTGGATACAGTTAAATGCCCCACTAAAGACTGTTTTTAAAAAGACAGATCCATTTGGAGCTCCTTCTAATTGCCAATATAAGCTGTTTATCCACTTCTACACACACACAAAAGTTAATTGTCATGCACTCTTGAGACATTTGCATTTTGCAGTATTGTTTCAAACCAGTGACAATTTATTTCACTTATTTATTTTCTTTATAAAATGTAGAGAACGCTTTAGTCTGAGGATATGTCAAAAATCATGCAATTAACATGTTACAAATTACTGTTTTTATCCCATCTTTATTACTTTATCAGTAACTCAAAGTTGTGAATGTACATAATACTACTTCCTTCTGTTTTGCCACAACAACCCTGTGAGGTGGGTTTGGCTGCGAGATGAGATGATTGGCCCAAAGTTTCATGCCTAAGGTAGGACTAGAACTCAAGAGTCTCCTAGTGATTGGCTCAAAGTCACCCAGCCGGCTTTCATGCCATAAGGCAGGGCTAGAACTCACACTGTCCTCATTCCTAGGCCAGCATGTTAACCATTACTGGTAGTCCTTAATATATGACCATAATGGAGTCTGCCCATTGTGGTCATGTTGTGACAATTCTAATTCAGCTCAGTCACATGACTGATTCAATATTAAGACAGTTATCTGTGGCTCTTAAGCCAAACCATTGTTGGCACAATTTTGCTGAAAACTAGAAATCACTTCTGATTTTTTTGGCAAAATGTCATAAAACATAGTCACATGACCATGTGCATGGCCACAGGACATTGCAAAAAGCTGTAGACGCAGCCATGTTGCTGAGCACCAGAAATACAATCACGTGGCCATGGGAGGGAGGCAAACTCTCGAACTTCAGAATTGGATCATAACTCTATATCCCCATGTAGGTCATAGGTTTGAAGTGGGTAAGCAACCAGTCGTAAGAGGAGGGCTACCTGTATGCCAGTGGTGGGATTCAAATTTTTTCACTACCAGTTCTGTGGACGGAGTGGGGCTTGGTGGTCATAGCAGGGGAAGGTTACTGCAAAATCTCCATTCTCTCTACACCCCATTAACCTGCTTTCCAGCTCCGTTCTCCTGTGCAGAGCAACAAAAAAAAAAAAGACCAAGCCGATCAGCCCAGGGAGGCAGAGAAGAGATGGGGGCGGAGTCAGTCAGAGGTGGTATTTGCCGGTGCTACGCACTACTCAAAATTTCAGCTACCGGTTCTCCAGAACTGGTCAGAACCTGCTGAATACCTCTGATGTAGCCCAGAATTTAGATTGAAGCATAATGCAAGCATGTAAGTTTAATGCCAACAACAATCAATCTCTGAAAGTCTTCAGGAACAGCCAAGATTTTGCAACATTTCAGAAGGCCAGGATTGCAGAAGACATTCTTGCTTTGACTGGTCCAGGAGAGGGGCTAAAAAGTACCTGCAAAAGTATTGTGCACCCCTTTACTATGCACATTCTCTTTCTCTCATCAGCAGATACTCTCTACTCACTCTATTAGGGCTTTCTCAAATCCCGGAATCTTGAGCTAGACAGGGTTTTGATGACCAATCCTTATGACCACAATTGAGCCCAGAATTTCTATCACTAAGTGAGATATTCACTGAGTTTTGCTCCATTCCTTCTCACCCATTCCCTGCCACTGTATGATTGTAACTTTGTCGCTTGCATCCTTATGATCTATATTGACTGTTTCCTAGTATGATTTGATTGCTTATTGTACCCTATGACTATCATTAAGTGTTGCACCTGATGATTCCTGACTCTTGACGAATGTATCTTTTCCTTTATGTACACTGAGAGCATTTGCACCAAGACAAATTCCTTGTGTGCCCAATCACACTTGGCCAATAAAGAATTCTATTCTATTTCTATTCTATTATTGTTCTATTCTATTCTATTCTATTCTATTCTATTCTATTCTATTCCTCTTATTCCATTCCATTCCATACTATTCTAAAGACTGCAACTTTGTTGCTTGTATCCCTATGATTTATATTGACTGTTTCCTAGTATGATTTTGATTGCCTATTTGTGTCCTATGACTATCATTAAGTGTTGTACCTGATGATTCTTGACTCTTGACGAATGTATCTTTTCTTTTATGTACACTGAGAGCACTTGCACCAGATAACAGATAATCAGAGTTGGAAGGGACCTTATAGGTCATCTAGTCCAACCCCCACCCCCCCCCGCCCAAGCGGGAGACCCTACACCATTTCTGACAAATGGCAGTCCAGTCTCTTCTTGAAGATCTCAAGTGATGGTGCTCCCACAACTTCCAAAGGCAACTTCTGTTCCATTGGTTGATTGTTCTGTCAGGAAATTCTCATTACCAGGTTGAATCTCCCCTTGTTCAGTTTCCATCCATTATTTCTTGTCTGACCTTCAGGTTTTCTGGAGAATAGCTTGACCCCCTCCTCTCTGTGGAAGCCCCTCAAATATTGGAAGACTGCTATCATGTGTCCGCTGATCCTTCTCTTCATTAGACTAGCCAAGCCCAGTTCCTATAATGTTCTTCATATGCCTTAGTCTCCTAATCAACCTGGTTGCTCTTCTCTGCACTTTTTCTAGAGTCTCAACCAAGACAAATTCCTTTTGTGTCCAATCCCACTTGGCCAATAAAAAATTCTATTCCATTCTATGGCCTTTCTTGACACACTTGCTCAATGAATCGCTGTAGCTGTTCAGTTAGTGACGTGATTGTTAAGGGAATCTGGCTTCCCTGTTGACTTTGCTTGTCAGATGGTCGCAAAGGAGGTCGCGTGACCTTGGACACCGCAACCGTTATAAATATGAGTCAGTCGCCACTTGTCTGAAGTTTGACTGCAGCCGTCACGTGAAAAAGGTCATAAATCACTTCTTCCAGGGCTGTTGTAAATTTGAATGGTCACCAAACCAACAGTTGCCACTATATGGCCACCAAACCACATAATTCCCATAAAATAGTGTGATGTGGCATAAACAAGATTGTCCAAGTAGCACAGAGGCCATTTCATTTTGTACCACTTGAGGTTTCTATAGACCGTCTTCAAGGACAGTTTCATAATAATGCCGCAGGTGGAAATCCTGTCAAAAAGCCAACACAGTCCTCGACTTATGATCCCAATGAAGTCCAGAAGTTCAGTCGCTAAGCAGAACCATTAAGGGGATTTTTGCCCCGTTTTATGCACCTTTCTCCCCACGATGGTTAAGTGAATCGTTGGCGGTTGTTATTATGTTTAGTAACATGGTTATTAGGGGAATCTGGTTTCCTCCATTGACTTTTGCTGGCTGGAAGGTCACACAAGGGGATTGCGTGACCCGGGGACATTGCAACCGTCATAAATGTGAGTCAGTTGACAAGCGTCCGAATTTTGATCGTTTTGACTAAAAGGGGTGCTGCAATGATTGTGTGAAAACCAGCCAGTTTGGTCTAGTGGTCAAGGCACCAGGCTAGAAAGTGAGAGGACATGATAGTCCAATCCTTAGCCATGAAAGCTGGCTAGGTGACTTTGGGACAGTCCAGAGGTGGGATTCAGCAGGTTCTGACCAGTTCTGGAGAACTGGTAGTGGAAATTTTGAGTTGTTTGGAGAACCAGCAAATACCACCTCTGACTGTCCCCGACTCCATCTATTCTCTGCCTCCTGAGTCCCAGCTGATTGTCTGGGTCTTCTTTGGTTGCCCTGTGCAGGAGAAAGGAGCTGGAAAGCAGGTTAGTGGGGTGGAGAGGGAAGATGGATTTTGCAAAATCCTTCCCCTGCCACGTCCACCAAGCCATGCCTACCAAGCCACAGCCACAACCACAGCCACAGCCCCGGTAGTGAAAAAAAATTGAATCTTACCATTGGGCCAGTCACTTTCTATCACAGGGTTGTTGGTGTGGGCAAAATAGGAAAAAGATGCGTTGGAAATGTTCACGGCCTTGGGCTCTGTTTGTTTGAAAAAAATAAAGGTGGGATGCAATTTTAAAAAGTCATTCGTCTCAAAGGTGCATTTTTTAAAAGAGGCAACTGGACTTCCTGGCTTTTCTTTGAAGACGTTTCGCTTCTCACCCGAGAAGCTTCTTCAACTCTGCCTTCCATTCCCCATCATCCAGTCAGAGCTGAAGAAGCTTCTCGGATGAGAAGTGAAACGTCTTCAAAGAAAAAAACCAGAAAGTCCAGTTGCCTCTTGGAAAAAAAGCACTTTGGGACAACCATGACCTGGATGACTTTGAAAATCTCCATTAGATAAAAGAGTCATTTCTTTTCCATCCCGTTTCAGCTTCAAATCATCACTAACCGAATGGTTGAAAGTCGAGGATTTCCTGTATTCTTCCGGGACACAGTTTTGTTCCACGTTCCAAAATTGAGGGCCAGAAAGGCTTGGAACTGATGTTTGGTGTCCGTCCGCCCCCTTTCCTGAAGTAGGCGGAAAGCTGTTGCTTACGGAAGTGTCTGGGATTGACAGATAAAGCAAGAAATGCCCGAGTCTTCAAAGAGTCATTGAAAGGTTGACTGCAGCCCTCAAGAGGAAAAAGTTTGCTCACCCTTGATGCAATCTGAGATGTCAAGAGGTGAGAATCAGGATTTCTCCTCCCTGAGATCATTCATGAGTCCGAGTGTTTGCTGAAATAAAAATCCCGCCTTTCAAAATCAGATGGGTGATTTTGGGCCAACCAATAGGCGACTGTGAATTCTAGTTCCACTTTGGGCATGAAAGCTGGTCAGGTGATTTTGGGACAATGACCTAGAGACAGTGAGTTCTAGTGGTGCCTGAGACATAAAACCCAGGTTGGTGATTTTGGGCCAACCACTAGGAGACTGTGACTTCTAGTTCTGCCTTGAGCATGAAAACTGGCTGGATGACTTGGGCCAATGACTTAGAGATGGTGGGTTCCAGTTGTGCCTTAGGTATGAAAACCGTGTGGGTGACTTTGGAAGAATTACTAGGAGATGGTGAGTTCTAGTCCCGCCTCAGCCATGAAAACCAGTTGGTGACTTTGGGCTAATCCCTCGCTCTCAACTCAACCTCACAGGATGGGTGTTGTCAGGAAAATAGGGGGAGGAAGGAATATTAGATATGTTAGCTTCTTGGAATTATTATAAAAATAGTAAAAGTGGAATATAAATAAACAAAAATGGATTCTGGTTCTGCTTTGCAAATCTATAGATGGGCTCATTCTGAGAATACTGCTGATTGAGCCTTGTGATAAGTATTTATTGAGAGCATTTTCTCCAAGGTAACCTTGAAAATCTGGATCCGTGGTTGACCTGTGCCTCCAACAACCTGCCTCCTCTAATGGCTCATATCCTCCCGCTGACAGCAAGCAGACTGCCTCCCTTGTCTCACCCTATAATTTTTCTAAACAGGTTTTGCCTGTCATCCAGGATTCAGACCCCCTTTGCAAAATCTCTCTCTTCCACTTTGCTCACGGCTGAGAGGTCATCTCTTTGGCTAACACACTTCCTCGCTTTTCACTTAACGCCCGACAAAATATTAAGAGCACTCAAGTTTCCAAGCTTCTGGAGACTTTTCCCTCGCCCTACCCCGCTCTGGAAAAAACTGGAACAGAAGTTGCCTTCAGAAGTTGTGGGAGCTTCATCCTTGGAAGCTTTCAAGAAGAGACTGGGCTGTCCTCTGTCAGAAATGGTGCAGGATCTCCTGCCTGGGGGTTAGACTAGATGTCCTACAAGGTCCCTTCCAACTCTGTTAATCTGTATCCCCTCCCAACTGATCTGATGTGAAGTCAAGGGCATTCTTGCAAGGCTTTCACTACAGCAAGAAGGCAGAATTTGGAACACTTCCTTTTAAAAAGGTTCACTATTTCTGTTTTTGTCATTAACGGCCTCCGATCTTCAGAGCAGAATGAAGCCCAGCGGTGGCTTCCTGTTTTAAACTTCCTTCCTCTCTCATTTGATGCTGTATGAATATTATAGATTAGTATTAAATGTCAGGCACAAAATTGAGGCTGGGTTGAGACCCTCGGTGCCCCTGAGGTGGGTTGTTTTCTAGCACGTTTCATGACCCAACTAGGTAATGTCGTCAGTACACCTAGTTCCTTCTTAGGGATCTTTTAGCCAAGATTCCTGACTTTCGTCCACCCTGCGCTGATGATGCCACCTAGTTGGGTAATGAAAAGTATGCAAAAAACCCCACAAAGCTCAGGGAGCACCAAGGACCCTACAGTTCAAACCTGAGCTACAAAGTGTTGTGGTTCGCTGGCAGCCTTTGCGGACGGCAGCAGAATCGGACAGTGGGGAAGAACAGGGACCAGTCCAGGAGTCTGGGAGGACTCAGACAAGGGTCCTACATCCAATGCAGAAATGGGGCCAGGACCATCTGAGAGCTATGTGCTGACTCCAAAGCCTCCAGAGTCTGGCAGCAGTGAGGCAGAGGAACAAGGGGAGCCTGTTCCCAGTGTGTGTATGTGCGCGCGCGCGCGCAGAGCTGCTAGAAGGCAAGAGCAGCTAAGACAAAAGGGGCAACTCAGGAGTAAGACTTGGACGTGATTTCCCCTCCCATAAAGATATAAAGGAAGTACAAATGCACAGGAACCTTTGTAGGAAGGAAGCTATGTTGTTGAGGTATTCTCCGTTAGCCAATCACAATTACAGCATTCTCTTAAAGATACAACAGTATTAAATAACTATCCTGGTTTATATATTGCCAACCCAACTGTTAGATGACTATCATTCCTAACAAACGTCATTCGCTCTGTTCGGATTAAACCTTGAAGCTCTGTGTGGACTTTGTACGGCTTTTTTTCAGTTAATTTGGCACTTTGGTTGTTGGCAGCAATTCAAGGTTTTCAGAAAAAGGTGGGTGCTTATCTTGAGAGACTGTTTGGGACTCATTACAGGCTAGGAATGAACATAATTCCCAGCGCTGAAATAAAACAAGACTTGTTTTAACTAAGCCTGTGCTTAATTACGATCTCAAGAAGCCTTGGTCAGAACACAAATATTCAGTTCTGTCAAATTTTTAGAGAGCTGGAGGTTCTGTTGACTTGGGGCAGAGCTAAACACGGAAGCTAGAATTGCATATAGGTAGTCCTTGACTTACAACAGTTCACTTAGTGACCATTCAAAGTAACAATGGCAATGAAAAAAGGGACTTGTGTGGCCTTTTTTTTCAGACTTACTTACGTTGCAGTATTCCCCAGAGTAACGTAATCAAAATTCAGAGGCTTGGCAACCGATTCATATTTATGACGTTAGTGTCCCAGGATCACACAATCCCATTTTGCCACCTTCTGACCAGCAAAGTCAATGGGGGAAGCCAGATTCATTTAATAACTGTGTCACTCAAAGGTGGAATTCAACAGGTTCTGACCAGTTCTGGAGAACCGGTAATGGAAATTTTGAGTAGTTCAGTTAGAACCGGCAAATACCGCTTCTGACTGGCCCCGTCCCCATCTATTTTCTGCCTCCTGAGTCCCAGCTGATCGGCTGGGTCTTCTTTTGTTGCCCTGCACAGGAGAATGGAGCTGGAAAGCAGGTTAGTGGCATGGGGAGGGCATGGGATTTTGCAGTAACCTACCCCTGCCACAGCCACCAAGCCATATACCACACCCACCAAGCCATGCCCACAGAACCAGTAGTAAAAATTTTTGAATCCCACCACTGCTTTTGTCCTTCCAAGGTCAGTAGAACGAGGACCCAGATTGTTTGGGGGCAATTGGCTGATTCTGTAAACTGCTTAGAGAGGGCTAGAAAGCACTGTGAAGCCATATAGAAGTCTAAGTGTTATTGCTATCAAGCTGTTTTTTCAGGGTGGGCACAGCTTCATATACCATCATTTTTGCTTCTTTTGACAAATGTTCATTCTTACCCCAAAGCGCATACTCACCTGTTCATCTTTCTTTAGTTTTTGCAGGAGTTGCACAACATCTTAACATTTCTCGATCCATTCCCCTGCTTTTAGTAAAGATTCTACCAAGGTACACAAATTCACCTATGTGCTGTAGTGTGTCACGCTTGCAATTATTCATTCTGTGCTCCCTGTCAAACACAGGGAACAAAATTTTATAAAATAAAAAAGTAATAGTAGAGTAATAAACCTAGAAGCATTAAAAAATGAAAATGTTAGTCTTGTCCTTCTCACAATGTCATAGAAGCTAACCTTTATGGAAAGTCATTCAACTTTTCAGCAGAACACCCTCTGAAAACATAAAAGTACATATTCATGTTTGCAGCAAGCACATATATACTATTATCACACCTCTATTACCATAAGTGTTCCTTATGCATTTATCTATAAATATATTCAACCACCAACGAAACATCACCCCATCTTATCTGACCCCAGGCTTAATATTAAACCACTTATTAAACATTCTATTTGTTCTTCCAAATGCTTTACTTGAAATCACATTGAACAACCAACCTTCATCCATGCAAAACACTCCATAATTTAAGTCTCTTCTTCCCTTTAGTTTGATGCTGTTGGAAGAAAGAGGTGAGTGCTAACTTTCTACAATGCTTTCTTTAAGTTAAGAAGCATATAATAAAAGTTTGCTTCTCAGAGTCGCATTTTTCAGTGACCTAGAGGAAAAAAAATGAATACCTTCCCCAAAGGAACAAACTAATCTTTGCATTCACATTTACCATTTTTTTTGTACATAACAATAACCACATTCTTCCCATCCTAGACACAGATGCAGGTTTCAGACATGCATTAAAGACATTGGACAGCCAATTTGCAATTTAAGTGTCCATATATGGAGCCAAAATAAAATGAATTATTTTATGGTTTTAGGGCAGTGTGTGAAAAGCCAACCAACCAGATTTGCTTCATATCTTATAATTTACTGAAACACAAGTTGCTGAATTAACCAGAGCTGGTTTAGTTTGCTATTAAGCCATAAACAATGACCTACAAATTACAGTAGATAGGCTTGGCTTAGCTTACTACAACCCAAAAAAGATTTTGTTATAGATTAACCCAGTATTGGAGCCCACCAGTGACAGACTTGGGATTATGCTCTGTGCAATGTACAGCATGGACTGACATTAGTAGGTGTAACGTTGCAGCGTGCACACAATCCTATCCGTTCTGTGGATTGAGCAGGAATGGGAGGTAACATTTACCTTACTGTTTAATAATGTAAGACAGCACAGCCTACTCGGCAAGGGTGTCATGAAGATATGGGTGAGAAGTGGGAAAACCAATAAGCTCTTGGAAGACAGTTGTTAAAAACAGTTGCGTGTCATTTTGCCACTTTTTGTTTTTGCAACCATTGTTAAGTGAATTACGGCAGCTCTTAAGTGAATCATGCAGTTAAGACAAAGTTTGCTTGGCAGAAGCTGGCTAGGGTTGCAAATGATGATCACATGACCCTGGGGGGCATTGCAGCCCTCTTAAATTCATGCCAATTTTCAAGTGCCCAAATTTTGATCAGGCGATTGCAGGGATGCTGCGATGGTTGTTATGTATGAGGCTCCATTAAGATCGTAAGTTGAGGACTAGCTAATATGCTGTTGCAACCAATGATGGATGCAGCCAAACTACGGATAGATTTTAAGCCACAAACTAACCACTCCCATTCCAGCTCAGGGACACTGGGAAAACATGGATACAGGCATTCCTCAACTTACGACCACAATTGAGCTCAAAATGTATGTTGCTAAGTGAGACAGGTGTTCATGGGATTTCGCTCTGTTTTACAATCTTCCTTGCCTCCATTGTGAAATGAACCACTGCAGTTAAGTTAGTCACACGGTTGTTAAGTGAACCTGGCTTCCCCATTGCCTTTGCTTGTTCAGAAGGTCGCAAAAGGGGATGGCATGACAACTGGGAAGCTTGTCATACCATACCATTTCCCCGAAAATACGACTTACACTGAAAGTAAATCCTAGCTTTTAACACGTGCACCCAATTTAAGCCCTACCCCCAAAATAAGCCCTAATTAAGATCCCACCCACTCGAGAGCACAGGTACAAATTAAGCTAGGGTGGGGATGGGGGTGGTGGAGCTGCCCTACTACTTGCCTTTGGACAGTTGTAGCTAGGCCTCACACACCCTGACACCTGCCTTGCTGGCCCATTTCTTCAGCAGCCGGCAAGGCTATCCTGAAGGCCTCTGCAGCTGTTAACAAAGCTCTGGATCGATCCTGAGCTCTGTTATCAGCTGCAGAGGCCTTCACGAAAGCCTTGCCAGCTGCAGATGTTCCTGAAGGCTTCTGAGAGCAAAAAGGAGGCCGGAGGGCGACGCACGCAGGTAGGTAGGTTAGTCAGTGGATGGCATTCCCTGAAAATAAGACCTGGTGCCTTTTTTGGTGGCCAAAAAAAATAATAATCATAAGACATGGTCTTATTTTTGCGGAAACACTGTATGAGTCACTTGCTGAGGGGCTGAATTTTGATCACATGACCCTGGGGATGCTGCAATGTTCGTGTGAAAAGCAGTCCTAAGCCAATTTTCTTTTCCAGGGCCTCCTCACTTCCAATGGTCACAAAGTGAACTGCTGTAAGATGAGACTATACCTAGTCACCTTCTTCAGCATGCCACAAAAATCGAACTCCACAAACTATGCCTAAGTGAGTCAGGCATTCAATGTGATTCACAGGGGCAAGAAAGCAGTTGTGTGCCTGAATTAATTCTAAATAGCCAAACCCTGTGAGGTTGGAAGTGCTTGTAGTAATCTGCAGATGAGCAAATAAAAAGCTTCATGAGACAAACAGTACTTACAGCATCTTCCCTCGGGGCAGCATGCTTTGGGTGCATGAAAATGCAATCCCAATGAAAATGGAGGTAGTTTTAAAATCCCAGCCTTAAAAAAAAAAAAAATCATCTTCTAAAATAAGATGCCGTAACAGGTTTTTCCAGTAAGCAGCGTTCGTTCTTTTTGTGCAGGCACGACAGCGCAGGGGCAGTTATTAAAATATGAAAATATTTTTGCAAGTATATATATTTCACAGCCTTCTTCTCCCACGTTGAAACCCAACAATTTTCCTGTGTGCACGGTCCAGTTTTGAGAAACAAAAGCATCTGAAGGCATAGGACCAAAATGACGTGAAGTATATTAGCACAGATTTATAAAGCCTTTAGTAAGGCCACACGTGGAATACCGTATCCAGTTTTGATCATCACATTACAAAATAAGATGTTGAGACTTTGGAAAAAGTGCAAAGAAGAGCAACTAAGATTAAAGGTCCTAGAGACTAAAGCATATGAAGAATGGTTGCAGTATTCGGGTATGGCGATTCTAGAGAAAAAGGAGGGCTAGGGGTGACATGACAGCAGTATTCCAGTATTTGAGAGGTTGCCACTGAGAAAAGGGAGTCAAATTTATTTTCCAAAGCATCAGAAGGCAGACAAGAAACAACAGGTGGAAACTAATCCAGGAGAGAAGCAACCTGGAATTAAAGAGAAACTTCCTAACAGTGAGAACAATTCACCAGTGGAACAGCTTCCCAGCAGAAGTTGTTAGTGTTCCTAGAGGTTTTTAAGAGGAGACTGGGCAGTCACTTGTCTGAAATGGTATAGGGTCTCCTGCTTGAGCAAAGGGTTGGACTAGAAGACCTCCGAGGTCCCTTCCAGTTCTGATTCTGAATATGAGACTTTCGAAGCAGTCCTTAAACTGTCCTCTATGAAGAAACTTTGGTAAATCTCTTCTGTGAATGATAAAAGTCAGCCATGCTCTTACCCAAAGGGCCATTTGTCAGTGTACCACCTCTTTCTCAACTAGAGAATCTCCTATATCTTAATCGAACTGTATCCAAGAGCCTGGCAATTAAAAATCCCCCAGTCTGGAAGAAAAAGAGGAGTAAGAGGAGGGGAGAGGTGGACAGGAGTGGCGGGTGAGATGGATTTTAAAAGAATCCTTCCTTTTGAGACCACCAGGAACAACCTCTCAAGGATGGGACACTGCAAAGAAGGGGAGAGGGGCTTATGACCTTCCACTTCCAAACAATGAACGAATTCTTTTCTTGTGGTTTCTTCCAAAAGTTTTTTTTTTTTTTTTAAATTGTGATTTTAAACTAATGGGAGAAAAAAAAGCACAAGTGACTCCTTTTCGCACGTTTTGGAGTTTTGCTCCAAGAAAGGATACTAACTACACAACATTTCTAGATTACAGGTATTTGAAAACCCTGCCTAAGCAATCTCTTGTTGGGGGAGGCAGAATTGAAACCAATTTTGAATGCAAAAGCCCAGGTTCTCTTCTAAAATCTCTCTCTCTCTTCTCTCCCAATCCTTACCACCACCACCTCAATGTAATTTTGAGGCTGTATGATGAACTTAAATTTTGCAACCTTCCTAGTCTGCATTAATCCAATTTCCAGAGGTTGTTGAGCGAGTTTTGTTGCAAAAAGGGAGAACTCCGTGATGCCGCAAAGGTGAACCAGTTTATCGGCTTCTGCTATTCTTGTAGCACACTAGTAGCTTTTCTCAGATCTCATGCAAATCACCTGAGCTTGTATAAACAGACCACAGTACCTTTGTTTTTTGTTCTTTGCTCTGGTTTTAAGTATTACTTTAGTCTTGTCAACAGGGATTACATGGAAGCTTTGCCAAGCAGTTTCATGGCAAGAGGGAGGGATCCCTTTTCTGAGATCTTGAGTCTCCGAAAGTCTCTCAAGATCTGCCCGTCTGGATTTTAAACTGATTGTTTACTGGATGAAAAGTGAGTCACCTTGCCTAATGACTCTGATGTGTTTACTTTATATTTATTATGAGTCAAGCCACCAGCGATTTAGTCAGACGGGAATTCAATCCTAGCAATGATCAGCTCCTATCTATAATCTGGCCTAGAATCTAATGAGAAAGACACAGGGGATGTTTCAAAAAGAAGAAAATACAAGGCTTACACAGATCTTATGGATTGTTATGTGGGGTATGAAGTGGGAGGGGGTGAAGAGTCCATTAAGTTTGTTGAAAAGCGCAGAAAAGAGGAAGGTAAGAGTGCTTTTGAATATTTGTCAGAACAAATGACAGCTTTCCGTGTGGAAATACCATTTGGAGTAGCTGCAAGAAAAAGAGGACAAAGCTGTATTGTTAACACAAATATATATATATATATATATATATATGTGTGTGTGTGTGTGTGTGTGTGTGTGTGTGTGTGTTTTTAAGTTTTTGCGGGTACTTACATGTGTGCTGTTCAGCTTCCTTCGGGTATTATCCCACGTCATTGTAGTGCTTTTAAAGTTGTAGCAACGTTTCAGCAACGTTTCAATGTTGCTGTCATCATCAGGCTTCTGTATTGAGTTTGTATGTGTGAGACCCTGACCCACATATAAACTCAATACAGAAGCCTGATGATGGCAGATGAGATTCTGCTGAAACGTTGCTACAACTTTAAAAGCATAACTACAATGATGTGGGATAATACCAGAAGGAAGCTGAACAGCACACATATAAGTACCCGTGAAAATTTAAAAAAAACAAATACACACACATACATATATATATACACACACATACACACACACAAAAAGTAGACAGCACTTTTAAAATGACTCAAATCCTCCAAATAAACAACCATGTTAATATACTTACACACATCAGCCTTTCTGCTCCTATTCCCAAGGTGAGTCCAGAAACAACTTTCTGCACTAAAAACAGAGCTGTTGCAAATATCTTTTGAGTTTTTGTGGAGTTACTTAACCCACTTGCCCCAAACCTGCACAACACAATGACCACACAAAATGAAAAGGGCTGAATTCACACCTAATCACAAACCACTCCACATTTCAGCCGGGTCATTACCGAGACAGTATAGAGCAATACTTGTCTTTGTCCCTTGGACTGCAAATTGCTGGACATAAAACACTGCTTAAGTAAATGTCACACTTCCCAAGCAATGCTAATACTTCGGTGAAAAACTATTAAAGTAACCTCTATTTCAGGCTGAATTCTGTTCTTGGTGACTGGGATGAACTTACCTGTAAAACCCCCATCTTAGGTTACACACTCCCACCCTTTTTAAAGTGAAATTCAAAATTACAAACCCCACAGCTCCCAATAACACCAATAGGGAAAATCACGGTAGTATACAGAGAGCAAACCCAACTCCCTTCAAGTGCTGATGATGCTACCAAGCTGGGTAGTGAAATGTCTGCAAGAAAACAACCAAGCTCAGAGGAAACCAGACTCCACAGAACACTGTTTAAGCAAGCCTGTTTAACCAAGCCTCTTGATTTTTTTCCCTATAGCTCAAAGGACCAGCTGTATGGGGATCAAAAGGCAAGATTTGGACATATGCACGCAACCCACCTTGGCTGCAATTTTTGTTTTAAAAAATAGCATTGAAGCTGCTGGGAAACTTGCCAGGACTTTACCCAGATAGGTGCAGGCTCCCTGCTAAGCTCCAGTTTACCTGTCCCATCAAAGCTCCTGAGGGCCCATTATTGAATTGAGTCATAGTAGCCGACTCCAGAGATCGTGGGTAACCCAACACTGGACATTTTTAAGAGATTGGACAACCATTTTATTTAAAATGGTGTAGGGTTTCCAGCCCAAGCAGGGGGCTGGATTCATGGACCAGCACTGATCCACAGTATGCCTGCAATTGGCCCACACACACTAATGAAAGCCCATCTGTGGGATGCAGGCAGCACACAAAATCACTCCTCCTGTCTGTGCAAAAAATTCTCTCCATGGAACCGGTCCCTGTTGGGGGCCGCTGGACTAGAAGACCTTTAAGGTCCCTTCCAACTCTGCTATTCAGCTTTAGCTAATGCCACATTCCTTTTTGTGATGCCTGGGCTTTGGTTACAGCAGGTAATCCTAGTTATGAATTGCCAATAGGGATGGAGGGTACCTGTGAACATACACACACACACCTCCTGGTACCTAGTCTCACGTGATTGTAGATTTACTGAACAGGGAACTGCTCCACACACAGGTCACCATTTGCAAGACCCGGATTGCCATCAGCAACCCATGCGAGGTTGTTGCAAGGATGATACCGTCCTCTTGGGTTTTCTCTCCCCAATTCTTGCCTTCCTGGAAGATCAGGTCGAGATACTGCATTGGGCAGTAATGGCCCTGCAAAAATGTTCCATTCAGCTGGCCTCTGAAAACCTTGGACGTAGGGCTCTCCTTGGTGCCCGTTTGCTTGGCATTTAAAAGGCGTGGGAACTATTTACAGCCACATCTGCACCTCCTTTGCTCATCTCACCCAGAAGCAGCCACTCCCCCAAGATGGAAACCTAAATCTAGGCCCATTTCCAACACGAACCCTGTCAGCCATGAACCACCACCAGATGTTTTACATTTTCGTCTGCTCGGAAAGATTGCATGGCTGATGTTCTCTGGATCGTTTGTGCCTGATGGTTTGCTTCCCGTCATCAGCTCACTGGGTCTTGTGATTTCACCACCGCCCTGCTGCAGTTGCACTTCGGTTGGCTGCCGTGTTTTTTGGGATATTTAATTGAGTGTTTTTAGGACATTTCAACTCCCCCCCCCCCGCCCATCACTGCTGGATGCAGAGCCGATTCCTTTTCCAATTGGGATAATCCATTCTGCACCAGGGAAAGCTTTGAAAGACACTGGTTCTCTTTTGTTACTTGTCTTTTGCGACTATGTGCACTGTAAGGAAAAGTTATTTGGGCGAGGAATGTTTTACTGGTGTGATTTGTTTTTTTGACTGAAAAGCCCAGGATCTGCACAATTGCTTCCTCCGAACCTGTTGGGAGAAATGAAAAGCAGCATTTTTTCCCCTTTTCCAGTAACTTCCTACAAAGTGAATACATGGCATTTTGAATCGACACAGAAGTGGCTGAACATTAGTTATTTCCTTCCTTCTCCCATCTATTTCCTTCAATGGACCCCATTTCCACCCTCCATAATAATCTTCCATGAGCACAAAAAGACTTACCTTCACTTACATTTGCAGGAGAAAACATCCTACATTAACTGAGACACAAACCAGTACGGCGATTCCAAATCATACAGATGTACTCCAAGGTCCAAGATAAAACTCTCTGGCTGCTCTTCTTGAAACATTGGGCAGCAGAAATGATCCATTGCTGAGGTTTCTGGAGAAACGGCAACCAAGGAACACTGGCTAGCAGAGAAACAAAACCTGCACTGTGCAAAAACTCAAGTCAGCCAGCAATTTTGGGCTTATACTAATGCTGGTCTCAGCTATTTATATTTGCGGTTTCTCTACACTCAGAACACGGTTTACCATCTGTATCTCTCAAGCTGACTTTTATTGGCTCAGCAGCATTATTAATCCTAAAGAAACCTTTGGAATGAGTTGGAAAGGACCTTTGAGGTTTTCTAGTCCAACCCCCTCCACAGGCAGGTAACCCTATACCATTTCAGACAAAAGGTTGTCTGATCTTTTTTAAAACTTCCAGTGTGGGAGCATTCACAACTTCTGGAGGCAAGTTGTCCCACTGATTAATGTTGAACTACTAATTTAACTTGATCATGTTAAGGCTTCAAATCTAACCCTGGGCGGCTTCATGGATCCTGGCTATGAATTTACCAAACCAACTCGCATTTCTTGATGGCCTCCCACCCAAAGGTTAACCTGGTTTTCTTGACATCAGCCACCTTAACCTGTTGCTATCCTGGCTTGTGGTCAAAGGTATTTTCATTAAATTGTCTTTGGTGGAAGAATGTTTATTTGTGGCATAAATATCAAGAGGGTCAGGAGCAGGAAATGATTTGGCAAATTGAGACAGCTAACCTCAAACACCCCTTCATTAAGAGGGACACCAAATTAAGTTTCTAAGTTCTTTGAACCTGGCTCACACTAATCTAGCAAGAGAAACCAACCAGGTTCTACAACCCTGGCATAAACTTGCCATTCATATTATGGTGTAGTTCGTATAAATTTCCACATTACAACGCAAGCACAGGAGCCACCGTGGTGCATATTGCAGGCTGATTCTACTCATTGCCAGCAGTTCGATCCTGATTAGCTCAAGGTTTGACTCAGCCTTTACCATCTGAGGTTGGTAAAAAGAGGACCCACATTGTTGGAGGCAATATCTGCTTCGAGGTGGCTGTGAAGCACTGTGAAGCTGTATAAAAGTCTAAGTGCTATTACCATTTCTAAAGAATATAAGAATCCCTGACTTGTTATTTTCGCGACCATATGAGGACGACAAGTGATGAAAAGTGCTTTAGAACTGGTTTTTGCATTTATGGCACCATCCCCATGGCCAAGTGATTGCAACTTGGGGCATTGGCTAGCCAGCATTCTGGGACCACATGATCAGCACTTGCTAACTTCTTAGCAGACTTCTGATAACTAAAATCCATTGACCTTTGGGCAGTCACTCTTTCAGCCCAACTTACCTCAAAGAGTTGTTGTTGCTGCTGTGGAGAAAATAGTAATCCTCACAGACTTTTATTTGTGTAAGATAATAAAGGCAGGGCACAAGTAAATTAAATGTTTCCGGTGACAGAACAGGTAAAGCTTCATGGTTTAAGACATGTTGCAATTAAGGGACTCTCGTTAGAAATCTAGCCTCTCGTAATAGTTTGGTGACACTGAAGGTGGCCAAGAGAACAACCAGTTCTTGGGTCAATTTTGAAGACAGGTGAGATGATTTTGGAAACAGCTATTACAGATGTGCAAACAAACCATATGCTGGTTTACCTCAAGGAACAGCTGGCTAAGGCACTTGAATATATACAAACACCTGTGTTCAAAATGGATGTATGTGTATGGACGGATAGATAACGTATCTCTCTGTGTATGTAAGTGTAGGGCTATCTATTTATTTTCTTTTGAGAGCAGGTATCAGAATTTTATTTTTAATGTGTTCTCAGTGTGTTCACAGAATAGAAAGGTTCTATTATCTCAGTGGGTGTTTGGTGTCTGAATAAAAACTGGTTTAGACTTCTCCATCACTACGCATCAGGGAATGTTATGCGTGTGCTGTTTGGAGGTGGTCGTACAGCCGTTGCATCTATATGTCTGTGAATGTGTAATGTTCTCCCAACAGGACGTTGAGAATATCTCTGCGCAACATCCAGCTGGGATTTGGGTACATTGAATCCTCTGCAACATAGACTTGTTCATCCATCAATCCCTTTGCAGCACAGGTATGCAGTGACAGCGATGCAGTTGCGGGAAACTCTAAATAAAGCTTAACGTGTACTCAACCCAATACTCCGTGGTGGCGCAGTGGTTAGAATGCGGTACTGCAGGCTAACACACTGCTTAACGTGTACTTAACCCAATACTCCGTGGTGGCGCAGTGGTTAGAATGCGGTACTGCAGGCTAACACACTGCTTAACGTGTACTTAACCCAATACTCTGTGGTGGTACAGTGGTTAGAATGCGGTACTGCAGGCTAACACACTGCTCACTGTCAGGAGTTCGATCCTGACAGGCTCAAGGTTGACTCGGCCTTCCATCCTTCCAAAGTTGGTAAATGAGGGTGCAGATTGTTGGGGGGCAAGATGCTGGCTCTGCAAACAACTTAGAGAGGACTGTAAAAGCACTGTAAAGCGGTATATAAGTCAAAGTACTATTGCTGTTTGGGGGAATCACAGCTTTATCTTCCACTGCAGACAACAAATTGATTGTCCTCCTCCTTCTTCACAGAAGCAAATCCAACCATCGCTTCCCTTTTTCAAATACTTACCACTCTCACCTAGGAAGGAAATGGCAGGTCAAAATGAGATTTAATTAGCAGAGAAACACAATGTTCTTTTCACCCAGAAGAACATGATAACCCAGTCAGACACCTAAGCCCTAAATAAATCTTTTCTTTTCTTTTTGGTCAAGAGCCAACAAAGCCCGACACTATCTAAAAAAGCACGTGGAATAAACATATTCCACGTGCATCTGTAGAAAGGAGAGGTCCCATGATATGATTTTCTCCCTCTGATCATGCTAATTCACACCATGATCAAAATTTACTGGATCCCATGTTGAGAAGTGTCAATTTCACCCCTTCCGGATACATCGTTCAAGAATGGTAGATTAATCCCAGCTGGAAGAAACTATGGAGCGTGACTGTCTCGGAGAGAAGGTGGTAACAGAAGTCACATTTCACATCCGTTGCTCTCATAGCTCCTGAAAGAGAATATAAATCTGAACATTTAGTAGGGCGTGTTTACACTCACTTCTTATTCCTGAAGAAATGTATGGAATTTTCCCTTAAAACATTCCAAATTCCATTCTCCTCTTTCCTTGCCCCAATATTTCAAACCATCCAGGTGCTACAAACATAGTTTGTGACCAGCAATTCCGGTTACTTTTGCAAGCTTGCTATTGTGGTCAAAAGGGCTAATGGAAGCAATTGTGGTGGTGCAGTGGTCAGAATGCACTCATCATCATCTTCTTCATTTAATAATTCCATAATCCTTTGTGGGGTGGAGTCTGGCCACCTGAATGGTGCTAGGAGAGTACTTAATGGCCGGATGCCCTCTCTGTCGCCAATGCGGAGTTTTGTTCAGCAGTTATATTCTCAGTGTGCCCAGGGAAAGAAACATCTGCCTCTACTTAGGGTTGAACTCACAGCCTCCTGATTGTGAGGTGAGAGCTCCATTTCTGGGCCACCACACCACTCCAGAGGTTAGCATGCAATATTGCAGGCTAATTCTGCCAAATGCCAGCAGTTTGATCTTGACCGGCTCAAGGTCGATTCATTCATCCATCCTCTGAGATCAGTAAAATAAGGGCCCAAATTGTTGGGGGCAACAGCTGACTCTATAAACCGCTTAAGAGAGGGCTATAAAGCACTGTGAAGCAGTACACAAGTCAGTTATTGCTATTGCTAATTTTAAAAAAGTGCATGGGATAACCTGTGTTTCTCCACTTGAGCAACTTTTAAGACACGTGGACTTCAATTCCCAGAATTCATGGCCGGCTGGGGAATCCTGGGAGTTGAAGTCCACACATCTTAAAATTTGCTAAGATGGAGAAACACTGGTCGAAAAGACAGAGCACATCCCCATCTGGTTTTTTCAGTATGAATTTACCTTTCACCTTCCCAAATTGACCTGGAAGAAACAAAAAAATTTCAAGCGTCTTTGGAGGAATTTCACCTTAATGAGGTTAGTTTAAGGATCACTCTGCTTCACACGCACCAAGCCAGAGAAAATCCTCTCATCCCTGCCTAACCTGAAGCCAAAGAAAACCCACAGAAAACATTGTTTAAATACTTGCATAAGGTGTGAAGCGGCTTCTCCTAATCTGGCATCCTTCCAGATAAGCTAGAATTGGCACTCCCGAATTTGGAGCCAGTGTAGCATTGGATTACAGTGTGGAAAAACGGATTAAGAAAGGTCTTGGAAAGGCGCCAATATTCAGTCAATTTTCCGGAAGAAAAAAAAGGTTACAGGTATTTACAACCACATTTCTGTCGTTAACTGGGGCATTTGTTAAGTGATTTTTGCCCCATGTTACCACCTTTCTTGCCATAGTTAACTGAATCATTGCAGTTCATAAGTTAGTAATCTGGTTGTTAAGTGAATCTGGCTTCCCCATTGGTTTTGCTCGTCAGAAGGTCGCAAAAGAGTATCACATGATCCCGGGGACATAGCAACCGTCGTAAATAGGAGTCAGTTGCCAAATGTCTGAATTTTCATCATGAGGTTGCTGTAAAGGTCATAACTGTGAAAAATAGTCATAAGTCACATTTTATTTGATTTGTATTGCCATCTACTCTACATGGCGACTCAAGGTGGTTGATAATTTTAGTGCCATTGTAATTTTGAATGGTCAGTAAATGAACTGTTGTAAGTCAAAGGCTACCTGTATTTACTCCAGAAGGGAGCTTTCTAGGAAACAAGAGTTCTTAACTATGAGATTATTTGGGGTTTTTACTATACTGTGCTGGGTAGAATAACATTTAGAATAGGTTATTTTAGGATAAAGGACCAGGAGATTGCAGAAGTTCGAATCGTTGGCTCAGCCCACAAAATTAGAACAGGTGGGCTGTCCTTGAGTTATGAGTGAAAGGCAGCCTGCCTAGGATAGTTGCAAAATGGATCAGTTGCATGTCCAACCTGATTTTATCACCTTGTTTTGAGGCTGTTAAGTGAACCAACTCTTCGCCGTAGGAGCGGTTTTGTTCAAAACCAGAAGAGTCATGTTTTCAGTTTCAAAAAAAATATATATATATAGTAGTAAAATGTGATTAGGTGACTGCCATGACCATCAATAGGGCCGAGTTGCAAAGCACCAGGTCAGGTGATTACATGGGGTGGAGGAAGGTCGCAACTTTAAACTTTATAGCTAAGCAACCGGTTGTAAGTTGAGGACCCCTCTGTAAAAGGAATCTTGCCCAAGTTCCACATTCAGTGTTGCAAAGAGGCATGGTGGATGCATTCAGAGATTGCTGACCAGCCCCAAGAAGGAAAATAACTGTGGTATTCCTACAGCTTCATTAATATTGACTGTGATTCAGGAAGTGCCTTCAAAATATCAGGAAAAGCTACATTGGATAGAATCGATCCAGGGTTTATCTCACCACATTCCAGCTTAGGAAGGCTCCAATTAAAATCAAAGCTTATCCTTTACAATTTTAGGAATCTACAACTCCCCCCCCCCCTTTATCCTTCAAGCAGAAGAGCAATCTTTATCTTTCCCATATAACCTGGAGAATTACCTATCTTGTTTAGTATAAGGATTTCAGCAAGCTTAACGACTCAAAAGAAGATACACACACACACACACACACACATATATATATATCTATATCTGTATATATATCTGTATATCTATCTATCTATCTATCTTTGGTAATCTCCAAAATGTTGAATACCCTGCAAGGGAAAATGTAAAAAAGACATGCATATTAAAAATTATGCAATTTTTTAAAAAATAGATTATGTAAAAACATTCTAGGTCATCCAAAGGGATTTGCAGTCTGAATAAAAATGCAACATACAGTATTTTGAGAGTTGCCACTTACCTTTCAGCATATAAGTCCTAGTCATTTGGGACTTCTAGGTAAACGTTTAAATATTTGTTAAGGATGTCAATCTTAACTGGGGCTTATTTTCGGGATCGGGCTTATATTACAAACATCCCCAAAAATCAAGCTAGGTCTTATTTTCCAGCAAGGTCTTATTTTTAGGGAAACAGGGTAGGTTTATGAGGACACTGGTGCAAGACTAGGAAAAGATTAACAACAGCCTTCTCGTAATTTTTTTTTTTTTATTTCCAGCCACAGCCCCAAGGTTCCTGGATCCTGGCTGGGAATTTGAAAAAAAATCTACGAGAAGGCTGTTGTTAATCTTTTTCCTAGTCCTGCTCAAATGTCTTCGCAAAATCTAGAATGGGGTTTCTTCCAAGGAAAGTTGTTTGATCTCCTGCTTATGTTCCTCTCCCGATCAAGTGACATAATTATCATCAAAAGCTGCAATTGCCCCCCCCCCCCCCCCCGTTAAACCTCGACTTATGACCATCATGGATCCTTCCCCATCACATTCATAAATCATGATGCTCATGAAAGGGGTCGCCCACTATTGTGAGCTGCCAGATGGCAGCAAACTTGGACAATGAGATTGGGGAGGAACTAGGGCCAGTCCTGGAGTCTGAGGAAGGCTCTGATGGACGCTGTGTTGGAAGCAGAGATATGGCAGGGTCAGTTATCAGCTGCCTGCTTATGGCATCAGAGATAAGTGGGGAAGAAGAACAGCTGGAGCTTGTTCCAGATGCGCATATGCGCAGAGCTGTCAGCAGAGAACAACTGAGGAACGGGGGTGACTTAAGAAGGGTACACAGGGTCACTGAATGGCCCCTCCCTGGGGAATAAATAGAAGCAAAAGGGGAGTGGTGGTTGCAGGAGACAATAGTTCGCTTATTATTATGAAAATTTGCTCATGTGGTTCAAGAGACTCCTTGCCAGGAATTAATTTACAGCTTGGTGACTGGAAGCTCTCGACCTGGCAATTATCCAAGGACTGATAAAGGTCTCTTCTTATAATTAACCCTTGGAAGGATTATTGCCAGGACTTTTCTGTGTGTGAATGTCATAAATTCACAGTAAGTAAATTAAGAAGTGTTTTTTCAAGCCAAGGAATCTGTTTCTTGGTTCTGCTAAGCCTGGGTCAGAACACCCACCTACCTACCAATCTCATTTTACCACATTTTTTGCAGCAGTTGTAAAACAAACACAGTGAATAATAAGCGAACCAATGGTCCACCTATGGGCTGGTTTTGTGAAAGCTGGAAATAAATGCTGGTTTTTGGCAAAATGATCATAATGTGAAACACAATCAGGTGATCACAAAAAAAAAAACTTTAAATGGCCACAAATGCAGGCCAATTGCCAAATGCCCAACCATCTGTTCATAGGACCACAGGTGGGAGTCTGGTTGTCAGAACCGGGTGGGAAGTACCTCTGAAGAGGTCCATTGTAACTTCGAACTGTCACTATGCAATAGGTCATATCTCAAGAATTAACAGTATATCTCACCTCATGCCATAATAAGATCATAATCCTGTATGCAAGTAAAAAACCTCATGACGTTTTATAAGAATTTCATTCGGGAAACACAGATGAACTCCTGGTTTCCCACTCCCTATCTTCCTCGACAGACAATTAAAAATCCATCTTGATTTATTTTAATCTCCGCCAAATCCAAAGCATTTCACTAGTCTTGCTGCTTTTCTTATTTATTCCAAGCTTGGCCTTGAATAAATGCAATGCTTTTTTTGTGGGACATTCTCATTATAGTAAATTTAAAAAGTTATTGAGGACAGTTTGGGTCTTGCTGGCATTTCCCAGGTCTGGTTGAGATAGGGTGGCTGTATAAATTGATCACTTTATTTATAAATTGATTACAAATAAAATAAATACAAAATAAAGCCACAAAAACCTGCATGTTCCCCCAGAAGCCTATCAATGATTTTTTTTCTATTTGGGGATTATGATAAAACTGGATTAGATTACCCCGGTTGCTATTAATATTGTTATTGTTGAGCTTTACTGAAAGTCCTTGACTTATGACCAACAAATGAGTCCAAAATTTCTGTGGCTAAGCGAGACAGTGAACTTTGTCTCTCTTTACGTGGCCTTCTTGCGATATTAAGTGAATCCCTGCAGTTTTAACAACACTGAGACAGCTGTAAAATGAGTTTTGTCCCACTTTACAACCTTTCCCCCCACAATGGTTAACCAAATCACCGCAGTCATTAAGTGAGCCATGTGGTTAAGTAAATCTAGCCTCACCATTCATGTTGCTTGCCAGGTCACAAAAAGGGGATCATATGTAACCCACGGGATATGGCGATTGTTGCAAATAAGAACCAATTGCCAAGTTGTCCTGATTTTCATCATGTGATGTTGCAACGGTCATTAAGTGTGAAATACAGTCACAGGTTTCTTTTTTCAGGGCCACTGTAACTTCGGTCACCAAACTGAGGGCACTACCTGCATGCGATGAATTGCAGCTGCAAGATGAGCCATCAAAATTAAATATTTTTAAATTTTTATTATTTGAAGTGCCCCCTCACGTTTTTCGCAGCAAGCTCTTTTATTACAACCACCCAGAGAAGTAGGCTCAGAAATAGGAAAAAATTGCTCCATTCCACCCCGCCCCCGCTTTTAGGCATGTCAGCCGCTAGAGAAGCGGTGCTCCAGATCCCATCATCCACAGCTCCTTTCTTTAAGAGAGAAGCCTTGTGAGGAGGAGCTTGTCAAGCGCCGGGACTCGAACACGCAACCTTTCGAACTGCAAAGCGCGAGCGGAAACCGCTAGGCGAACACGTTCGACCAACAGCCACGCGTGGAATTTCTTAAAAAAGAACGAACTGGAGGGGAGACCCACATCCGGGTCCCTCTGCAGGCTGCCATAGAAACGCGCCAGCCCTTTTCCCAACCCCGCGCGCGTGCCTCTTTTTGCAAAGGGGAGGGGGTTGCAGAGAGCAGCTATTACGAAACGCGACTGAACAGTTTTGGCCCTTGGACCTGCCGCCGGGAGACCAAGAGCGCTTTCCCTCCCCCCCTCCTCCTTGGGGGGAAAAGCCCGTTATTACGACCCACCCCCTTTTCCTTCTTACACCGACCTACGAAGCGCGGCTCCCGACGGCCTCTCCTCCACCGCTTTTCAAGGGGTGGGGGGAGAAAACTCTCCCCAACCCGCGAAGTTGACTTAACGTTCCGCCGCCCTCCGCCACGACTCAGGCTAATATGGCCGCTCGGCGAGCGGGCTCCCCTTCTCGGAGCGAGAAGCCTCTCCCTCCGTCGGACGTCTCTGTGGTTGATTTCTCCCCCCCCCTTTTCCCCTTGCTTTGCGGCTGCGCGGCGCGGAGCTTGACGGGCGCTGTAGTTCACGCTGCGCTCAAGGAACGCTGATAGGCTTGCCTTTCGGGCCGCGCCTGGGAACTCTCTTTCCCACAACGTCGCGCGGGCTGCCCGAAAGGCAGCCAATGAAAAGCCCCCGATCTCGCCTTTCTCTTCCCACCCTCTCCTCCGAACGTTCAGAAGGATGATGTAATGGCAAAGCGGGCGAAGAGGGCGGAGCTCTCTTCCCTTGCGCTGCAATTCATTGTGCCGTATATAGATAGCCCAGCCCGGGGCCGCCTTCTCCCCTGGCTCCTGCTGCTTGCAGGGCAGGGACGAACTCCCCAGCAAGAGGGGGCGGGAGTGGGTGGGTTGTGGGGAGGGGAAAAAGAAAGGGGGGTGGGTGGGTAGGGGCAGAGACCAAAAAAAAAGAAGGAGCCAAAAAAAAAAAAAAAAAGCCCCATTTACCAATCCAGATTTTGCATCTTTTAAGCAAGCTGCAAGCTTTTGCAAACGCAAATGTCCCAGTGACTTTGCTTTCAAAGCTGGCTTTTTCCCCCTCTCCGTTTTCCTATTCTTTGGCAAAAGGAGCAGAGGGAGCGGCAATCCCCAACCAGGTGAGTCGCATCGCTTGCTTTCTATATATACATTTATATTGATATATTTTATACACTGCTCTCTGTCTTTGCTGGCTTGCCTTTCTGGGGTTTTTTTTAAAAAAATTTTTTTTTTTAAAAAAATCAGCTTGAGCTGCGAAGGAGCCGAAGCTTCTGCTTTGGCGTCGCAACAGGGGACGCTTTTGTCTCCTGTGGGTTTCTCTCCTTTTTGGGGGGATGGGGGGAGGAAGAAAGAAAGGAGACGCAGCATCGCCCCAAAGTTGGAAAATTGGGAGGGTTATTTGGGATTGGCCTCCCTGGCCTTTCTTAGGATTTGAAAGCAGTGCCCCTTTCTGAGCTTCTCAGTCTGGGAGTTTATCCAAGCATTGAGGTATCTTCCTTCCTTCCTTCCTTCCTTCCTTCCTTCCTTCCTTCCTTCCTT
>BLBF01000006.1:7087461-7111821 GCA_015471245.1 Laticauda colubrina | reverse complement strand
TCCTTCCTTCCTTCCTTCCTTCCTTCCTTCCTTCCTTCCTTCCTTCCCAATAGATTCTATACCTCTTCACTATGGTTTTCAGTCCCCTCTAAGCATTTTACAGAGTCAGCCTATCACCCCAACAATCTGTGCCCTCATTTTACCGAGCTTGGAAGGGTGGAAGGCTGAGTCAATCTTGTCCTATGATCATAATAACCCAAATTTATTGTTGCTAAGTGAGTTTTGCCCCAATTATGTATACAGGTAGTCCTCGACTTCACGACCATAATTGAGCACCGAATTTTTCTCGTGAAGTGAAAGAGTTGTTATTTGAGTTTGGCCCCATTTTACCTTTACCTTTCTTGCTGCCGTTGTTCAGTGAATCACTGCAGCTAGTCACACCGTTAAGTGAATCTGGCTTTTCCGTTGACTTTGCTTATTGGAGGGTTGCCAAAGGGGACCATGTGATCCCGGGACACTGCGACCGTCATAAATAGGAACCAGTTTGCCAAGCATCAGAATTTCAATCATGTGACCCTGGGGATGCTACAGCAGTTGCAAGTGTGAAAAATGATGAGTCACTTTTTTCAGTGTCATCGTAACTTAGAACAGTCACTAAACAAATGGTTGTAAGTCGAGAACTACCTGTATTCAAAAGAATAGGAGTAGAATAGAATAGGTGTAGAATGAGTAGAATGGAATAGGAATGGAGTGGAGTGGAGGGAGTGGAGTGGAGTGGAGTGGAGTAGAGTAGGAGTAGAATGAGTAGAATAGAGTAGAATAGAGTAGAATAGAATAGAATAGAATAGAATAGAATAGAATAGAATAGGAGTAGAATGAGTAAAATAGAATAGGGTAGGATGAAATGGAATGGAATAGAATAGGAATGGAATAGGATAGAATAGAATAGGAGTAGAATAGAATGGGAATGGGAAACCCTACACCATTTCTGACAAATGACAGTCCAATCTCTTCTTGAAAACTTCCAGTGATGAAGCTCCCACAATTTCTGAAGGCAACTTCTGTTCCATGGGTTGATTGTTCTCACTGCCAAAGAATTTCTCCTTATTTCCAGATTAAATCTCTCCTTGTTCAGTTTCCATCCATTATTCCTTGTCTGGCTTACAAGTGAGATGCTTGTTAAGCGAATTTTGTGCCATTTTTACGAACTTTTTTTCCCCACAGTCATTAAGCGAATCTCCGCAGTTGTAAACGTTAGTTGCATGGTTGTTAAGCGAATCTAACTTCCCCCATTCACTTTGCTTGTCAGAGGATTGCAAAAAGAGGGATCGCGTGACCCCGGGACACTGCGACCGTCGTAAATACAAGTCCATTGCCATTCTGATTACGTGACTATGGGGATGTTGCAAGAATGTTAAAGTGTGAAAAACACTCATCACTCACTTTTTCCAGTGCCGTTGTAACTATGGTCATTAAATGAATGGTTGTAAGTCAAGGACTACCTATAAAAGCTCAGGTAGTGAAATGTCTTCCACAAGGGGGCAATGTTCCCCGGGAAAGATTACAAGGAAAGTATTACATAACCCAAAAGTTTCAGCCAAGATAGAAGGAAGAGGATGTTTCTCCATCCAGTATCCTTTCTGCGACCTTCTGCGATAAGCCAAAGTCAATGGGGAAGCCAGATTCAGTTAACATATGTGTTGCTACCCTGTTTCCCCAAAAATACAACCTACCCTGAAAGTAAGTCCTAGCTTGATTTTTACATGGCTGCCCAATATAAGCACTACCCTCAAAATCAGCCCGAATTAAGATCTCATCATTCTTGAGCGGGCAGGTAAAAATTAAGCTAGGGTGGGGGTTGGAGAGAGTGAAGCTGCCCTACTACTTACCTTTGCACAGTTGAAGGCAGGCCTCGCATACCCCGACACCTGCCTTACCAGCCCATTTCTTCTGCAGCTGGCAAGGCTGGCCAGGCTTTCCTGAAGGCCTCTGGAGCTGAGAGCAAAGCTCTGGATTGATCTGGAGCTCTGTTATCGGCTGCAGAAGAAGTTCCCGAAGGCCTCGGACAGTGAAAAGGAAGTCGGGGAGTGACATGTGTGAGTGAGGTTCGTCAGTGGATGATATCCCCCCCAAAATAAGACCTGGTGCCATTTTTGGTGGCAAAAAAACCACAAAAACACATAAGACAGGGTCTTATTTTCGGGGAAACACGGTAACTCAGTAACGGCAGTGATTCATTGAACAAGTGCAGCAAGAAAGGTTTCAAAATGAGGCAATGGTCAGTCCTTTCACCTGGGTTAAGAAGGAAGATCTTTCCCGCAAACCTCTCCATTTTGCCTTTAAAAAAACCCAGAGAAAGTCTCTGTGGCCAAACCTTAAATCTTTTTCTCATTAAGCCTCCATTTCAAAATCAGTTCTTAAAAGTGTCCTCTAATTAACTGGTCTCTGAAAAGGTTTTTGGATTTTTAGGCCATTTTTTAAACTGAAAAGGTGGAAAAGACGACAGGGATATTTCTCCTTGGGCGAGAATAAGATGAAACAGGGGAACCCAATATGTTTTCCTTCCTTGGAGCTCCGGTCTTCTGCTTTCTTTGCAAACATAAGCAGATTTTATTAAATCAATAAGTCAAAAGCAGCGGTTAATCAGGTAAGATATCTTTAAGTAGGCAACGGCTCCAGAAATTACCCAGATAAATATCGCAAACATTTTGGAATCCATCCATAGAAGTAAAATAAGGTTTCAGGGGGGAAAAAAGGAAACATGTAGACATAAAATAAATGGATAATCAAACAGTATTTTTTTTAATTTTATTTCATTTCTTTCTACAGGATTTCTATTATATGACTCTCTACTCTTTACACATAAGCAAACAACTTTTTTGTAAGCCCAAGTTGACATAGCAGAGTAAACCAATATTACTATGGATCAGGGTTTCTCAACCATGGGCTCTTTAAGCTCCCAGAATTCCCCAGCCAGCATGGCTGCTAAAAATAATATATAGATATCTCCCTACTGGTTTGGCCTGGTTCGGCATTGGAACCGGTAGCTCCAATGATCATCTGTGAATGAACCGATTCCCTCCGGCAATCAGCTGTTGGGCCCACCCATTTGCCTATACTGACTGTTATGTCCTGCTTTTCAACCTCAGCTGCTTCGCGTGGCACAGTGGATTGCCACACGTCAGCTGTTGAAGACACCGGGAGAGTGCAGGATTGCAGGAGGATGTTAATAGGAAACCCTCTGTGTATGCAAAGCACGCCCACCAATCCTCGCCCATAGAACCGGTGGTAGAAAAAAAATTGGAAACCCACCACTGCTACTCCAATCCTACCTATGTGATTGCAGAAGGACAGTGTCAGCTGACACCTCATGCTTGCTTGTGCTTTGCTGATATGCCATGAACGAAGGAGAAGGGGGACGAAAAGGGGGGGGGGGCATACTTGGGAAACTAAAAGTAGTTGCTGTGCCTTCTCAAAATGCTGCTTCAAGGTTGCCCAGCTGAAAGAAAGTGGGAGAAGCATACCAGAGCACGTTGAACTGACAGCTTAGGAAAGCAGCTTGCAGGATTTTAATTGGTTACCATAAGGTGGGAAATGAAAAATGGCAAAGGAGGAGAAAGTATAATGTAGGAATTTTGGCAAGTGAATCTCAGTTCCAGCTATCCATTACTGCAATACACTTTATCTATCTATATCTATCTATCTATCTATCTATCTATCTATCTATCTATCTATCTATCCATCTATCCATCTATCCATCTATCCATCTAATCTATCTGTCTTATCTATCTATCTAGTCTGTCTGTCTGTCTGTCTGTCTGTCTGTCTGTCTGTCTATCTATCTATCTATCTATCTATCTATCTATCTATCTATCTATCTATCTATCTATCACAGCAAATGGAGCCAAGGATTGTTTTCTACCTGGAGATTTAAGTTTGTGGCTGGTCTGATAGGAAAAAAATGCAGTGTTAGAACAGAAGTGAAGGAAAAAGAGAAAATCCCTTGGAAGGGAATGTGATGAAAAGATGCCTTTTGCTTGAAAAGACTGGCAGAGATGAGAGAAGGCAAGAAGGATAATGAGATGAGGGTAGGAAGAAAGGAAGGATAATAAGATAAGGGAAGGGAAAGGAAAGGAATGGGGCTGAGGGGAGGAAGGATAATGAGATAAGGGACAAGAAAGAAAAGGAAAAGGAAGTGTATGGGAGAAAGGGAGGGAACGAAGGAAGGAAAGGAAGGAAGGAAGTAAAGAAAGAAACGTGAGATGGTCAGTTGCAGACCACAATTTCTCCCTGTGCTAAAACATCTGGTTTACCCTAGGCATAGCGCTGTGCCCCATTGCAAACAAGCCTTCTGTTTCATTTCCTCCACACAATTCTTGTGAAGGTAAGATGCCAGCATTCTGTTGCTCCAACCTCTCTCTTTCTCTTTCTCTCTCTCAAAAAAAGCTAGAATAATGCACGCTAACTCAAAATCAAAACCAGACGCTCAATTTGCAAGCCAGAAAGCCAAGAGTCCACGGTGGTAATTCTGGGAGTGGAAGCCCCCCATGTTTTCAAGCTGCCAAAGTTGAGAAAAGCACTGGCCTTGGCCATTTCCTGAGGAACTGAATCCTCCTAAACTAGTAAAAAAAATGGTTTTGAGTATGGCTATATACAAATCTTGCTGAGACTGGAAGAATTCAGGACTGAATTCTCTGTCTGGGCGATGCTGAAGAAATTTGTAGGGTGAGGTCATGATTGATGTCCCTCTATCAGCTGATGAGGCTAAATAGCTTTTCTTCTGACAAGTAGTTGGAGATTAATACTAAAAGGAATGCATTACTGATAGCAAAGTATTCTGCGGCTCAATAGCATGCCTCTAATGCAGAATTTGGAATAGGATAGGATAGGAGGAGAATAGGAGGAGAATATAGAATAGGGTAGGATGGAATGCAGTGTTGGAGTCAAACCTTTTTACTACAGGTTCGGTGGGCGTGGCTTGGTGGGCATGGCAGAGGAAGGATAATGCAAAATCTCCATTCCCACCCCACTCCTGCGGGAAGGTTGTTGCAAAGTCCCATTCCACCCCATCCCACTAACCTGCTTTCCAGCTCCGTTCTCCTGTGCAGGGCAACCAAAGAAGACCCAGCCAATCAGCTGGGACTTGGTTGGTGGAGAATAGATGGGGGCGGGGCCAGTCAGAGGTGGCATTTGCTAGTTCTCTGAACTACTCAAAATTTCCGCTACTGGTTCTCCAGAACTAGTTAGAATCATCTGAAGACCATCTCTGATGAAATGGAATGGGATGGAATAGGGATGGGATGGGATAGGAGTAGGAGTAGAGTAGAGTATAAAAGAGTAGAATAGATTTATTTATGTAATAAGCGTATGGCAAATGCATGGACTTACAATGGTTCAAATGTTAAATGTCCAGTCCACCCAGCCATTCAAGAACAGGGTGGTCTATGTCATAAAAAAAATCAGACATTGGGCCAGTGTAAGCTCTTGATGAATATTGGGACACAATGGGATGGATATTTTGTCAAGGAACACCACAGTCACACTGAGGGGAAGAGACAAGACCCCACTTACACAAGGAGTCCTGGCAGACACCATGTTGGTTACAGATCCTGTTCAGAGTTGACCAATGCTGGCGCGGAAGGTCAAAACTTTTTGTGTTGGGTCAACTACATAACTGCCTGCTGAACAGAATGGAATGGAATATAGAGATAGGTATAGAGCGGAATGGATTGGAATGGAATAGGGATGGGATGAGATGAGATGGGATAGGAGTAGAGCAGGAGTAGAGTAGGAGTAGGATAGAATAGGGTAGGATGGAATGGAATAGAATAGGAATGGGATTGGATACGATAGGAGTAGAATAGGAGTAGAGTAGACGACTGGATTAAATGACTAGAGTAGAGTAGAATAGAATAGGGTAGTATGGAATAGGAATAGAATAGAATAGGAAGAGAATAAAGTAGGATTAACAGAATTGGAAGGGACCTTGGAGGTCTTCTAGTCCAACCCCTTGCTCAGGCAGGAAACCCTACCATTTCAGACAAATTTAGATAAATAGTAAGACAAATGAACGTGTGTGTTTGTATAAATCCTCAACTTACAATCATTCATTTAGGGACCATTCAAGGTTACAGCAGCACTGAAGAAAAAATGACTTATGACCATTTTAATTGGAGGGGCTTCAATTCTAGCCGAGTTGGTGCATGTTGACTGTATCTTGTTGTGGCATTCCAGATGGATCTGCAGCAACCAGATAATCCGGGTAAATATTTACAATGTGGAGAGGACATTTCATGCCTAATCTCCCTGGTCCCTTCTAGTACGTGTCTGGCTTTCTCTCCCATCTTCAGTTTCCCATAGATTAGCAATCAGCCATCTGAATTTTTTTCCTTCCTAATTTTTTTTTCACACACCCCCCCAGCATGGATTCCCCCCCCCCCTCTGCAACGCCTAGGCAAGTCCTTATCTGCAGAGAGAGGACAGGCTAATAAAAGAAGGTCAGAGTCGCAAACATCTGGAAAATTTCAGCTTCTTGCGAGATGTTGAAGCGTCCAGGATTTCTAAGCCATAATTTTTTTTCTCCACTTCTTTGTCTTCTCGATGTGCAGAACAGCTGGCTGGGAGATGATCAGGATTTAAGAGTGTTTGAAATCTTTTGTGGGTCTCCAACCCATTTTTCGGAAAGAGAGCAGTGCAGATGCTGGTGTTTGTTATCAAGAAAGCCATAAGGAGGAGTGGAGAGTGGGGTCTTCTTGGATTCAAACTACCAGTGAATTTCTTGAAGAGGTTTGCAGTGGCCTTTTCCTGGGATATCTTTCTTGACCAGCTGGTTTAAGCTACAGCTATGTCCACTGCTAAACTCTCTTCCAAGCCAGGGGTGGGATTCTACCAGTTTTGGCCACCTCTGTAGAACAGAGAGCATAAGTAGAACCGGTTCTATGTCTGCTGCTCTTTTGGCCCACCCGCCTGCCTGGGCTCTTACCTAACCTTTATTTCCTGCTTTTTCAACTGCAGCTGCTTTGCACGACACAGCTGTAGTTGAAAAAGCAGGAAAAAAAGTGCCTTTTCAACCGCTGTGCACCTGTGCGCAGTGCTGCTCAGCTGTCCAGGCAGCTAGCTGACGACGATATACATGTGCGCACAAAACGTAAAATCACCGAACCAGTAGTTACACTGGTCGGATCCTACCCCTGTTTCCAAGTACTAGCTTAGTCTGATCCCAGTTTACCTAAGCTAGAGCAGTGGTCACCAACCAGTGGGCTGGGGACCACTGGTGGTCCGCGAGAAAATTTTGATGGTCCGCAAAGAAATGTCAACCCCAAAGCACACACCCCCATTTAATCCAAGCTGCACGGGAACACAAGGCTGCGCTGTCCACATGGCCTGTGGGAACACAAGGCTTGCGTCACTTGCATTGTTAACATGAGGTAGTGAGAGGTGGGGGGAAAGGGAGTACGGAGGACTTGCCCCATTCACTCTACGTGCCTGGCCTGGCCACCGGGCTGCTTCTTTCCGCTTCTTTCTTCTTCTGCTTTTGGCTGAACGCAAGGAAAGCAGCAAGTCTTTCTTTCTCTCCTCCAAACTCCACCAGAAATGAGTCTTTGGGACCCTGCAAGGCATCCTGCTCCAAGAGGCTGAGCCATTCTGGTGGAGTTTGGGGGAGAGAAAGATTTCTGCTGCTTTCCTTGCATGAAGCCAAAAGTCTCTCTCTCTCTCCCTGAGAACGGAGCTGGAGACGGAATCCTGCGATCCCAAATAAAGAACAATCAATTGGTAGGAAAACAGGGTGGGGAATTTTCCTGCAGACTTTTGTGGGGATTTTCCCAGGGTCTCTGGTCCATGGGATTTAAAATTATGAGTTCGGTGGTCCCTGAGGACCAAAAGTTTGGTGACCCCTGGGCTAGAGGATTCCATTTAGCTGGGGCTATCAAAGAGATAAATTATTGGTGCGCCTTGATCTTGGTTGTTTCCTTGCTGACATTTCATTACCCAAATTAGGTAATACCATCAGCATAGTACACCACTAGTACTGATGATGCTACCTAGTTTGGAAATGAAAAGTCTGCAAGAAAACAACCAAGCTCAGAACTTTTGATTACAGGATCGGGGATGATGCTGTGAAGGTCATAGGTGTGAGGATGTAACAACTGTGGCCCCCCCCCAAAAAATTAAAAGGTCGAAAAATCAGGTGCAGCTCACTTAACCACCTCCTTTGCTTAGCAATGGAAATTCTGGTTCCAGTTGTAGTCATAAGTTGAGGACTGGCAGTTCTGTTCTTGCATACTTTTCAGTAAATATTGTAGTGCTGGAAGAAAGTTGAGGGACCTTTGTCCTGCAGAGTTGAAGGAGCAAAGTCTGTCAGTCATCGCAAACATCACTGGATCTGCCACCTAATCACTTTGCTTTTAATCCTGTAACATGTTCTAGATTCCCCGGCGCTTTCTGTTAGCAGGCGAAATATATTTCTCCTCCTGAATCGATTCAGTTCTCCTTTTTCTTTTTCCTTGCAGCTTGGTAAATGAGTATGGAAGATTATGACTTTCTCTTCAAAATAGTTTTAATCGGGAACGCTGGTGTGGGGAAGACCTGCTTGGTACGACGATTCACACAGGTAAGAAGGTACCAAATGGATCGGAGCCTCATCGATATTTCTGCATAACGGGGAGAAAAGACTGGATATGATATGACCCCCCTCCCAATTCTCTTTAGAGTTCAGTACATGATTTGAACCATTTGCTTTTGATATCTTTTGTTTCATTTCATTCATTCATTTATTTATTTCATTTATTATTTTAATTGTTTTATTATTTTATTGCTTTATATTATTTTATTTATTACTTTATTTTATCTTATTTTATCTATTTTTATTTTGTTTTGTATTATTTCATTTATCTTATTTTTATTTTATTTTACCTGATTTCATTTATTTTTATTTTATTATTTTATTTACTATTTTTATTTTGTCTTATATTACATACTTCATTTACTTTATTTATCTTATTTTATTTTATTATTTTACCTTATTTCATTTATTTTTATTTTATTGCTTTATCTTATTTGATTTTATATATTATTTTGTTGCATTGTTTTAAAATTTATTTTATCACTTCATTTATTTTATTTTATTTATCTTTTATTTTATTTCATTATTTATCTTATTTCATTTATTTTTATTTTATTGTTTTACATTATTGTATTTTATTATTTATTTCCTGCCTTTATTACCTTTACAAATAACTCAAGGCAGTCAACATATCCCACAGAGTTTCCCCGTCTTGTTTTCCTCACAACCACCCTGTGAGGTGGGTTGGGCTGAGAGAGAGAAGAGAGGAGAGATTCGAGAGGAAGAGGGAAAGGGAGAGAGAGAAAGAGAGAGAGAGAGAAGGGGGGGTGACTGATTTTCCAAGGTCACCCAGCCAGCTTTCACGCCGAAGAGGGGACTAAAACTCCCATTCTCCTGGTTTCTAAATAGAATATTCTCATTATTTAAAAAGGCTATGGGTAAAAACTTCCCTATGACATTGAATTAAAAATGGATTGTTGGGGCTTCATCAGTGTGAGATGGTAAATCCGGCCCTTTGTAAATCATGTTCTGTGAATTGGTCTGTCGCTGGCTTGCAAAACACTCAAACATGTCTTAAACGTAATGATAACGAATGATCAGTGTGGACGTTTCTTTCTACAGAGATGGTTTTTCCGGTTTGTTAAAACTACTGTACAAGGCAGGGTGGATTTGATTTAAGTCAAGTCGATGTAAATCACGATGTTTAAATCATGATTTCAACCCTTAGTAAAAAGGCTTGATTGAAATCAACTCGATTTAAAATCATAATTGTCAAAGAGCATCTGTCCTCTCTGCTGTGGCGTTGGGTGAACGTAATCAATGCAGGGCACGTTATCTCAGCTGGCAAGAGCTTGGATTCATTGAATGAGTTGAGCAAAAATGTAAATATTGCAGAATATAGATAAAGCCTCATGCGACATAACCAGGGCTGGGCTGCTGGGGGTTTACAGCGGTTCAGGTGAGCCCCTAGCTAAGGTTCTGTGCAGTTTGGAGAACCCCCAAATCCCATTCCTGGCTGGCCCTGCCCACACCACCCCTCCCAGGAGTCCCTATGTGGCCCATTTTGGATGCAGGTAAGTGCAGGGCATGTGCAGAGGAGGAGGGAAAATGGGCCTCCGGGAAGTTCAAGAAGGCCGCTTATTTTAAAAACAAGTCTTAATTTTATTGCAATGCTGGGAATTGCTTTCATTCCCAGCCAGTTATTAATCTCAAACAGTTCCTCGAGATAAGCACCCACCTTTCGTTCCTGTGAAGTGCTGCCAATAACAGAAGTGTCAAATGAACTAGAAAGAAAACCAACCAAAGTACAAAGAGCTTCAAAATGAGTCTGAACTGAATGAATGTGACTTTGCTTCCTGCAAAGGTTTCTCTACCTTTGCCTGTCCTTTATACCTTATGGGAGAGGCAATCACTCCCAGCCTTACTCCCAAGTCGCCCCTTTTGTTTCAGCTGCTCTCATCTTCTAGCAGTTCTGTGCACACGTGCACTGGAACAGGCTCCCCTGGGTCCTCTGCCTCACTGCTGCCAGACTCTGAAGGCTCCGGAGGCAGCACCCCACTCCCAAATGATCCTACCCCACCTCTGCATTGGATGTAGGACCCTTGTCCAAGTCCTCTCCAGACTCCCAGACTGATCCCCTTTCTTCTCCACCGTCCGATTCCATGATTATCTGCACAGGCTGCCGGCGAACCAAAAGAAGACTAATCATATGTAGCATTTGGTGTAGAATATTGGTTTTCCTGCACAATTGTATTTGTCTAATTATAGTTATGTTTCTCCTGTCTTTTTAAAAACCCAGGAAGATTGGCATGGTCCAGGTTTCAAAATTAAATTTATCTTGTGATTTTTGGCATTTTTTTTTGCCAGCTTCCGACATTTATTTCCAATTTCCGGCAAAATACATCCCAATTGACTTAGTGGATTCATTTAGTAACCATGGCATTCACGCCCTTGGCGCTTATATAATGACTGCTGCATTATTGGCTTAACGGCCATCACAAAAAAGATGGCAAAATCGAGCAGTCACAGGCTGACCCATTTAATGTCCAACGTGACATCCAACCTTAACTCGCTGTTGTAAGTTGAGGATGACTTATAGCAGCAAATGACAGCTGCTCTCAACTTGCATTTCTTTTGCTAATTATTTTTGAATTGTGCACCATCCAGAGTCACTATAGAATCGGGCAGCCTTATCGATTTAGTGAATAAACTTAACAAGTTAAGTAACCAACTGGCTGGTGGTTTTATCTGAGGACATTTTTTAAATTTAAATTTTGCAACCAATTTTCTCAGGACAGGCTCTGTTTCATGGATCTCATTAAAAACAAAAAAGCTTGACAGTCTGCTTTTCCCATGTCCTCTGCCTACTACATCAAAACGACAATTCACCAGCAAGTTAATTGTTTTATTTTTCATGTGCCTGTAAGCCGGCCGCCACGCAAAGCAATATACATCCCAGCATCAATAATGAATGCAGTTGCTCACTCAAATCCATTTGGAAATCAGAGCTGAAATATAGAGGCTCCATTCCCCTCGATGGCTCATAATGTTGAAAGTGGTCCTTAAAACCCCATATGGAAACAGCGAGGCATTTGTGCAGGGAGAATTAATACTTAAACCAGCTTCACACAGCCTCCTGCAGACAAAATGGGTTTTAGGGCCTTTTAAAATGTTGATATATCGGGCTCCAGGTATACAATAATTCTGGGAAACTCCAGTGCCAACAGTCTGAAATGAGATGGGGAGAAGAATGCTTTGATTATGACCTGGCTATTTTGGTGCCAGTTGGTATATGAGCTGAACATACAAATGTGAGCAGGTTTTAGAACTTCAGTCTGGTTTTTTTTCCTCTTTTTTCCTTCTACCCAAGACAATCTGCGGGTAGTTCTTGACTCATGACCACAATTGAGCCTCCAAATTTCTGTTGCTAAGTGAGATTCCTCCCCCCCATTAATGCAGGTCACACTGTCCAATTAGGTACCCAGGTGTTGTTGTGGGAAAACCTCCACAACTCTGGCAGACACATGCTGGAACGACCTTGGTTCCCATGAGACAGTTTCTTGTTATTGTCTTCTGGATTACACATTCCAATCTCTCCCTCCCTTTGAAGCCTGACATAGGCTGGGTTGGTTGGTTGCCTGCCAAGCGTCCAAATTTTGATCCTACGACCATGCAGATGTGGCAATGGATGTAAGCGGGAGGACTAATTGCAAGTCCCATTTTCCGGTGCCATTGTAACTTCTGACAGTCGCTAAATGAATGGTTATCAGTTGAGGACTGTCTATATTGGGCTAACCCAAGCCTGAAACAATAATGTTGTGCCAAACAATCATCGCCTCTAGTGTTGCCTGAATATATTTTTCTTTTCTTTCTTTGTTTAGGGACTTTTCCCACCAGGTCAAGGAGCTACCATTGGGGTTGACTTTATGATTAAGACAGTGGAGATAAATGGAGAGAAAGTAAAAGTAAGTCCTGGCTTAACTTTCCTGCCTCAGCCTGGAAAAGTTCCAAAAGTGTGTGTTGCAACTGACGACAACTTAAAGAAAACATGATATGCTTCCCATGTGGAACTTAGTCTCCAATTTAATCCTTTCTTTAAAACCTCCAGTGTTGGAGCACCCACAACTTCTGAAGGCAGGTCCTTCCACTGGTTAATTGTTCTGTCAGGAAATTTCTCCTTAGTTCTAGGTTGCTTCTCTCCTTGATTAGTTTCTATCTGTTGCTTCTTGTCCTGCCTTCAGGGGCTTTGGAAAATAGGTTGACCCCTCATCTTTGTGGCCGCCCCTCAAATATTGGAACACTGGAGAGAGACAGGAAGGAAGGAAAAGAGAGAGAGGGGAGAGAAAGGAAGGAAGACAGGGAGGGAAGGAAATGTGGGAAGATCACTTGCAACAGCAAGGCAAAAAAGAGAGAGGAGGAAGGAAGGAAACGTGGGATGATTAGTTAACAGAGGCATGGAAAGAAAGAAAAGAAAGGGAAAGAAAGAAAGAAAGACAAGGAAGGAAGGAAAGAAGAAAGGAAAGAAGGAAATGTGGGATGATCAGTTGCAACAGAAAGGCAAAGAAAGAAAGGGAAAGAAAAAGAAAGACCAGGAAGGAAGGAAGGAAAGAAAGAAGGGAGGAAGGAAGGAAGGAAGGAAGGAAATGTGGGATGATCAGTTGCAACAGAAAGGCTAAGAAAGAAAGAAAAGAAAGTAAGTAAGTGATGGAAATTGTTGCTTTATTCTCTTTGCCCTTTCAAGCTGATGATTTTAGGAACTTTGCCATTTTCAAAACCAATCTTCAGAAAAATGTGTGTTTTTCCCTCTATCCGTCGTCTCTCTTTTCTTTGGTCTTGTGTCCTTTGGAATACAAGCAAGGATGAGGGTAATTTTGTTTCTTCTGGCTCATGTAAGCTGCTGTGATGATTTCTGGAGCTTAACAGGAGCCATTTCTTTCCATCCCAAAGCATGTTCCCCCCCCCCCCCCATGTCCCAAAGCATCTGGAAAGGACACATTTTGGATAGGCTTCCTTAAACAAGACCCATTAACTGCCGACTTCATGATGGCTTCAGCTAGTCGGCTTGGCTCGGCAGGCAGTTTAGCATCTGTGGTTGTTTTCCTTCAGTAGGAATCAAGTTGCTTCTGAGCCTCTTTGCTCGGGCGGAATTGCTGAAAGGGCATAAAAAAAACCCATTTATGTGGTTTGAATTGCGGGGGTGGGATTTTGCAATCATAATCTGTGTTAGAAAAGAGAGTCAGTTTGGTCTATAAGGGTTAAGGCACGAGCATGGTGAGTTCAAATCCCGTCTTAGCCAGGAAAGCCAGCTGGATGACTTTGGACCATTCCGTCTCTCTCTCTCACTCTTTCAGTCCAATTCACCTCACAGGGTTGTTGTGGGAAAAATAGGAGGAAGAATGTAGAATATAGAATAATAGAGTTTGGAAGGGACCTTGGAGGTCTTCTAGCCCAGAGGTTGCCAACCTTTTGGACCTCAGGGACCACCAAACTCATAATTTTAAAAACTGTGGACCAGAGACCCTGGGAAAATCTCAAAAAAAGTCTGTAGGAAAATTCCCACCCTGTTTTCCTACTGATTGATCATTCTTTATTTGGGATTGCAGGATACCTACCATTTACAGTTCCATTCTCAGGGGAGAGAGAGAGAGACTTTTGGCATCATGCAAGGAAAGCAGCAAAAGCAGATGTCTTTCTTTCTTTTCTCCAAACTCCACCAGAAATGAGTCTTTGTGAGAGTTGTTGCACCAGCATAGCCTTTTGGAGCAAGAGGCCTTGCAGGGTCCCAAAGACTCATTTCTGGTGGAGTTTGGGGGAGAGAAAGACTTTTGCTGCTTTCCTTGAGTCCAGCCAAAAGCAGAAGGAAGGAGTGGAAAGAAGCAGCCCTGTGAGCCAGGAACATGGGATGAATGGGGAAATCCCCCCTCTGCCCTTCCCCCACTCCCCTCACTACCTTGTGTTGTTCACAATGCAAGCGATGCAAGCCTTGTATTCCCGCGGGCCATGTGGGTAGCGCAGCCTTGTGTTCCCGCACAGCCTGGATTAATTGCTTTGGGGTGACATTTCTCTGTGGAGCACTAAAATTTTTTCACAGACCACTAGTGGTCCCTGGCTCACTGGTTGGCAACCACTGTTCTAGTCCAACCCCCTGCTTAGGCAGGAATACTATATTGTGTGTCTGTTCACCATTTGGAGTTATTTCTGGGAGCTTAGTCTTAAAGGGGCCATAGCTCCCCCATGCTAGCTCAGGAATTCTAGGAATTGAAGTCCTAAGGGGGCCATTAGTTGTCCACCCCTGCATTAAAAGATGAAGATATATTATTAGAATATAGAATAATAGAGTTGGAAAGGACCTTGGAGGTCTTCTAGTCCAACCCCCTGCTTAGGCAGGAAACCCTACACCCCTTGAGACAAAGGGTTCTCCAATCTCTAAAAACTTCCAGTGTTGAAGCATTTACAACTTCTGGAAGCAAGTTGTTCCCATTGATTCATTGTTCTCACAGTCAGGAAATTTCTCCTTAGTTCTCAGTTGCTTCTCTCCTTGATTAGTTTCCACCCTTTGCTTCTTGCCCTGCCTTCAAGTATTTTGGAGACTAGGTTGACTCCCTCTTCTTTGTGGCAGCCCCTGAGATATTGGAAGACTGCTATCCTGTGTCCCCTAGTCCTTCTTTTTATTAAATTAGACATACCCAGTTCCAGCAACCATTCTTTATATGTTTTAGTCTCCAGGCTCCTAATCCTCTTTGTTGCTCTTCTCTTCACTCTTTCTGGAGTCTCAACAACTTTTTTGCATCGTGGCGACCAAAACTGGATGCAGCATTCGAAGTGTGGCCTTACCAAGACCTTATAAAGCTTCATTCTAACACGTCACATGACCTTGATTCTATCCGTTTGTGCAGCCTAGAACTGTGTTGTCTTCGTTTATTGCATACCCAGCTTGGATATCATGTATTGTAATAGTCAGTCTATCTACCGTTCCATTGATTTAGTCTACAATCCTGTGTAAGTTATAGTTAAGAGGCCATGATAAGACAGACAGGAACGTTCTGTAAAATAGTAAATACTGCAATTTTCATATAGGGGCGCTTGATAGGAGGCTAATGGTCAGAGTACAACATTGTTTCAAAAGAAAGGAAATCTTTTGCTTGCTTGAGAAAAAAAATATAATTTGCAGCTTGGGGGGAAAAATAGTTTGCACGTACTGTATACACTACTTCAAATGACTGTAACAAAACTTCACTCATAAGTAGTTGTCATTGGCTCTCCTTTATTAATCACATTGGCCCATAGCTCTGGAAACTTTAGGGATTTGCTGAATTCATTGTATACTTAAACTTTTCTCTTTCCAAAAAAATGAAAAACAAGCTATTAAAATTCTGTCAAAGAAAGAAACAAAAAAAATCAGCATTAGTGTGGCAATTAAAGAGAGAGATTAAAAAAAAGAGAGGCCAGATAAAATGAAGAAGAGTTCATCCAGCCAAAACCTTTGGAGAATAAACCTTAAAGTTGGCATGTTACTTGCTTAGAATGCCAATAGATGTTTTGGATACGTTTGCCGTGCTTTGTACTCTCTGAACTTGGTTGTTTTCTTGCAGATGTTTTATTACCTGACTGGATAATCCTCAGTGCTAACCCCACTCCCTTCTAGCCCTGATGATGTTACCTAGTTAGGTAATGAAACATCTGCAAGAAAACAACCAGGCTCAGAGAGCACCAAGGACTTCTCCTTTCAATCCTAAACTACAAATATTCTCCTTGATCAATACCTTTTCCCTTTTTTTGCCTTTTTATACTTTAATTGAAAAAAAAAAAGTTTTGAAACAAATAGAGATGGACACTTGATATGGATGGGAACACCTGGAGGATTTGTGGGCTAGGAAGGACATGAGGTCACAGGTTTCATTGGGGTCAATGCTAACATCGTTGTTGTTGTTATTAGTATTATTATTATTATTATTTTTCCTTTCCCCAACCCTTTGTTTTTCCTCTCTTTTCTTCCCTGTTGTGGGGAACACAAAAGCTGCAGATTTGGGACACAGCAGGACAAGAAAGATTTCGTTCCATTACGCAAAGCTATTATCGCAGTGCCAACGCGTTAATCCTGACCTATGACATCACCTGCGAAGAGTCCTTCCGATGTCTCTCCGAATGGCTACGGGAAATTGAGCAATATGCCAGCAACAAGGTCATCACCGTCTTAGTTGGTAAGAGACATTGGCATGCTTATCCGATACCAGGCATCTTGTCAGGTACAACTGATCAGGAAGCAAGGCTTCAGGTTTACTGCATGTTTAACACTCTCAAACAAGAAGCTGAACTACTAAGGGTCAAAGCAAATTAGCGGTAGATAAAAGCCGATGGAATTCAAAGTGGGCTTAGATCTCTTGTGAGCGCAAAGGGACTCCAAATTGATGACGTGCTTGACACCTTCCTCAGGCTCAGCCTGGTCATCTTGCCAGATTAAAGCAACAACCTGCATAAGCATTAGATATTGCCTGTGAACAGCTAGGGAGGGTCCATCTTCACCCTCTTCTTGCATACCACATATTCCAAGCTTCCTCTTTACTCTCAGGAAAAGAGCCCCTCCTTCCTTCAACTCTGGACCAGATTTCACCATACTCTGGCTACCCAGATTTCATTTTTATCAAACTCTCCCCCCCCCCCCCATATAGTTGATATTTAGCTCAATAAAAATCACTACACTTTGCAGATTATTTGTTCAGTTGTTGGCTTCTTGACTTTCTCGACCATGTCTAATTTCTTCCCCCCCTTCCTGGTTTCTCTTACTTTTTGTGGATCCTTTGTTCAATTATTGGGTTCCTGGCTTTCTCGATCCCTAATTTCTTCCCCTTCCTGTTTGGTTTTGCTTACTCTTTGCGGATCCTTTGTTTAGTTGTTGGCTTCATGACTTTTTCGATCCCATCTAATTTCTTCCCCTTCCTGGTTTATCTTTCTCTTTGCAGATCCTTTGTTCAGTTGTTGGCTTCATGACTTTTTCGATCCCATCTAATTTCTTCCCCTTCCTGTTTGGTTTCACTTATTCTTTGCGGATTCTTTGTTCAGTTGTTGGCTTCATGACTTTCTCGATCCAACCTAATTTCTTCTCCTTACTGTTTTGATTTCTCTAGGAAACAAGATTGATTTATCCCATAAACGAGAAGTCTCCCAACAAAGAGCGGAAGAGTTTTCCCGAGCCCAGGATATGTACTATCTGGAGACGTCGGCAAAAGAATCCGATAACGTGGAAAAACTCTTTTTGGACTTGGCTTGTCGGCTGATTAGTGAAGCGAGGCAGAACACCCTGCTGAACAATGTGGAGTCTCCCTTGCCGGGCGAAGGGAAAAATATCAGTTATTTGACTTGTTGCAATTTTAACTGATTGCATTTGAACCCCAAGAGTTATGACTGCTTCTACAGGCCTCTCTCCGGAGGCAAAGGCTGCTATGACCCAGTCTGACTGGTGGAGATAGTCAGACACCTGATCATGAAGCATGCCAGGCTGGCCATTTGTCTTCAGGGTCAGTCTAGAATATAATCCTCTTTTTTCCCCCTTTTTAACACATCCCACCCAAGGGCCTCAACATTTGGAGGAGATTAAGATTCAAAAAGGTGCTAGGTAGCAGCTGGTCAGGTCATGGTTTTCACTTTTTTTGGAAGCATCTGGGATCCTTTCCCTTGGAAATTCAGGATGAATTGTGTCTGCCTTTTACATCTTTACAGAATGAAATCGAGAGGTACATTAGAAAATGGCTGCGGGTTGACAACGCTTGTATATAAACCGGGACCCAGAGTGCCATTTTGTACGACACAAACTCCACAAAGTGTGCGTGTTGCGTACCTATGTGATTATTTTTTTAAAACCCCCTAAGTATTAATGCATCTGTATTATGGGATTGTGATAAATGTGGAAGTTAAAAAGGGATAGGTTGATCGTTTGCAATCAGCAGGGCTTGAGGTTGGATGGCTGCTCTTTTGGTTCTTGTAATCCAGAAGCTAAATTTCCTCTACGGTTAGCTTACTCTGTTCTCCATAGACAGGTGTGTCTTTGAAAAGGTATTGATCATAAATATAGCAGCCTTTTGGTTCATCGTTCCGACGAGAGACCAATGGTATGAATTTAAAAGTTGTTCACAAGTTATCCCTGCATCTCTGATCAAGTGTTCCAAAACTTTGCCTCTCAAATCAGCATTGTTTTGTTTTGCCATATGGTGGGGCTTCCAAACCCACTTCATTTTTTGCAGAAAAGAGCTGGTGAAGTATTGTTTGTACCGCTCCACCGGTCTTGGACTTAGCCAAAATAAGCTTCTTTGTGAGAAATGCCGGATCCTGGAAGTCTGGACTTCAGATGTTGTTGTTTGAGAGAATGCTGCAGCGCTGAGGCTATACCTATGCACAAATGTAATATATGGGGTGCTCTATTGTTGATGCATTTGAGGAATTGGGCATGGATATATTGGGAAGGTCTTAAAAATCCCTCTTGAAATGAGCTGTATAATGTAGCAGGTCGTCCTCATGGCTGAATTCTGCTTTTAACTAGAACACTAGCACCAACTGTGGAATTTGCGATCTTATTGGAAAAGGCATGTACAATTTCAAAAGGTTTTTCTATACGGTTGAGGAAAGGAAATAGCATATTCTAAATCTTAGATGGCTTTATCAAGGCTGCAATCATTTTGCAGAATACATAGCTCTGAAAAGCCATTTATTTAAAAAGGCAGAAATGCAAGCCCGCTTCCCACAGCCACTTGGAGATTTGTTTGCTGTACTTGGGCTTAATTGTGCGTGGGTGTGCGTGTGCTTGTGTGCATACGCAGGGAACGGTGTGTAGGCAATACCCTTGAACCAAAGCCTCGGTGTTGGAAGGACGATACACAAAAGTCTTACTGTACGAGTTTGCAACTTCAGCACTCCAAACGTCGAATTGAAAGGAGTCAACGCAAATTTCCTGATCGGTGCTTCACTTGTATACTTGAAGAGAGACAAAACTGGAAGGCAAGGGATTCACAATTATTAAGATATTAGCATTACATGACAGGATGTTCCATATTTAGCATCACTTAATTTGGGTAATTGGTTGGGCAAATAAGGTTTTGGCATGGCATTCAATGAAGAGGTGGTTCTACATCACATCAGCCACCAGTAAAAGCAGTGGTATTGTAAATCCAAGAGGGCTACCTAGTACAGAATGTTTTGGGGGATAGAATTGTGCTCGAACTATGACCGATGTCCCCTTTTGCATTAAAATAAAGCTGCTAAAATTTTAGCCTTTTTTGAGAATAAAGCTGACATTTTAAAAGTGTTGCGCTTTTTTTTCTTTCTTTCTTGCGGATTTTTTTCCTTTTCAAAATGCAACATTACAATGATAAAAAATCACAGTTATCCATCCTTTCAGATGTAGAACACAACTTTCAACATCCATTTATTAATGAACAGACGAGAGGGAACGCTCCAATCCTTCTGTACAGGCAATCCTCGACTTAACCACCATAACAGAACCCCACATTTCCCTTGCTAAGCAAGACTTCCGGTTTTTCCAAAAATATCGGAAGTGACGAAACACGGCTAGTTTTCGGCCTGCAAAGCCTGCAGAAGCCTTCCTCAAGCCTTTGGGAGGTCGAAAAAGGCCTCAAACCAGCCAAAAATCAGCTGTGAGGCGCAGTGCAGGTAAGGGGGTTGTGGGGATTATGCACACATGCATAGGGGGCGTGTGGGGGCGTGCATTGCATTGTCTTCTGGGCTCTGGCACATCAGTGCGTGCAAGCGTGCACACAATTTTTGGCACGAGCCCAAAAAGGTTAGCTACCACTGCACTATACCATTTCAGACAATGGTGGTCCAATTTCTTCTTAGAAACTTCCAGTGTTGGAGCATTCACAACTTCTGGAGGCAAGTTATTCCCACTGATTAATTGTTCTGTCTGGAAATTTCTCCTTAGTTCTAGCTTGGTTCTCTCCTTAATTAGTTTCCATTCATTGCATCTTGTCCTTCCTTCAGTTGCTTTGAAGAATAGGTTTCTGAGAATTTTAAATTATACACTGTTGCAGCATCCCTATGGTCGTATGATCAAAATTTGGACACTTGACAATTAATTCATATCTACGAAGGTTGCAGTGTTCTGGGATTGTGTAATCCAGTGGTGGTATTCTACCAATTCAGCCTGGTTCTGACATACCAATAGTGCCAAAGAGCAGTGGAGACCAAACTGGTTCAGAGGTGCTGCTGGAGCTGCTATTGGGCCCGCCTGCCCAGGCTCCCATACTGACCTTTATTCCCTGCTTTTGAAGCGTAGCTGCTTTGCGCGGCACAGCAGATTGCCGCACATCAGCTGCTGAAGCAACAGGGAGAGTAGGATCGCAGGAGGTGAGGCTGCACAAAGTGCACCCACCAAACCACGGCCACCGAAATGGTGGTAAACTTTTTTGAAACGCACCACTGGTGTGATCCCCTTTTCCAACCTCCTGACAAGTGAAGCCAATGGGGAAGATTCACTTAACAATCATGTTACTAACTGAACAACTGCAGTGATTCACTTAACAGCTGTGGCAAGAAATGTCATCAAATCACTTAACAAATACCTCACTTAGCAACAGAAATTTTGGGCTCAATTATCCTGATATGAGGATTACGTGTAGTCGGCAGATTCTCCATGAATGGTGGACATATAAGCAGCCTGAACATTAATATTAATTTTTCTTATTTATTAGACTTTAGAGGGCTGGCCAATCAGAAAGATTGAAGGTGCACATATCAAAAAGGAAGACAAAACCTCAAAGATGACAAATTAATTTTTAATTTAATAGGAAAGTCCCTCAATGTTTATTAGTTACAATCCATTCCTTAAAATGATCCTGTGTAATAGCAACAAACCTGGCTATATACAATGAGTGTGAGTGTGTGTGTGTGTGTGTATATACGTATGTATGTGGGTCTTATTTTTTTTGAGCCCCGAAAAAATGGCTAGGCTGTCTTTTTGGGGGTGACTTAATTCCTCCCCTTGTATCTTTGGGCAGGCAGGCGGCGACGGCTTGGATACTGACCTCGGCATAAATAGGGCACTTCGTATTGGGGTCAATGCAGGCAGCACCATATCCGGGTGTGCAACAAAAGTACTTCCTAACGGCAAGCCCCCTCACTATTCCCCATTTTGCATGTTTTAATATAACAGGCCTATAATATAGGCCTTAATTTGGGGGGAGAGGCTTAATTTCATTTCATGCCTATCAAACATGCTGGGACTTCCTATTGGGGGAAGTCGTATTGTTGGAGAAACGGTATAACTAAAAAGCCAAGCTTTTGCTGTCCAGCCCCAAATTTATAACTGTTGAAACTATGCTCCCAGTACAACTGTGACCGAAAGATTGTATTTCAAAGTGAAAGGTGCCTTCAAGAGGTTGGCTGTGATACAGTGGCCTCCATGTTGGACAACTGGTCATTACCAGAGAAGAGTTCAGAAGACCAATCTGTGACATGAGGTATGGGAGAAGGTGTGGGCAGCAGCTTTGATCTGCTGAAATCTACTGAAGATGTTCTGTCAGGCGATTCGTTGACTGAAGGACCAAGCATTGTTCTCTGTTGACACATAAATTGGCCTTCAATGTCAACTTCTTCTGGTTGCTGCTTTTTAAGAAGAAATGTGACCTCTCCTAATTTGGAAAGATTTCTTGGACTCAAGGATCCTCTTTGGTTTTCAGAAAGAGGATAATCCTCTATAGCTCGACCATCGCTGTGAAGCCTGACAAAGCTTTTCCTTCTCTTCCTTTTCCATGATTTTACATCCTGACTTTGGATTTTGCCTGAAGGAGGGCTCCATTCTTGGCCATCTTCAAACAATGACTCTTGGGCCGAGAGGCAACTCAGAGGTCCCCATGGGTTGTCCGTGCCAGCTTCTGCGTCGCTTGATGTTGCAGACGGCAAGAACTTGCTGACAAGCTGTTTCACGAAAGAGTTTTTCAAGGGGAGCCTCGACCTTTTACACTTGTCCTTGTCCCAGGGCAATTTATTCAGGGGTAGTTCACTTAGAAGGGATCCTTTCCCTGCAGGGAGGCTGTCTGGATGACAAGGCCTTGTGAGGGGAATGGAGCGGGGAGCGGGAGTGAAGTCCAGGGTAGCCACAGGGCTGCATTCAGACTTGAACCCTGATCCAGCAATTGGAGTACTTGTTTTGGGGACTGAGACATCCATTGTGTCACAGAACGATAACCCATAATGAGAAGTAGTCCAGGTAGCATTTCCCTTCCCTTCCCTTAGCATCAATTCTGATGTTACAATGTTTGGGGACAGCGCGCCAGTCCAGGGCGTGACTCTCTGGGGCCTGTGTAATATTGTGGTGCTTTTCATCGATCCCCTGGCACTAATCTCAAAGAGATCTGCCGAAGCATCAAAATTAGCCTCGGGGAAGCTGGAACCCATCCATGGGAAATGGTAGACATCCCTTCCTCTCCAAGAACAGTCTTGTTCTTCTGTGAGCAACTTGTTCTCTTTATTTTTGCCTGTTTTTTCACAGAGAACTGAGGCAGGACGCCGCTCTTGTCCATTTGGGAGATCGGCGGGGGATCTGCCATTGGCAAGTTTGGCAAGAAATTCAATCAAGCCTCCAGAGGAGGCTTCTTGAGAGGTTATACCTCCTGTAGCTCCAGGAGAAGAGGAAGAAAAGTGTTTCTTAAGTCTTTGGTGGGGCAAAGGACGCTGTGGATTTGCTAGCCCACAGCTGGATTGGATGCCAATTTTGCATGAAGAATCTTTCTGTTCCGATGATAAGGGGCTTTCTAAGATATCACCATTTTTTCCTTTTATGGAAGATCTACTTCCTAGTTCATCCTTTGGGGTGAGACCTTGTCGAGGATACCAACAAGATTTCTCACCTTCATATACATCTCCTTTATCTTGCGTCGAGTTTTGGCCCCTGAAGTTGTAAACCAATTGGCTGGGTGACATAATCGATCCACCTTTGCCTTTTTCCTTCTTTGAGCTTGACTTGCATGCATCTAAAGCTGCAGAATGTTCTGCATCTTCCGATGAGGTGGATGACCAAGTTAGTCCGAACGAGTAAGACCAGAGGTTGAAAAAACGATTTCTGTGACTTGACTGAGTCACATCCAAATTGTCAGAGAGAGGCAGGCTCTTTAATTCCCTGCTTGAATGATCAGATGCCAGGACATGATCCGGAGGCCATAAAGCCCCATGGCTCTGCTCAAACTGAGAACTTCGCTGCTGCTTGATATAGAAAATAACGGTGTAGCCCACAAGCCCAGGGTGAGGCAGGAACATTTCACAGGCGATGAGAGCTTTGGTGCTTCTCTCCCTTTGGCAGCCATTTTGCAATAAGCTCGCCATATTGGCCTTCTCAGAACTCTGCAAAGAAATGAAATTTGTTCTATCAGTTATTTATTTATGAAATTAAATGTCAGAGCTGGACTGTCATCCTTTGCTCTCCTCACCTGACAAAGGAGGAATCAGAAATGTGTTTTATTCACGTTGTCCACACCAGCCAATTTTAAACTGTAGTTACTTGAAGCTGGCTGGCTTAAACTAGGCATAGGAAACCTTAGTCACAGTTCTTGATCCAGACTAAGAGGAAGTTCTCTCTCTTTCTCTATAATTATCTGTCCATCTATCTATCTCCAACTGTGTATCAACTCTCCATCTCTCTCTGTATCTCTATCATCTCTCCACCTATCTCAATCTCTAACTGTATCTCTATCATCTCTCCATTTCCTTCTGTCTATAACTATCCATCCATCCATAACTGCAATTCTATCATCTCTCCATTTCTCTATATCTGTATCTCTATCCTCTCCCATCTATCTATCTATCTATCTATCTATCTATCTATCTATCTATCTATCTATCTATCTATCTAT
>BLBF01000006.1:7049049-7082509 GCA_015471245.1 Laticauda colubrina | reverse complement strand
TGCCCCCCCCCCCCCCCGGGTCCATTTTCAGCCATGACAGTGTCCCGCAACTCTTTGCCAGAGAAAACAGAGCTGGGGGGGGGGGATTTCCTCTGGTAGAGTCACCGCGGATTGATCCTTTGCTGTTTCCAAGGCAGCCCCATAGGCCAGATCTAAACACCCCACAAGCTGGCTCTAGCCCACAGGCCTTGAGTTTGAGAGCCCTGGCCTAAGGCTCGTGTTGGACCTGCCACAACTTAACCCTCTGAACAGAAATGATTCCATTTGTTGAGAAAAGTAGAGTTTATTAGAGGTTGTGTGTATCGCAATATTGATCCCGGGGAGTTGTCCTAAACATGAACAAGATGCCAAGTGTCCAAATTTTGATCACATGACCATGGAGATGCTTAGAGAACCTCTGTGGCGCAGTGGTTAAGAATACAGTACTGCAATCTACTTCTGCAGCCTACAATTTGGCAGTTCAAATCCCACCAGGCTCAAGGTTGACTCAGCTGTCCGTCCTTCCGAGGTGGATAAAATGAGGACCCAAATTGTTGGGGGCAATATGCTGACTCTGAAAACCGCTTAGAGAGGGTTCTAAAAGCACCATAAAACAGTATATAAGTCTTATCGCGATTGCTATTCAGTGTGAATAACAGTCACAAGTCACTTTTTTTTTTCAGTGCTGTTGTAACTTTGAATGATCGTTAAACAAATGATCGTATAAGTTGAGGACTACCTGTAATTTTTGAGAGGGAACATACCGTTTGAATTGCAGGGATACTTTGGAAAAGCAACTGTGACATGATGGATACACAAAGCTGCTGTTCTGGATGGAAATGACAGAGGCAACCAGGAAGTGTCCGCCGTTCATGTGCTTTCACAATTATCTATCAGAGGAAAAAATATAGTTTTAGTTAACCCTGATTGTATGGAATTCTACAATGGAAATATTTCTTACCCTAGAAACACCTTACACCAAATGTCTATTTGTTGGGAGCTAGCTCACTGGGTGAATTTACACCTTATATTATTGCAGGTACCGAATATTATATGATTAAAAAAGCAGACAAATTTTTGCAAGTGTCTTGGAACATACAATCCTATCTAAATTGCACATCTTACTATGTAGTGTAGAATGAAGATTTAACACATTCTGAAAAACTGACATGATGTGGACTCTTCCGGAGAAGAAATGGTGAATTGAAGTTAGCAAAGCTGAACAACAACGATGGAATGAAGAGTGAGTGCAGGTAGTCCTCGACTTAGGACTACAATTGAGCCCAAAATTTCTGTTGCTAAGCGAGATGGTTGTTGAGTGAATTTTGCCCTGTTTTCCAACCTTTCTTGCCAGAACTCTTAAGTGAATCTCTGGCTTCCATAGTGACACTGTCACAAAATCTCAAATGGTGATATGATCACGCAACCGTCATAAATATGAATCAGTTGCCAAGTGTCCAAATTTTGATCACATGACCATGGAGATGATGTAATGGTCATAAATGAGAAAAACGGTCAGAAATCACTTTTTTTCAGTGCCGTTGTTTAATGTCAAACAATCACTAAATGAACTGTTGTACACTGGCTCTTTGTATAATTCCCCTCTGGACAAGGAGAAGACATGAGCTCACCCACAAGTGCTCCAGGCAGCTCTTTCTGATGAGAAGGTTGCAATGCAGGGGGCTCCAGTGAGTTTAGAGCTCTAGGATAAGAGAATAACCATCTTGTAGCTTAAACTGCGGTCAGATGGAGATCAAAATCAGATGGGGAAGTTTGGTTGACAGTGTGAGCCTTACCTATGGGCTGAGAGAGGCAGCAAGCAAGCTAAATCGACCTCTTCTGGAATGTACTGTAAGATGACATCAGTCCAGAAGTTCTTGTTCTAGCCATGTTGGCGAACCTATGCCATGTGTGCTGGAAGTGGCACGCAGAGCCATTTCCCCCGGCATGCGAGAGGTCACCTGGAAGAGCTCCACTGCACATGCACATGCAGCTGTCTGGCAGCTAATTGTCGGGTATCTGGTGCGCATGCACAGGGGGCAGAGGGGGAGTGTGTGGGAGATGCATATGCATGCGCAGGGATGTGCTGTGCACGAGGGGATTGCACGCACAGGCGCAGGGATGCGCAGTGTGCGAGGGGAATCTCACATGCATGCACAGACATGTGGCACACGAGATGAATTGTGCATGCATGCGCAGACACGCGGTACACAAGGGGGAATCATGCACGCGCAAAGACATGCGGCACATGAGGGGGAATCGTGTGCGCTTGCAGGGGCGTGTGGGCATGTGGGGGGCAGGGGGCATGTGGAGGTTCCAGCACGCATTGCCTTCTGGGTGCTGACATGCAAGCAGGCGCAAGTGAGCACGCACACAATTATTGGCATGGGAGCCGGAAAAGGTTAGCCACCACTGTTCTAGTGAATAAGTCACTGGCCATGATCCAGAAAGTAACATGAGACTAGCCCTCAGTTCCCACCCAAGGAAGGGCTGGGAACATTCACTTCAAGGAAGTGGAATTGCTCCACCAAATCAGGGTTGTACATTACTGGTCCATCTCTTGGGATGCTGGTTGGTGAGCCAAAGATATACAGATAGTCCTCAACATAAATCATTCATTCAGTGTCCACTCAACATTACAACAGCAATGAGACAAGCAACTTTTGGCCGTTTTTCACACTTATGTCTACTGTAGCATCCCTACGGTCACGTGATCAAAATTCAGGTGCTTAGCAACTGACTCAGATTTATGACAGTTGCAGTGTCTCACCATCATGTGATCACTTTTTGCAACCTTCTGACAAGCAAAGTCAATGGGGAAGCCGGATTCACTTCACAACTGTGTTGCTAACTTAACAACTGCTGTGATTCCCTGAACAACAGTGGCAAGAAAGTTCGTAGAATGGGGCAAAATTCACAACTGTCTTGCTCAGCAAAGGAAATTTTGGGCTCAATTGTGGTCATAAGTAAAAAACTACTCATACTAGGCAACAATCATAAATCCAGTGAACCTTGGCATTCATTTGCTCAGATCTGGAATAGTTCTGTCCAGTTCCATTGATCTGGCTTACTCAGATAATACATAATAACAGCTTTGCACAATTGCCCATCAGAAAATAGCTCATCTCTGTGGCAATGTGCCACATAGGCTGCTCGAGTAGAAACTGGTACGTTTAGGTCTGCCTAGAAAATCTTCTGTAAAAATTCCAAGCATCTTTTTGGATGGACCACTCTCTCCCCCTAGTTGTGATCCAGTCTTCTGCACTTCGTTTGGACTAACTCTGGGCCTAGAACTTTCTATCCTGGGGAAAAGGTCTGCATTCACTCATCCCCGCTTCTCCTGTCGCCATGTAAAGGCTTGCCTGAAAATCAAAGAGTTTCAGTCAATGCGGACTCCAATACCTCCAAAAATAAAATAATAATAAATAATAAAAATAATAAAAATGGAATCATTTATGGAATCAACCAATCCATTATCCAACCTACTCTCTAATAAACAATTTGGTTTCAGGAAGAACTACCCTGTAATCTGCAACTCTTAAACTGCAAAAACATATGGACTGCACAACTCGATCAGGGAAAAAACAATAGACACAATCTACATAGACTTCTGTAAAGCCTTTGATTCAGTGGAATATGACAAACTACTCCTAAAACTAAAATCTTATGGTATCTCTGGACATCTGCATAACTGGACAGAAGCATTCCTGTCAAACAAACAACAAATGATCAAAATTGGGAGTGTCCGATCAAATTCTGTACCTGTCAATAGTGGTGTCCCTCAAGACAGCGTTCTAGGACAAACTCTCTTCATACTCTACATAAATGACCTCTGTGATCATATCAAGAGCAATTGCGTTCTCTTCGCTGATGATGAAAAGCTATTCAACCCCACAGACAATACAGAACCCCTTCAAAAAGACCTTGACTATGTATCAGAATGGTCAAATAAATGGCAGCTTCAAATCTCAACAAATAAATGCTCTGTCTTACATATTGGCAAAAAAAAAAATCAGAAAATAAAATACAAGCTGATAAAATACAAGTCAAGATCTTGTTGATGATCCAAGCTCTGTAAAGGACCTTGGAATACTCATCTCCAATGAACTAAGTGCTAGAGCTCACTGTAATTACATAGCCAAAAAGGCATTAAGAGTAGTTAACCTAATCTTACATAGATTTTTCTCTGGTAATATTACACTAATAACTAGAGCATACAAAACATTTGCTAGACCAATATTCGAACACAGCTCATCAGTCTGGAACCCACATTACATATCTGATATTAACACAGTTGAGAAAGTCCAGAAATATTTCACAAGAAGAGTTCTCCACTCCTCTACTCGTTGCAGAATATCTTATGCCACCAGACTTGAAATTCTAGACCTAGAAAACCTAGAACTACGCCGCCTTCGGTCCAATCTAAATATAGTATATAAAATGATACATTGCAATGACTTACCTGACAATGAATACTTCAGCTTCAACCATAACAATACAAGAGCAAACAATAAAAACAAACTCAAGGTTAATCGCACCAAACTTGATTGGAGGAAATACGACTTCAGCAACAGAGCAGTCAATGTCTGGAATCCTCTACCTGACTCTGTGGTTTCTTCCCCAAACCCCAAAAACTTTAACCTTAGACTGTCTACTATTGACCTCACCCCTTTCCTAAGAGGTCTATAAAGGGGCGTGCATAAACGCCTCAGCGTGTCTACCATCCCTGTCCTATTCTTTTATTTTTCTTATATGTATCCATGTATTCATAATTATGTTTTTACTTATACCTATTATCTTTTAAGCAATTGACAAACCAAATAAAATAAAAATAAATAAATAAGGATTCCACAGCTCTTCTGTCCTAGGAGCCCAGCTTCTTTTGGTGTTAACAGGGGGCCCTTTCTCAGAAGAAAGAACCTGTTGTTGTTCAGTCGCTAAGGCATGTTCAACTCTGTGACCCCATGGACCATAGTACATCATGCTCCTCCTCTGTCTTCCTCGGCCTCCTGATGTTCTCCCAAATTGCGCCTGGAACAACACAATCTAACCATCTGATCTCTTTTTCTTTTTCTTCCAATGAAAGAACCTGGTTTAGCATTTTAAAAATTTGCCACTGAGAATGGGTGAAACATACAAACTGCTTTAGCTAGGAGTCTCAATTCCTGGAAGTTGAAGCGATACACAGCTGAGTGCCTTAAGAAGCCATGCAGCCACGAACAACAGGTAGAGGTAGTTCCAGCAGGTGGAGACAAACCAAGAGAACAGGAGTATATGGAGCTCAACCTGAATTGGTCTCCCAGCCATACAGCAGTGTAGTAAACCAGCAGTTAAAGTCTTGTTGATACAGGTAGTCCTTGACTCACAACTCTTTGTTTAGTGACCATTCGTAATTACAGCTGCACTGAAAAAAAGTGACATGACTGTTTTTCACCCTTCCATATGTTGCAGGATCCCCATGATCACATGATCAAAATTCAGACTCTTGGGCAACTGACTCATCTTTATAATGGTTGCAGTGTCCTGGGATCATGTGATCACCTTTTGTAATCTTCTGACAAGTAAAGTCAGTGGGGTAAACAAACTAACTTAACTGCAATGATTCACCTAACCACTGTGGCAAGAAAGGTTAAAAAAGTGGGACAAAACTCACTTAATACCTATTTTTCTTAGCAATAGAAATGTTGGGCTCAATTATGGTCTTAAGTCAAGGACTACCTGTAACAATATCAGAGACAACCTCAGCTGACTGCTGGCTGCCTGAAATTTGGCAGTTCAAATCCCATCAGGCTCCAGGTTGACTCAGCCTTCCATCTTTCTGAGGTGGGCAAAATGAGGACCCAAATTGTTGGGGGCAATATGCTGACTCTGTAAACTGCTTGGAGAGGGCTGTAAAGCATTATAAAATGGTATATGAGTCCAAGTGCTATTGCTATAACCTGACGTGGAATGGTTCCCACATCAACTATCCACAGTCAAGTGCAGCTTGTGGGCTATGTAGTTAGTCCCATTAAACTGCCTGTTCGCATGTTCATCTCACTGTTTGTGACGACATTACATTCACTCTGCTTGTGCAATGATATTAACCCTGTTAATAGCCAGGGGCTCTGGGGAAAAAGACAAAATGAATGTATAGCTCACCAGAAATTGCCAGACGGAGGAAAAATGTGTTCTATCCTCTTTCTTCCTAGATAATGGGGGTGAAAGAAGCTGGGTCTAATAAACTGGAGAGAGCCAAGTTTGAGGAGATCCAATTTAAATCCGTCCCCTGGAAGAGGACTGATTTCCTGAAAGAGAAAAACAGAAACGTCTTAATGCTGGCATTTTTCTTGGAAATCTATCTCACTCTTCCTGAAAGCACACTTTATTTAGATTCCCTCTAGAAACAGAAATCTGTACCAATTCAATTTCTGTCTGCCCCCAAGTTCCCATTCAAGTGTTCCCAACACAGTGAGGCCTTTCATCAAGAGAAAAGCTGCTGCCTCAATAACTATAAAGTGTGCAGACATTCTCAGTCATCCAGGTCATGGTTATCCCAAAGGTGCTTTTTCAGAAGGCAACTGGACTTTTCTTGTTTTTTCTTTTGAAGATCTTTTGCTTCTCATCCAAGAAGCTTCTTCAGCTCTGACAGGATGGTGGGGAACGGACAGATTGATACTCCTTGCAGACAGCTGGTCAATTGCATCCTTTTCAAGAGTCACTTAGGCCACTTAGAGGTCTATCTGTGTCCTCAAGAGTCACCTGAATGGTGCTCTTGGTTCCTGCAGTCTGCGATTTTTCCTCTGGAAATCCATTGCTACTCCCCACCCCATTCAAAGGGTGTTCATCACAAATTGTATAGCTAAAAGTCTGTAGAGATTCTCAGTCATCCAGGTTGTCCCAAAGATGCTTTTTTTCAGGAGGTAACTGGACTTTCTTGGTTTTCTTTTCTTTTTTTTTGAAGATGTTTCACTTCTCATCCAAGAGGTTTCTTTGACAAGATGGTGAGGGAATGGAATAATTTATATTTCTTGAAGACAAGCTGGTCATTTGCATCCTTTTAGAAGGTCATTGAGGCCACTTGGAGGTTCATCTATGTACTCAGGCTCATCTGAGTAGTGCAAGTGGTTCCGATAGTCTGCGATTTTTTCTCTGGAAATCCATTGCTACTCCCACACCATTCAAAAGGTGTCCATCCCAAATTGTATAGCTAGAACTACATCTAACAAATGTCGTTTAAAAGCGCTGGCTGGGGATGATGGAGAGCGGAGTCCACCGGGCAGCAATCTGAAAGACTCTTGACCAAGTGTGGCTGGGCGTGAATTTATATCCCGCCTTTCACACAAGGGATCGAGGCAGCCTGCATAATATTCCCTCCACCTAGTTTTAAGACGACAACAACAACCCTGTGAGGTAGGCCGGGCTGAATGGGACTGGCCCAAGACCCCCCAGGGAGCTTCTCTCGCTGAGGAGGAACTTCAACCCCGGTCTTCCTAGTCAAAATTTTAAAACAATTATTGTGGATAATAATAATAATAATGATGATGATAATTAATAATAAATAATAAAAATAATGTAAACGAGCCGACTATTCACCCGTCGCTGCGCCTAAATAAGTAACACACCTTCTAACTCAGGTAAACTGCTTCTTCCAGAAGAGAGCTCTAAATTCAGGACGGAAGTGACGACACTTCCTTTTCTCCCAATCAGCGAGGAGCTCGGAGGAGAGCCCGCCCCTTTTTTCCCGCCTCAACAATTTTTCCCCCCAGCCCCGCCCATTTGCCCGTCTCTAGCCAATTGGAGGGCTTCGTTGTTTCTATCTGCCGTGGCAACCACGAAGCAGCACCGTCGAAGATGTGGTGACGGTGGGGGGAGATGAAGTATGAAAGGCACAGCCTTTTGCCTCAGGCCATAACCGACTTTCCTTTTCTGTCTCTCCTCCCACCGCCTTCTCTCTCTCTCTCTCTCTCTCTCTCTCCGCGGCAGCGAATCATCGAGTCTGTGGGCGTGGCTTCTTCTCGAGAGGAGCCGCTCATTTGCCCGTCTCGGGCTGTGGGTGGAGTCAGGCGGCTTTTTTCGGACCCGCCTCCTTCCCGCAACCCGGGTTATAAAGGCGGGAGAAACCGCGGCGGTCTTGATTTCGGTCGCTTGCCGCCCTGTTATGTGGGTGTTTGCCGGGCTGTGGGGCGGGTGGTTCTTCTGCCTCGCTTGGGTCGGCGATTTCGGGCGAGCTCAGAGGCTCTTCGCCCATCCTCGCCTCCACGCGGCCTCCCGTCCCGATTCCTCCCGGCTCTTGGGGCTTCACGCTTACCGCACTTGCTATATCGCCCAGAAGGTAAGAAAGAAAGAGGCCCGGGCGGCTTCCTTTCGAGCCCCTTTGTCGAGAAACATCTTGTCTTTTTTCCCCCTTCCGTTCGTCTTTTAATCGTGCCTCTATCCAGTGGCGGTGAGTTCCGCAGGATCGCCCCTCGCTGTGCCTGGAAGGGAAGATTTGCAGCCAGTGCTGCAGCAAAAAAACAAAACAAAAAGGAAGCCAGGAAAAGTAACCAACCGATGAAATAATTTGCCTTCAGAAGTTCTGACTGCCATCTGTCAGAAATGGTTTAGGGTCTCCTGCTTGGGTGGGCTGGGGGTTGGACTAGATGACCTACAAGGTCCCTTCCAATTCTTGTTATTCTACATTCAATGGAACAGAAGTTTCCTTCAGAGGTTGTGGGAGCTTCATCCTTGGAAGCTTTCAAGAAGAGACTGGACTGCCCTCTGTCAGAAATGGTGTAGGGTCTCTGGCTTGGGCAAGGGGGTTGGACTAGATGACCTATAAGGTCCCTTCCAACTCTTGTTATTCTCCATTCAATGGAACAGAAGTTTCCTTCGGAGGTTGTGGGAGCTTCATCCTTGGAAGCTTTCAAGAAGAGATTGGACTGCCCTCTGTCAGAAATGGTGTAGGGCAGTGGTCCCAAAGTGGGCGGTCCCGACCCCTGGGGGGGCGGTGGGATGCTTTAGGGAGGTGCTAAGAGGTGCCAGGGGCTCTCGAGGTGGGCCTACAATTCAGGGGTGGGATTCTATCGGTTCATTACTGTTCCCGGGAGTTGGAGAACCGTTAAAACGAGCCCATGCCTGGCCCTGCTCCTCTGCGCCTCTCCCTGGCCAGTCAGTCCTTATTGTGCATATGTGACATTGTATGCATGGGCAACAATAGTTGAAGGCCACAGCGGTCCAGCCGCACCGAAAAAAACAGTGTGGCGGCTGGAGGTTTTTTTGCAGGCACAGGGGATCAGCACAGCACAGCACTGCAGGCAGGGATTCACTCTTCCCATCCCAGAAGTGCTGCTTGCACAGAGCCGCAACAGATCCTCACCTGGGCTGGGTTAAGCTGGCTGCAAGGAAGGTCTCCCGCTGGCTGGTGGGATGGACCCGTGGCGGGGCGGTTCTCCTGGCCCGGTCCGCTGCTGCTTCCGAGTCACCCAGAAAGCTCAACAAGTGATGCCCAGAGCCACGGAATGAGAGAGATGGGAAAGCTGGACCTCTTCCCTGGCACCACCCAGAGCCCTCTGGCAGTGGCTGGAGATGAAGCCTCCTCCGCAGGTGGGCAAAGGGGGTTGTCTTGGGGGGGGCAATGGTGGGGTGTGAGGAAGGCAAGACATATGCGCGCACCCTCATTATGCCAAAATTTCTAGCAAAAAGGTGGCCAGGTTTTGAAAAGCAAAGGAAAACCTCTGGCTTTCACGCTAAATCATGGTTAGTTGATGGTTACCCAATTATCTGGGTTAGTTAACCTATTAACCATCCTGAAGGTTTAGGTTTGCATTGTAAAATTACACCAAATTTTAAGTCGTTAACCACACCTTCAGCATCTCCAGTTTACACCCGGCTAGATTTCAAGATGCATGGTAGAGTGGCATTGAGAGCTGGGCAGCATTCAAAGTTTATAAATTATCAATCATAGAAAGAAGGGGATATATAAGGAATATCTTCTAAAGATGGTGACATTTGTACTGTACAGTATAGTATTTTCGCGTACTCCTTCCATCTTTCTTTGATCTCCTTTGAACTGTTTACTCTCTGTCCATTATATATTTATAATCTGTCCATTACTACCCAATTTGTGGCTGTGACCTCCTGAGTTCAGAGAACTTTTGGATAACTTTCCTTGGTTTTCCGTGTCTGTTTCTTCACTGTCTTTACAGATACTGTTCTAATATTGCTAGTCTCTGCTAACAGCTCTCTGAAATTCTGTGGTCTTTGTCCTTAATTTTGACTTGGAAACTGGGAAACCATGAATTGCTCAATTGGAGATTAAAGCTACCTGGGTCACTCTCTCTCTCTTAGGCCAACCTTCCTAACAAGGTTGTTGTGGGGAAGAAAGGAGAGAGAACACAGCTTTCAATAATATACAGTTAAGGTGTGCCATAAATATAGGAAATAAATAAAATTGATTTCATTCCACAGTGGTTTTCTATCAATGAGGTTCAGCAATTGAACCAGTGTAAATACCCTTTCCTATTTGCTACAGCAAATAATATCACAGATGGTCCTCAATTTACAGCCACAATTGCTCCTAGAATACTGTTGCTAAACAAGATGATTAAGTGAGTCATGCCTAACTTATGCAGTCCAGCTACACTGAAAAAAACGGGGTAGACATTCATGACAAGGGTGACATGGGCTGGTGGGGAGCCCAGCGAGAACAATGGCTCAGTCCTGGATTGCCTTCCCTGGCAGCTAGCTCCAGGAGGAAGGTAAAGTCATGGCCATGGGACGACGAAAAAGGCGGTCGTGGGTGAGGAAACGGGGAGATGAAGGGCCAGGGCCTCTAAAAGGAAACGGGGGTGATGCAGGATTCGCCCAGGCCTGCCTGGGCAGAAAATAGGTAGATAGGTTAAGGGAAGGGATAGAGAGAGAGGGAAAGAGAGAAAGAGAGACCTCATGCATCGGATTGAAATGAGGCCTAGTTTAGAGACCCTTTTCCACATTGAAACATCTTTGGCTTCTAATTAAAGGTTTTGTGGATGAAACATGGTCAAGACTATCGGGAAGCTCTCACATTTTGTTGAGGCTTTAAACTGGATCCATTGAACCAGACCTCCGCCCTAAAAAATTACTTTTCCCTAATATATTACAGTGCCAATTTTGAAGAAGGAAAACCAAAATGTACTGGTAAATTACAGGGAGAACACACACACACACACACACACACACACACCCTTCTAACCCTGCTGGAGCAGGTGATTGGAGTCATAGCGATATTATCTTTCTCCTCCCTCCTTTATTTCTTTTTCTCTCTGTCCCTTCTTTCCATCCCCCCTTCTTTCTTTATCCCGTTTTCTTTCTGTCCCTTTTCTTTCTTTTCTTCCTTCTCTCTTTCTCTCTTTCTTTTCTCTCTCTCAGGCTCACCCCATTGACTTGGTGCACTGTTCCACTCCGGCTTTCTTGGGCAGATCCCTCCAGTGCAGTGGGCTCAATGGGGTGGACCTCCGCAGTGGTGGAGCGTTTGAAAAGTAGAGCAAAGCCAGAGGTTGGTAATTTTTGCTGCAAAGAATCACAAAAGTTTCTGGGCTTTGCACAAGAAGGGACACACATGTCAATGCAATTCAGCAACATAAATACAAATAAAACAAGAATAGACAAAGCATATCTGATTAGATTCTAATCACTACTAGAATCTAATCACAGATGCTTTGCCGATTCTATTCCAATGACCTGCTCCAGCAGAGTTAGAAGGCAGTGAGTGTGTCTGTCTGTCTGCATGCATGCATAGCTGTCAAAACTCCAAAAACAGGTCAAGCAGCTCTGGGGAGGCTAGTTATAAATTAGAACATTTGCTAAGCAATCAGCCATTAAGTGAGGACCACTTGTATTTGGTTTGCCAGTCAACTGGCCGCAACCACTCTGTCATGTGACCACCAAGCCACCCCCAGCTAGCAAGTCACCCCCAGCCAATCATGTGACCAAGCCACGCCCAGCCAGTCACATGATCAGCAAGCCACACCCTCAAATTAGGCCACACCCACAGAAATTTGAATCCCACCCCTGGGTGGGGGGCACCAAGGATGAGTTTGTAGCACCAAGGGGGCGGTGGACTGAAAAAGTTTGGGAACCACTGGTGTCGGGTCTCCTGCTTGGGGGGTGGGGGTGGGGTCGGACTAGATGACCTCCAAGGCCCCTTCCAACTCTGTTAATCTGAATCTGAAAAGTGGACTGGCAAGCAAGCTAACAATAAGTGGTCTGAGTTTAGTGCCATAACAACTTTTAACCAGGTTTTGCTGGATTCCTAGCACATCCTCAATCCTACATGCCCGTGACTACAATGCCATTGACTCTGGGGTTGTGGAAGGGACAGCAGAGGAGAATTTGCTGCAGGATCGTGGCATTCTAAGTCAGGCTTTCTCTTGGCCATGATAAGTTGTGTGGATTTCCACTCCCAGATTTCGTCAATTCAGCGTGCAGCCGGGGTCCCAAGTTGAGAAATGTTGGATCAGTGCATATTGTCAACCTGGGTCAGAGTTTGCTGAGCAAATCATTAGTTTAGCCAATGATCTGTCTTGTCTTGGACTAGGATGACTGTTTTGAAAGGAACAGGGCTTAGGGAAGAGAAGAATGGATTTAGAGGAATGTTTGCAAGACTCTGGGAAAAAATATTGTGTACCATCTGGATACCTGTGCTTCGCTATGAAACTATGTGGTCGGGCTTAGCTTTTGGGGAGGAATATAAGGGGAAAAATTCTGCCTCTGCCTACCAGCATCCATCGGTATTCATCTGGCTTGTGTCCTGTCAGTGTGTGAGAGAGTTGTTTGGAAACTGAAACAGTATTTGCTATGTGAGCAAGGAGCCTGGGCGTGGCTTTGCTCAACTTTGTTCTGTACTAAAGCTGCTTGATGCTGTGAAACTGAAACTACTCTGCTTGTGTTTTGCATTTGGAAGAGATTTCTTTCCCAGTGGGGAGGGTGAGTAGAACTCTTTAACATCAGAGCCTGTTGATAATAATATAGGAAATACTAATGCTCTGCTTGTCATTTCAAAAAAATCCTTTCTTAGTGAGCACTTAGAAGCCAAGAGGAACATACATGCCAAATTTCATGTTTGTAGGCTTTATGGTTCTGGACATTTTGTGATGATGCATGAATGGTATTTCACTTTTATATAGAGATAAGAGATGGTCTTAGATAACGAGTTTGTATTGATTATTCTGATTTGAATGCTTTTTTTTATATGTCTGGTAGTCTGAGGTTTGGAAAGTTTGATGCTGCATGTCAGGCTAATCAATGAAACAAGCTACTATCAGTTGATATAGGTAGTCCTTGACTTTCAACTACAATTGAACCCAAAATTTCTGTTGCTGACCAAGACAATTTTGAGTTTTGTCCCATTTTACGACCTTTTCTTGCCGGACTTCTTGAATGAGTCACTGCAGTTAAGTTCAGTCAGATGGTTGTTAAGTAAATCTAACTTCCCCATTGACATTGCTCGCCTGAAGATCACATGACCCCAGGACACTGCAAATGTCATAAGTATGAGTTGGTTGCCAAGCATCTGGATTTTGGGTCACGTGACCATGGGGTTATGCTGCAACAGTCGTAAGTGTGAAAAATGGTGATAAGTCCTTTTTCCAGTGTCATTGAACAATCATTGAATGTGGTTGTAAGTCAAAGACTTATCAGTAATTGGATGAATATGCTGATGTTAAGGGATGATTTTGGGAGTTTGCTGAGTTTTCAGAAGCTCAACTTCTATGCAAGATATATATATGGGAAGTGTAGTTGTCGTCTTAAGCCCATAAGGCAGTTAACATAAGCTCTGAGCCTGCTTCCTGGAAGTCTTTAAATTCAGCTCAGTTGTACTGGTGCTTCCAAGAAGACACTGGATTGCCATCTGTCAGAAATGGTGTAGGGTCTTCTGCTGGGGCTGGGGAGTTTGGAATAAGAGAGTTCCAACTCTCTTATTCTATCTTCAGTGGAACAGAAGTTGCCTTTAGAAGTTGTGGGAACTTTATCCCTGGAAGCTTTCAAGAAGAGACTGGACTGCCCTCTGTCAGAAATGGTGTAGGGTCTCTTGCCTGGGTGGGACTAGATGACCTACAGCAGCGATGGGAAACCTTTTTGTTGTGGTATGCTGAAAGCGTGCGCGTGCCGGCACCCACAATGCAATGTGCCCCGCCCCCCTACCCTACACCTACACCTACACTGTGCATGCATGCGCCTCCCAGCTGATTTTTTGCTCGTTTGAGGCCCTTTTCGCCCTCCTGGAGGCTCGAAGAAAGCCTCTGCAGCCTCGGGAGATTGAAAAATGGGCCTTCTGGAAATACCAGAAATGCCCATTTTCAGCCTACGGAGGGCTTCTGGAGCCCGGGGGAGGCTGTTTTCACCCTCTCAGGGGCTCAAGGGAAGCCTCTGTATTTCCAGAAGGCCTGTTTTTCAGCCTCCCAAGGCTGCAGAGGCTTGCCTCGAGCTTCCGGGAGGGCAAAAAATACAGCCTCAAATGGGCCGAGAATCAGCTGGGAGGCGCACGCCTGTGCGGTGCAGGTAAGTTTGGTTAGGTCTTGGGTGCCCACACAAATGGCTCTGCATGCCACCTGTGGCATGCATGCCATAGGTTCGACATCCCGGACCTATAAGGTGTGATGACCCCCCCTAGTCTTTCAAAATAACCCCAAGCATACATTAAAGTCCGGGAAGGCCTTCAACTTAACTTCACTGTTTTATTAGGCACAGTTTAAAGTCACAAAAGTAAATAATGAGCCAAAAAAGAAAACCAAAACAAACCACATTGATGAGAGTTCTGAAGCAAGCCAAGATATCTAATCTCCAGGAAAATAACTGGCGAGAGTCCATGGGAAGAGTGCTAGCAAAAATAAACCTCTTTCAAAGTAAACACTAAATTGACTCCAGCAATTCTGACCATGCAGTTAAGCTTATATACATTAGCTCCCAGCTGCAAGCCACGAGGAAGATCATGGTAATCTCCTCTTGAGTAGACCTTTTTCCTGATCCTCTCCTCCCTGCATGACCTAGGATGCATAGGAGATGGGCCTGGATCCTCCTCTGATTGCTCAGCCGGCCTCTGCCCTTCCCCAGCCGCCTCCACCACCTCTGGAGCCACACTCCCACTCCCTGTTGGCTGTTCCTCCTCTTCCTCAGAGTCAGTCTCCACCAGGGACATGACAGAAGGTCTGTTGTCCTGTTCCCATTTCTTCTTAAGCCGTGGCAGCGTTTATGTCCATTGTTCAGTTAGAAGTGGTGACAACCATGTTGCCTCTGTGATTGGAAAGTTAAACTGCGGTTTGTACTTTCCTAATACATTTGGGTCTGTTAAGCAAGCAGATGAAGTGGCAAACAGTATGAAAAACTTTTAACAAGTGAATTTGCATCCTGTTCAGTTGGGACATCCCAAATTAATGTAAGAATTGGATCACAATTCATTTGAAATTGAGATGGTTTATAATATTAGAAACTTAAATAAGCTGATATAAGGAGAAACTTAGTTAAATAGCACTTGGTAATTATGTGTTATTAGTATATCTTAGTATTATCAATACATGTGTTAATATTTAATGTGGTATGCTTTATGGTTTTCATTTCGTTTGCACTGTTTTTCTTGTGATATACCCTGAAATTACACTGTATTCAAAATGTTTATTAAGTGTGGAAACTTTCTGCAAACTTACAAAATATTCCAGGGTTCCCACAGATTCCTTTTTTTTGAAAAAATATTTTTTTAGTTTGGTATAAAACAGCTCTTCTCAACCTTTGCAGCTTGGGGAGAGGGAGAGAAAGGAGGGGAACTGAATTGTGTGAGTAGCAGGCCACTGTACACACACATGTGTGAGCAGCTGTCGGTGCAAGTTGAACTGTCCACATGTGTGCATGCATGCCGGCCTGGCCCGCCAGTTGAGCGGCTCGTTTCCAAACAGGCCACGGCTGGGGGAGGGAGGTTGGAGACCCTTGGTTAAAAAAAAAATCATAGTACTTTGAAAAATTAGGAAAAGTAAGTAGATGTTTCTTTTGATAGATGGATGAATAAAAAACCTAGTTACATCTGTATCAGACAGAAGTGTCCCAAAGGCGCTTTTTCAAGGGGCAACTGGACTTTCTGATTTTTCTTTAAAGACGTTTCTTTCAACCCTCAGCCCTCTCTGTCCAAAATGTGGACTTTGCTGTCTTCAAAAAAGTGGCCTGTACCTTTTGAAAGCGAGGGGGTTAAAGAGGCATCTATCTATGTCAAAATTAAACAGCCCTCTCTCAACAGAGGGTGGGAGAAATACATCATCTATCTCCAATCTACAACACAGTCCTTTCAGCAGTTCCAAGAAGGCTCCACACCTATATGCACCACTCACAGATGACACATATAAACCTCCAAGTGGCCTCAATGGCTCCCTAAAAGGATGCAAATGACCAGCTGTCCGCAAGGAGTATAAATCCTTCCATTTATACAAGGAGTATAAATCCTCCCCACCATCCAGTCAGAGCTGAAGAGGCTTTGTTGGATGAGAAGCAAAACGTTTTCAAAAGAAAAAAAAACCCAGAAAGTCCAGTTGCAGTGGTGGTATTCAGCAGTTTCTGACCAGTTCTGGAAAACTGGTCGTGGAAATTTTGAGTAGTGAGGAGAACTGGCAGATCCCACCTCTGACTGGCCCCACCAACCCCACCTATTCTCTGCCTCCCAAGTTCCATCTGATCGGCTGGGTCTTCTTTTGTTGCCCTGCACAGGAGAACGGAGCGGGAAAGCAGGTCAGCGGGGTGCAGAGGGAATGGGGATTTTTCAGTAACCTTCCCCTGCCACACCCACCAACCCACACCAAGTCACGCCCACAGAACCGGTAGTAAAAAAAAATTGAATATCACCACTGTCCAGTTGCCTCTTGAAAAGGCACCTTTGGGACAGCTATGAGTTGGATGACTGAGAATCTCCATAGACATCTTTTTGGGTAGAAAGTTGAATAGCTGAACCACCACAAAACTCATGGAAATATGTGAATATCAGAGAGAAAGAATATGATGTTGCAGCTCTATGCATAAACATAAATGCACACATTAAAAGAAACGCATGCTGGGACTCTTTAAGTTGTTTGAGAATTTCTGCACCTTGGCATTGCAAGTAAATATTGCCGTATCTTGCCCTGTGGTCTGATTTTATATTCATCCCTAAGGAAGAACTGGTATAATAACTGAGTACCATAAATTAGTATTACAATGGTTGCCTTTCTTGCTCCAGGGATGGAATTGAAGTTGAAATGTGAGATCAGATTACTTGGGGAATAACATGGCATTTAATGTGTCATGCCTTAAGCAGAAATGAAAAACCAAAATCCTTGATATATTTTTATGTGTCATAGCAAGTGGTTTGTATGACAGACTGTATTTCAGCCACAATAAATTGGCAATTGGTATGGAGGGGCCTGCAAATCAGTTGCATTTTAAGTTGTATATGAGTTACCCCAGCTGTGCAAGCAATTTTTTTAAAAGAAAGATCTAAGTATGGTTTTCTTATTTGCTGTCTTATGACCATCTCGTTCTAACCAGAAACAAAAGAGAGATCTGTCCGTAGGATGTGATGTGTCCTGCCTTCCCTCTGCCAACCCAGATCTCTGAAAACTTGTGAAATTATGCCCTTTGAAAATCTTGTATTTTTATAATCCTGTTGAGCCCTCGTGAGACTTCAGTAATTTGGGGAAATGGAGAGGGACTTTTACTTAATTACAAAACTGTGTAAATTTCCCAACTTTTTGCTGAAGGAAATGGTAAATTTGAGAGATGTGGGTACTTGCACACTTCTGCTTTTCTTTCCAGCTGTACCTGTCAGAACATATGGCATTGCAGTATCTAACTCAGAGATTACCAGAGCATGAGTGAAGCTTCTCTGGCAGGTATTTCCACACCAAGTGACTAAAACTGGAGGAAAAAAAACCACACGGGGGTAAAACAATATGCTTTGAATAGCCGGGAAAGTACGGAAGTTGTTGTTTGCATATTCCCAGTGAAATTTTATTTCTATGCGCTTATCTCTAGGTCACACTGCAGATCTGACTTTTTAAGGATGTCTGGATATGAAGAACTTCCTGTCCCATTTACAGTTTTGTTCCCCCTTTAAGACAGGGGAACATAAGAAAGCTCCAGCAATTATGGTCTCATCCCATAGTAAATTTCTTTATACACACACATACAATTTATACTTTTTTTCTTTAGTATAAGTGCTTCGTGAGCAGTGTATTGTCTGGATCAATTTACTTACACATAATATTTATGCACCCATAGTAATAATTTTTTAATATCTATGTGTACACAATCATATTAATATATTATGTGACAGTGTACATAATAGTATCCTGTTTCCCTGAAAATATGACCTACCCTGATCGTAAGTCCTAGCTTGATTTTTTACATGTGCGCCCAATATAAGCCCTACCCTCCAAATAAGCCCTAATTAAGATCTAATTAAAATTAAGCTTTGGGTGGGGATGGGACAGGGTAGAGCTGCCTTACTAATTACCTTTGGACAGTTGTATCGAGGCCTCGCACACCCTGATACCTGCCTTGCCGGTCCATTTCTTCTGCAGCTGGCAAGGCTGGCCAGGCTTTCCTGAAGGCCTCTGGAGCTGAGAGCAAAGCTCTGGATCGATCTGGAGCTCTGTTATCAGCTGCAGAGGCCTTTAGGAAACTCTTGTCAGCCACAGTAGATGACATCCCCCCAAAATAAGACCTGGTGCCTTTTTTGGTGGCAAGAATACATACATACATACATACATACATACATACATACATACATACATACATATATATATATATATATGAATGACAGGGTCTTATTTTCGGGGAAACACAGTATTTTCCCAATTTCTAATTTCTACCTCATTTTCTTAATCATTAATAAAACAAATCCCATATTAAAAAGTATTCTGTTATCTATCCATCATCTCTTGTTCTTTTTAGTATTTCAACTCTTGTTTTTAGCCGTGTTTTTAATCAATCTCCCATGCTCCTCCCTTGGGACCTTATGCCTCCTTCCATCACTCATATTTAATCTAAATAGTTCATCTGCTTCTGCATCTGTCTCATGCTTCCCATTTTTAGAGCACCTGGCAACAACTTAATCACTTCTGTGGGATCTTCTTCTCTGTCTTCTTCCCCATAGTAAATTTCCTAATCTGGTCTCAATCATCTTTCTATCTGTCGGCCAAATTTTTCTTTTGAGACAGGTAGTCCTCGACGTACAACCACAATTAAGGCCAAAATTCCAGTCGGTAAGCAAGACAGTAATAGCAACAGCACCTAGATTTGAATATCGCTTCATAGCACGGTGTGAGTTTCGCTCCGTTTTAAGATCTGTTTTCGCCACAGTTGTTAGTTGAATGATATCATCGTTAAGCGAATCTGGGTTCCCCCATTGACTTTGCTTGTCGGAGGAAGGTTACGAATGGTGATCATGTGACCTCAGGACAGGCTGCCATCATAAATACATGCCAGTTGCTAAGCAACCAGATTTTGACCCTCGGGATGCTGCCACGCTTGTTAAGCGTGAAAACTGGTCATAAGTCGCTTTTGGAAAATTTTGTTTATTCTTGCTGGCACTTGAAATCCACAATCTTAAAATTGCTGAGGTTGGATAATACGGTAATAATCTGTATTCAAAGGAGGAAGGAGCATAACTGGAGTGGAAGTGGGAACAATTTTGTGTGGGCAGGTTGTTGGTGAAGTGGGTATAGTAGGAAGTGTCTCCAGTAACTGGTTCTACAGCCAAACGAAGGGTTGATTTGGTTTTTGGCAGGAAATCTTGACAAGCTGCAGATATCTAGAGCATATAAAACATTTGCTAGACCAATATTTGAATACAGCTCATCAGTGTGGAACCCACATTACCTATCTGATATTAGCACAGTTGAGGAAGTCCAGAAATATTTCACAAGAAGAGTTTTCCACTCCTCTACTCGTTGCAGAAGACCTTATTCAAGCCACCAGACTTGAAACTCTAGGCCTAGAAAATCTAGAACTACACCGTCTTCGGTCTGATCTAAGTATGGTATATAAAATCATACATTGCAATGACTTACCTGTCAATGAATAATTCAGCTTCAACCATAACAACACAAGAGCAAACAATAGATACAAACTCAAGGTTAATCGCACCAAACTTGATTGCAGGAAATATGACTTCAGCAACAGAGCGGTCAATGTCTGGAATACTCTACCTGACTCTCTGGTTTCTTCCCCAAACCCCAAAAACTTTAATTGACCTCACCCCTTTCCTAAGAGGTCTGTAAGGGGCGTGCATAAGCGCACCAACGTGCCTACCATCCCTGTCTTGTTATTTATTTTTCTTATATGTTCCCATTTCATGTATTCATAACTATGTATATACTTATACCTATTATCTTGTAAGCGATTGGCAAATCAAATAAATAAACAAATAAAAATATCCTCAGAATGTGGCAGTAACCAGGAATTTTTAGAGTGTGTTGTGTGTGTATGTGTATGTGTATGTAAACCTGTTTCTCACATGCTGAATTTGTGAAGTAGCCTATACTTTTTGCTTTCCAGTTCTGAGTTACCTGTGAGAACTAAATTTTTTTTTCTTCCTTTCTTTTTCTTTCTTTCTCCTTCCTTCCCTTTCCCCCCCTTTCTCTCCCCTTCTTTTTCTTTCCTTTCTCTCTCCCTCCCTCCCTTCCTTGTTCTTTCCTTTCTTCCATCCTTTCTATTTCATTTTTCTTTCTTTCCTTCTTCGTTCCTTTCTCTTTCTCTCTCCCTTCCTTGTTCCTTCCTCTTTCTTTCATCCTTTTTATTTCTTTTTTCTTTCTTTCCTTCCTTCCTTCTTCCTTCCTTTCTCTTTCTCTCTCCCTTCCTTGTTCCTTCCTCTTTCTTCCCTTCTCTTTTTTCCCTTTCCTTCCTTCTTCCTTCCTTTCTCTCTCCTTTATTTGTTCCTTCCTCTTTCTTCTGTCTTCTTTCTTTTTTCTCTTTCCTTCCCCTCTCTCTTTTTCTTTCTTTCTTTCAACTGACTTTTCAAAGGCCACGAATTGCGGGGTCTCCTGATTTCATCAGATTTATTTGTTTTTGAACCCATAAACGTTACTTTTCAGCAAATGCAGCAACACAGATGAGTTCAAAATAAATTGTAATTTAACCTACAGGTGGATTGCACCGACGCAGGTATGATTCTAACAAACTTGAGAACATTGTCACCTTTGTGCTGGAAGGCAACTCACACCATTTTGTGTATGCTGCTCGGAGTTGCATGCAAGTGAGATGTGTGGCTACATAAATTGAATAGATTTATTTGGTAGAAATATCCCAAGCACAAAGTAGGAACTGACAGATCAGTAAATAAGACAAATTATTCATGATTTTGTTTAATACATGCATGACTCTTAAGCTGTTGGAAGAAATATCCTTCTGGGTTCAGTTCCAAATGGGGAAAAAGACAGTGGAAACATGGATGCTATTTAAAAAGATGGTTTAATGGTGGACAGGATCACATGTCTTAGAGCTCTTGGGCGAAGAAAAAGGGCAGAGATGCTGAGAGTCCCTGGGTTTTATACCCTCTGTCGGGTTTTGAATTTGAGCTCGTGTTTCTGATTGGTTGTCAGACTCCCATGGGGCCATGCGGGAGCAACTCTGTAGGTTGTCTTTTGAGTCCCAGGCTTGGTTGACTCTTGCTGGGGGATCATGTAATGAAAGGACTTTGGGCAATTCCTATTATGGCTCTACCTGGAAGACGTAGAACTTTGTTATGTGGAATAGACTGGCCCAGGCCTTAATGGCCCATTAATAACAAAGGTTGGGAGGGGCTGAGTTTCTGCCTCTCTTGAGTTTCTACTTTTTTAAGGGAAATATTCTGCCTTTTTAGTATATCCTAAAGTATTTCATTTTCCTAGGAGAGGGGTGGGTTTAAACTTCCAACAAAGCCAAATGCAGTATGTGCAGAATGCTAACGAAAACACAATTCAAACATTGCAGAAGGAAGTCTACTGCTCCAAAAAAAAAAAAAAAAAATCCTTTATTCTTATACTGGGGGGAAAAAATCCACACTGCCCTGAACTTGGAAGTCGTGAAGCTTTGATAGTCAAAAAGAAAGCTTGATTTACCTTGATTCTTACTCAATGTTCCAAGTTGCACAACTGTTTGTGAAACCCTGCACCTACCTTCAACTACTCCTTCGTAATGATCAGGAAGTCCTATATAGCATGTGAGGTCATCACCACAATCCAAAACTAAACATTGGGCCACACGGTTTAGGTGGCACCATTTCTAAAACTCTGGTTTGCTTGCTAGATGATTCTTAACTTGAAGGATCACTGCATTTCTTCACTATCCAAGAGGTTCCCTTAGTGCAGTGATGGTGAACTTTTTCAGCACTGAATGCCCAAAGCGGAACGCGCATGCATGCCCATGGGTGCGTGTGTCATTTTCAGGCTCTTTTTGGGCCGTTTTCCAGGCCATTTTCTGGCCAGAAAACAGCCCAAAAAAGGCCTAAAATGCCCCTGAAAATAGCCTGAAAATAGGCCGAAAACAGCCTGTTTTTTGGCCATTTTTTAGGTCCAAAATGACCTGAAAACAGCCCAAAAGATGGCCTAAAATGCAGTCAAAAACACCCAGATAATGACCTGAAAATGGCCCAAAAGATGGCCTGAAAATAGCCCAAAAGACAGCCTAAAAACGTCCCGGAATATGGCCTGAAAATGGGCCGAAAGAGATGTTTATCTGTTTAACAAACCAGCCATCCCATTTATTTTTATAGGTTTCCTTTGGACTACCTAAATGATATTTTGTGTGTTTAATTATGGAAATAAATCTTCGGCCATTACAGTAATTGTTTTCTGACCTTCCTACTCCGTTCTGTTTCACTCTGTCTTAGCACACCTACAAACTCTCGACAGTTAGCAGCAAAAATAAAACAATTAGTGGGCGAAAGGCATGGAGTCGTTTCAGTAACAGAATAACAGAGTCGGATGGGACCTTGGAGGTCTTCTAGTCCAACCCCTTAAGTAGGCGACCTTATAGTACCTTTCCAGACAAGTGGCTATCCAGTCTCTTCTGAAAGCCTCCAGTGATGAAGCAACCACAACTTCTGATGGCAAGCTGTTCCACTGATTAACTGTCCTTGTGAGGTGGAAGCAGATTAAAAAAAACCACCAAAAGATTCGTTGATCCAAGGAAAACAAGGTTTTATTCACGTGTCTGCAGAGACGGGTCCCCTCAGGCATAGAAGGAACCCAGAGCAAAATTCAGGCAGCATTTTTATCCCCTCTTACGAGGCCTTGGCTCACATTCTTTCTGTTTTCAAATTGACACATATATTTCGAAGGTTCATACTAGCTCCCTATCTAGCAAAAGCAGCTACACGGTTTCTGACATCGCAGCACTTTATTACAATTCCCCATTGTTCTCGCCTTATCTTGTTTTTTTCTCTTGTGCACAAACTGGAACACTTTCTTATTTAGCAGAGCTACTGAGTTTGAGACACACTTCCTTATTCAATTCAATGGGTCATCCAACATGACTTCGGTTCTGCTCACAATCCTCATTGTTAGGAAGTTTCTCCTCAATTCCAGGTTGCTTCTCTCCTTGATTGGTTTCCATCCATTGTTTCTTGTCTTGCCTTCTGGAATTTTTTGGAAATTAAGTTGATCCCCTCTTCTTTGTGGCAGCCCCTCAAATATTGGAACATTGCTATCATGTCCCTCCAATCCTTCTTTTCTTGAGACCAGACAAGCCCAAATCCTACAAACGTTCTTCGTACGTTTTAGTCTCCAGGAAGTGGGAAACCCTCAAATATTAGTAGCAGAAATTTCTGTTTGTGGAAGAAAAAAAATATATTTTTAGCCAGAGGAAATAAAATGAACATGAAACGTTGATGATATTGGAGCTTTTATGTTAGAAGAAACCTCTTTAACATTTTTTAATGGGCAGATAAAGTTCCTTTTTTTTTTAATGAGAAGGGTTATTTATTTTTTAAACTTTTAAACCTTTATTGTAATTTGGAACATTAAAATACAAATAAATCTGTAAAAGAAAATAAGTTTGTACAATTCATCATCATTCTTTGACAGTACAAAAATCTTAACTATATTCATACATTTTCAGACATTTCTAATTGATACATATACAAAATTTATATCTAATTCTGATCTATACATTTCATATTCCTACTATCTGTCCATTGGTCCCAGTTATCCCATATTGACTTATATTCTGAGTCTTCCTTATTGTTTAATTCTATAGTGAGCTTGTCCATTTCTGCACAAATGAAAATTTTACAGAAAATTTTACAAATTTTACTAAACATTCTGTCTGTATAGTGGTCATTTTCCAAGATTGTTCGAGTGCAATTCTCACTGTTGTGGTAATACTTATGATCAAATATTTAATCTTTTAAAGATATTTTCCCTTAATAATCCCCAATAGAAAAAGTTCAGGTTTCAATTCTATTCGACAGGGTATAATTTCATTTAACCATTTTTGTATTTTGATCCAGTCATAACTTGGAATGGTCATTAAGTGAGGACTACCTGTAATGCAATTTTTTTGGTAACATCTTTTCTGGTTAATTTTCAATGTTAGTTGTAAAGGTAATAAACAAATTCATGTTTTATTTAAAATAAAAACAAAAACCAAACCACCTGAATTCATTCTGTCTCAAAATACCAATTCACAACAGGCCTTCAAAGTTGGAAACAAAAGTTTTGTCAGTTGAAAAATTTTATGAAAAGAGTCTTCTAATTCCACTGGAGCTCTTGGGTGATGGTTCCACATCACACCCTTCGATAAATTCAAAGTAGTTCATATGTACTCCTTGTATCATGGGCTATGAACTGGAAAAACTGAAATGTTTTTGAAAGCATTGTGTAACCACAGTGTTTGGAAGCTCTTGAACTGTCTTATTGTTTTACTTGGTATGCTTCATCAATATGACATTACTTCAAAAGGCAGAAATGTTTATTATTCTAGGACTCTTTAGTTGACCCAGGGCGTTCGGATATGTGCCAGAAAATTTGCAGAGAAATCAATAGAAGTTAGAGTAGCTATTAGCAGAACTGAATAGATGCTGGGGTTTACGGTTTGTTGCACAGCCAGCCAGATGTTCAAACTGGATTCGGTATTTTCGTCTTCCTATCGCAGGGGCATCAAACACGATTTCATGGAAGGCTGCATCAGGGTTGTGTTTAATCTCAGGGGGCCGGGTGGGCATAGCCAGGCTGGGTTTGACCACCTCAACATCACTCGTGTTGGGGGCACCCTCCCCCAGGCTGTTTTTGGCTGTAATGGCCTCCAGTGCTCTGTCAGTGAAAATGGAGCTCAGGAGATCTGCGGGCAGTGCTCCTAAGCTCCATTTTAATTGGCAGAATGCTACAGGAGGCCGTCACAGCTGAAAACGGAGCTTGGGAGAGCCATGGGCGGCACTCCTGAACTCCATTTTCACTGACAGAGCGCTGCAAGAGGCCGCCGCAGCTGAAAACTGAGCTCAGGTAGGCTGTGGGCGGCACTCCTGAACTCCATTTTCACTGACAGAGCGCTGCAAGACACCATCGCAGCCAAAAACGGAACTCAGGAAGGCCGCGGGCGGCGCTCCTGAGCTCCGTTTTCACTGGCAGAGCGCTGCAGGAGGCCATTGCAGCCGAAAATGGAACTTGGGAGGCCATGTGCAGTGCTCCCAAACTCCATTTCCTCCAGCAGAGCAATGCAGGAGAACATCGCAGCCAAAAACGGAGCTTGGGAGAGCCACACACAGCCCTCCCGACTTCTGTTTTTGCTGGCAGAGGCACTGTGGCTTGTCCAGGACTTCACTCGTGTTGTCCCTTGCTGTTTCCAGGACAGTCCCATGGGCCAGGTCTAAGCACGCCGCAGGCCAAATCCAGCCCACAGGCCTTGAGTTTGATATCCCTGTCCTATTGTGTCCTTCCAAAGCATCTGGGATCGGCAGATGTGGATGTTTGATGGTCTTAAAGTTATTGTTAAAAGGAAGTTGAATACGTTTTGGAAGCGTTCTTGCATGATAACGGACCACATCACTATTGTGACAAGTGTCTTTTGCCCAAACCACCAAAATTGTAGTAATAATGGCATTGCTAAAGATGGCTTTAGCAGGTAGTCCACACCTTACAATTGCAATTGAGCCAGGGAAATTATGTAGCTAAGCAAAAAAAATTGGGGGCATTTTGTTCCATTTGACGGCTTTCCCCGCCACTACATTTGTTAAGTGAAACACCGTGGTTGTTAAATTATTCCCATGGTTGTTCAGTGAATCGGGCTTCCCTATTGACGTTGTTGCAAAAGGGGATCACATGACCCCAGGACAGTGCAACCGTCATAAATGTGAACCAGTTGTGAAGATTCTGAATTTGAATCAAGTGACCATGGGGAGGCTGCAATGGCTAAGAAGTGTGAAAAGGGGTCAGCACCGTTGCAACTTTGAATGATCACTAAATGAACTGTTGTAAGTAGAGGACTGCTTGTGCACAGTAACTTGCCCTGCCAGTGGGGGTATGATTTTGTTGGGCGTGTGAATTTTTTTCTTTAATTAATCCTAAACGAGGATATTGTCTTAAGCTTGCTTGATTGTTATCTCCTGGTTAATTCCTTGATTAAAGTATTGCTTTCTGCTTGATTATTTGTCTGGTGTTAATTCTATTGGTTAAAAAAACAACAGCAGGAAAAGGCAGATTCAATAATCAAGAGTGAAAAACAGTCTTAAATCCCTTTTTTTCCAGTGCTGTTGTAACTTTGAGTGGTCAGTAAATGAACTGCTGTAAGCCAAGGACTACTTGTACCATATACCATGTTTCTCTGAAAATAAGACCTGTCTTATAATTTTTTTCACCATCAAAAAAAAAAAGGCACCAGGTCTAATTTTAGGGGGATGTCATCTACTGATTATACTCACTTGTGTGCGTCTCCCCAGCCTCTTTTTCACTGTCAGAGGCCTTCAGGAACTACTACTTCTGCGGCCGGCAAAGCTTTCCTGAAGGCCACTGCAGCCGATATAACAGACCTCTGGATCGATCCAGAGCTTCATTATCCGCTCCAGAGGCCTTCAGGAAAGGCTTGCCAGCCTTGCCGGTTGCAGAAGAAATTAGCTGGCAAGGCAGGTGTTGGGGTGTGCGAGGCTTGGCTACAACTGTCCAAAGGTAAGTAGTAGGGTAGCTTCACCTTCCCACCCCCACCCTAGCATAATTTTTATCTGCCCGCTCTGGAGTAGGCAGGATCTTAATTAGGGCTTATTTTAGGCATAGGGCTTATATTGGGTGCACATGTAAAATCAAGCTAGGACTTACTTTCAGGGTAGGTTGTGTTTTCAGGGAAATGGGGTATGTAATATGCATCTTTATAAAGTTTAGTATTGCCAAGCACCAATCAAAGTGATGGCAGTTTTCTGAAGTTCTCCATCCTTAATGCAAGAAACTGTAGTGAGAGGCACCGAGATATGATGGTCTACATGAAAAAGCATGGGATTTGAACTGTTTTGTACCGTGTCTGAACTGAGCTGCGTGGAGGCAATCTTCCGGCAACATCCGTCAGCAGGGAAGTCTGCCTTTGCACTTAAAATCTAAGAGTAACTCAAAACAAGAGGAAGTTTGCATCAGGATGTCATTAAGACACATCCATCCCTTAGTTCATCAGCACATTAGGATAAAAAGAGCTGGCGTTTAAAAATAGTTGGGTACTGTGGCACCAAATGTCTGGCCAGAGAACTGTTTTCCATTGTCTTGAAGGGTTGGAGGACTCTAAAAGGAAAGATCTTACGGTACTTGGGTATTTCTCTTGGGTATTGTTCCAGTTGGCAGAGGGACATGAATCTTGGGATACTTCATCAAAATAGTAGGACAAAGTTATGAACCCAACTGAAAGTATTGTGATTGCAGTTTATATCAATAAAAGAAAAGTTTAACAAACTTGAACGAATAGTTTAGGAGTGGTGATGGACATCGGCGCACCTGGTGGTTAACAAGAAGTTGGAGAATCAAGCTATTAATGATTAATGAAATTAATATCAGAGGTGGTATTCAGCCGGTTTTGACCAATTCTGGAGAACCGGTAGCAAGAAATTTTGAGTAGTTTGGAGAACCAGAAAATCCCACCTCTGACTGGCCTTGCCCCCATCTATTCTCTGCCTCCTGAGTCCCAGCTGATTGGCTAGGTCTTCTTTTGTTGCCCTTCACAGGAAAACAGAGCTGGAAAACAGGTTAGTGGGGTGGGAAAGGAATGGGATTTTGCAGTATCCTTCCCCTGCCACGCCCACCAAGCCACAGAACCGGTAGTAAAAAAAATTTGACTCCCACCACTGATCCTATCACAGCTGCTAGGAGTCAACACTGTACAAATGCAGTAGCTGAGTGCAAGATTAAAAAATGCAATGATTCGCTTGAACAAATGTGGCAGAAAAAGTCGTAAAATGGGACAAAACCCACTTAACAAATTTGTCACTTGGCAACATAAATTTTGGGCACCACTGTGGTCATAACTCAAGGACTATCTTTATTTGTCTGTTAAATGTATCCCACTTTTCCCTCCAAGATGTGGTTAAGCTATTAACATTGGAATGTCTCTTCCTTTTATCCTCACAACAACAATTCAGGAAGGTGGATATGGACTGAGAGAGACTGGTCCAGATTAACCCAATGACCTTTGGTTGTTGAAGGTGGCCTGAAATGTGAAACCATTTAACCATTACATCATCCTTGGGATGATCAAAATACACACCTAGACTCTAATTCAAGTAATGCTGAATTACACAAGGGAGAAAATAAATTTGCTATAAGAAAGAAGGAGTGCTGTAAGGTTATTTCTACGAGGTACATGCTACTCTGATACTCACATAATTACGACTGGATACTACTGAATACTCACATAATTACTACTGGATGCTTATCCTCAAGGAGCATGTAGGCCATCAGGACAATTGCAGCATTGTTGGCGTCGTCATGGCAGGTTGAGTAGGGTGTTGGAATGACAAAGAAGTAAGGGAAAATAGAATATTGTGTGTGATGCCAGAGGGGGACAATTGGGGAATATTGAAGACAACCATTTCAGAAGAAGTCCATAGGTATGAGCAGGATACAATCATGCACAAGTGAGACAACACTTGGAACACTACATCCAGTTCTGGTGATCACAAAACATAAGAGAAATTGGGACCCTAGAAAGAGAAGGGAAGAGGAAGAGAAGAGGAAGGGATGAGAAGAAGAGAAAGGAAGGGGAAGGGGAGGGGAGAGAAAAAGGTGGGAAGGGAAGAGAAGAGAAAGGGATAATAACAGAAGAAGAGAGAGGGATGGGATGGGAAGAGAAAGAGAAGGGAAGGGAAGGATGGGGTGGCAAGGGAAGAGAAAAGGCTGGGGAGATAAGAGAAAAGAAAGGGATGAGAAGAGAAGAAGAGAAAGGAAGGGGAGAGAAAAGGGTGGGAAGGGATGGGAAGGGAAAGGAAGAGAAGAAAGGGGAAGAGAAAAGAGGAAGGGAAGAGAAGGGAAGGAAGGAAAAGGGAGAGAGCGAGCAAGAAAGGTGATTAGGGGTTGGAAACTGAATTGTATGATGAATGGTTGAGAGGGAGCTATGAATGTCTAGCCTAATGAAGAGAAGGAGTATGGGTGATATGATAGCTATCTTCCGGTACTTGAGCAGCTCTCACAGAGTAGAGGGGGTTAGACTTATTCTCCAAAGCAGAAGAAGACAGGATAAGAAATAGGTGGAAGATCACGAAAGAAAGATCTAACCTAGAACTAAGGAGAAATGTCTGGACAGGGAGAACAGTTAATCATTGATGGAGCGGCTTGCCTCTAGAAATTGTGGGAGCCATCTGTTCCTTTATGGAACAGAATTATTCTTTTAGAATACTTTAGGGGGAAAAATATTCCTTTCATTGGAGAATTAAGATATAGGAATAGAACAGAACAAACAGATTTGGAAGGCTTAAATTAAGTAAGGAGTTCAATAAGTTAAGCTTAGGAGTTCAGTAAGAGTTCAGTAAAGAGGAAGGGGATTTTTTTAATGCACCTTTTTAATGCCTTGTTTTTTTGTCTGTTTTTGAAAAAAAAAAAAAACCTTTCTTTGAAGTTTTGTAGTTTAACATTTTGAAAAAAAAACCAAGGTTAGAAAGAAATAGAGGAAGGGGATGTTGGCTATTCCTGGCAGACTGTCTCTGCATTGTGAAATTCCAGTCTGGAAGCTGGGTAACCGTTAACTAGGAAGTGATGTGCTCAGGATGAACTTGGGTGATAGCCAACAATGTTAGGGTTTCACATAATTTTGCGTGCACTGAAATTTCCCTGTTTTTGAAAGTGGAAATATGACATGAAAAACAAACAATGAAGGTTGGCTTCTGTATCTCAAATGCTGACTTGCATAGCTGATCCGATGTTCCTGTTTTTGGAAAAGGAGACTGTGATGACCCAGGGTGTGGCCCAAAGGCAACACAGATAAACCATAAGTGTCCCTTTATTATCTCAAAGGTAATCTGGACATTTGCCCCCGCTGTCCAGATTATCTTCTGGCTGGAGAAGAATTATCCCAGGAACAGCCTTTGACTGCAGAAATTTCAGTCCAAAACAGGGTAAACACAAACTGTAACTTAAAGTCCAAACAAGCCAAACTGAAGTAATTAGTTTGGCAGGGCAGGAGCAAGAATTTCAGGCTTGAAATTTCATGGCAAAACTCACACAGTTGGGAAGATGCCAGGAACATAGATAAGCCATGACAATACAAGATAAAGTGATGTTTGCTCCCAACTGTCTGCCGCATGCAGCTTGCCTTTTTTATCAACTGTGTTCCCAGCTGCTGGCTAATGAGGGATTCAGGGCCCTTTCCTCCCCCATAAGCCATGCAACCCATATTGCTCCCTTCTCTGTTCCTCCCTGTGTGCCCTAGGACCAAGAGGAGGTGGGCCCAAGTCTTCATCTGAATTTCCTCTCCCTTGTTCTATTCTTCCCTGCTCTGCCCAGCTGGCCTTTGCCCTTCCCCAGTTTCCTCCACAGCCAACGGAGCCACACTCCCACTCTCTGTCAGCTGTCCAGCTTCCTCCTTGGATTCAGACTCCGACGGACAATATCGAGACACTAGGGGTTTTTTGGAGCTGGTAGAAGGGAAGTGACTACGGGGAAAAAGTGGAAACTCAGAAAAACAACAACAGCAACCACACACGAGCTGGTTTGCCACAAGAGAGAAAAGATGATTCTTTGAAATAACATTGTAGTCACCAGGTTGCATAGCTGATGAAAGAATTACAGGTGTTAAAGGGTGACTTGAAATAAATTGTGTTTTGTTTTTTGTTTTTCCTAACCTGGAAGGACAATTTTCTTTCTGTTTTTGCTGACTCCTGCACACCTGTATCTTTCATCCATGAGGGTTAATGAAGCCAGTTTTTGCCATCTGGTGCTACTGCCTTCCTAGCTGGGATGAAATTGTCCACAGAGCTGTGCAGTTCAGCTTTCACTCCCTTTCCACTTCTGCTTTTTTATTTTTTACTTTTGAAACTGCTATTTTTGTTCGAATGGTTATTGGGCTGTTAAAACCGGTTGCTCTTTTCTGAGCAGCTGGACAAAAGATCAAAGAGGCCATGAATAACTATATTAAGAAGCTAGTTTCCTGATTGTGTGAGAGAAAAAGAGTTTTTTGGAGCGGTTTCTTCCTTTCCTTTTCCTTTCCTTCTATTTTTTTCCTTTCCCTTCGTTTCATTTCTTTTCCTTTCCTTTTCTTCTATTTTTTTCCTTTTCCTTCATTTCCTTTCTTTTCCTTTCTTTTCCTTCTATTTTCCCCCTTTCCTTTCCTCCTATTTTTCCCTTTCCTTCCCTTCCATTTTTTCCTTTCCATTCTTCCTTTCCTTTCCTTTCCTTTCCTTTCCTTTCCTTTCCTTTCCTTTCCTTTCCTTTCCTTTCCTTTCCTTTCCTTTCCTTTCCTTCTATCTTTCCCTTCCATTTTTTCCTTTCCTTTCCTCCTATTTTTTCCCTTCCTTTCCTTTCCTTTCTTTTCCTTTCCTTTCCTTCTATCTTTCCCTTCCATTTTTTCCTTTCCTTTCCTCCTATTTTTTCCCTTCCTTTCCTTCTATCTTTCCCTTCCATTTTTTCCTTTCCTTTCCTTCTATTTTTTCTGATTTCCTTTCCTCCTTTCTTTCCTTTCCTTCTGTTTTTTCCCTTTCCTTTTCTCCTATTTTTCCTTTCCTTTCCTTTCCTTTCCTTTCCTTTCCTTTCCTTTCCTTTCCTTTCCTTTCCTTTCCTTTCCTTTCCTTTCCTTTCCTTTCCTTTCCTTTCCTTCTATCTTTCCCCTTCCCTTCCCTTCTATTTTTTCCTTTCCTTCGATTTTTTCTCCTTTCCTTTCCTTCAATTTTTTTCCTTCCCTTCCCTTCTATTTTTTTCCTTTCCTTTCCTCTCCTCTCCTTTCCTTTCCCATCTTCATTTAATTTTTGGTAGGAAAACGGGGTGTGGAATTTTCCGGCAGACTTTTGGGGAGATTTTCCCAGGGTCTCTGGTCTGTGGAATTTAAAATGAAGAGTTTGGTGGTCCCTGAGGCCCAAAAGGTTGGCGACCCCTGGTTTAATGAACTATGTTTGAAGTGCTGGGATTGAGCAAAAACAAACAGGGTTATCCACCATTTTCAGGAAACACCAAATCACAGCAGTCTTATATGCTCAAACTCTAAAGTCTGGTAAACTCTGGTAAGGTAAGAACATGGACTAAAAGAGATTTAAGTTACCTAACAGCTCCATCTGCTGTCTCTTTTTCTTTTTTTCCTCCTGTCCAGTTTTCATCTTTGGTGTCCAGTCTGTCTGTTTATTTCTGGAAAGTTTTTATATGCCACCAACTTCCCAGCTAGCTTCCTCGGCAGCTGCTACATTGCAATAATTTCTAGATGCTTTTAAATATCATTTGTGTAGAAAGAGCATTATTATTATCCTCGGTCCCGAGGTTTTTGCTTTATTGCTTCTTTCCATGATTGTCCATGAAGAATACAATCCTTGGCTGTATCAACAGAGGGATAATAGAATCAGGATCAGATTAAGTGTTAGCACTATTTTATAATGCCTTGGTAAAACACACACACACACACACACACACACACACTTGGAATATTGCATCCAATTCTGTTCACCATGATACAAAAAAGTTGAAACCCTAAATAGAACGAGTGCAGAGAAGAGCAGCACAGATGATTAGGGTGCTGGAGGCTAAGCATACAACGAATGGTTGTGGGAACTGGATATGTCTAGTCTAATGAAAAGAAGGACCAAGGGCAGGGGTGGGATTCAGCCAATTCGGACTGGTTTGGGCAAACCGGATGTTAAATTTGCATCTGGTCCGCTGAACCAGAAATTGAACCTACCGGCTGGCCCCGCCCCACCCAGGAGTCTCCATGCAGCTCATTTTGGATACAGGTAAGTGCAGGATCCACGGGAGGTTCTGGGAGGGCAAAAAATGGCCCTCCCAGAAGTTCCAGAAGTCCGAAACAGCCCTGTTTCTGCCTTCTGAAAGGCCTCCAGAGCCCGGGGGAGGCCATTTTCACCCTCCCAGAGGCTCGAGGGAAGCCTCCGGAC